>CM019176.2:42200055-42528269 GCA_009739505.2 Apolygus lucorum
AAAAACTGTCAACAAATGTTTTTAAAAAATGTCCTTGAACATTTCAAATTCAAGTACAATTTTAAACTTTGAGCGCGGGTTCTTGTGAGAAATACTAACCCAGAGCGAGGAACGAACGTCGTCCGGCTGAGACTATCCCGCATTACCACTGAAAATGTCACCAAAATTGGACCATGATTTTGTGAAGTTATGGCCGGAAGATGAATCGAATTCTCTCACAAGAGTCTAAACGTGTTTGCCGAGGTTTTGCAGCCGAAATTATCATTTTAAACATAATAAGATGAACTGTATTTGTGATCAGAATGTAATCTCTTATAAGAATACGTCATCAGAAATGAAAATTTGGAACAAAAACGGCAAAAACGCTGATAAAAGCGGTTTTTCGAAGTAGCTCATTATCCCATACTGCATAAATGGGACTTTGTAAGACAAAAGGAAAAATTTGGTGCCTAAAAACATGTAAGTAATGATCACAAAAAGTTTTGTCATGTTATGAACATTCAGTTCAAAGTCGAGCCCTTAGAGAATTGTACTTAGTTCTAAATTATACTCATAGAGTACTCTGTAAAACTGTATAATAGACGAGCCAATAAGAAGCAACTATCGCTTGGGTTTTTCCCATGGCTAAGGGGGATTCGACTTGTACAGCTCAATTAATATAGTACTTCACCCTCAGAATTACGAGTTTAACCCTACAACAATTTTATTTTGGAACAAAGCGGTTCAGACGAAAATCAAATGTGTCTGCTGCGAATACTCGGGGTACCCATTACTGCTAGTGCCATAATAAACAGGCCGATAAACACCTGAACTAGCAGGAGTGTCAAAAAAGTGTATCTAGATTGCAAGCTCTGCATGAATCTCGCTTCAACATGGCTTTGCCGAGACAAGTGAAAATAACGGCGACAAATACTTGTGTAATAGAAGGATAAGTAATTCATGCAAGGGCCGAGACACGCGAACTCGTTCTTAATTAATGCTATGAAGGCGAATCTTACGCGAAATGTTTGAGCAACGGCGTGTAAGATAAGAGTGGCTGGGGAGACCTTGCTCAATAAAGATAACTTTTATATTCTCGAATCAAGGGGAAAAAGTAGGGTGCCCATCCGTTGAGCAAGAGTATTGAGGTTGAAGGAATTTGCATCGGATGTTTTATTGGGCCTTCGATGGGGATTGACAGTTTTAGCAGGTACTAACTCAGCCGTTCGAAGGAGACTTGACAAATTGGCGAGAGACTGAAACATCCCTCAGCTACCTACTTTCGATTTTTTCAAGGGGTTAATGAACGAAAACTCCGTCGCTTCGTAGTGATTTTGAATAAATTTGCATGCTGTTTCACGAGGTTTTTGAGGACGATAATGAAGTAATAAAAAAGTTCCATTCGAGCAGCATGAGTAAATGACAGAATTTTCAAATTTTTTTTTTTTTTCCTAACAGAAAATTGGAAGTTGATGATTCTGAATATTCCGCAATATGTTAAAGCTAGCCTTTTTCCACTGAAAGCATACAAAACACATGTTGGGTCGTTTTTTTTATTAAAATTGGACCCCTTCAAAAGTTGTTCATTTTAGCGAATTTTTAAGAACTTTTTTCTTTTACTTTATTGGTTACACAATACAAACAAACATATAACCAGTTTGCAAATATGATATAGATTACATCTAATATTTCACTTGAATTCGCTAAAATTTTAATTCATTTTTCATATAATAATTTTTTATAAACTGGGCCAATTGTCTCAGGTTATGATTTGTTATAATATTAAGTTGTTATAATAGTAAGCTGCAAATATTAATCTAATCGTTGGCCCCCAACTGGACTGAATATCAGTCTTCCCTCTTCATAAAGTGGACATTTTTCCCATTTGATGTAGATGAATTCAACTGCGTCCTCGCAGAAAGTGCAGTAAGGGGAGTCGCTAAGTCAAATGAGACTGCGGTTTATTTGTCGTGGCCAGTTAGGGCACGAATAAGGCGAACCACATCCCTTCTCGGCAGGTGCATTCTGGGACTTTTAGTAGGATTTTTTTTGCAGATTCGATCCATAATGTAGGAGTGATACGATCGTAGTTCATGTTACAGTTCAATGAATGGCATCGAACGTCAACGTGACAGCGAAACTTCCTAAGCAGCAACTGTTGCGAGAAAAGGCTGAGAAAAGATGTGTTTAAAACTTTGGTAGAGATTTCTTGTGGAGAATGTTTCATTGATATTCAATGTTGTCATCATTACAAATTTTAATTTTTCGTGAAAAGATTCGCCCATTTTGAAGTATTTTTACTTCCATCTCGCGTTTTGACCATTCGAGATTCAGATCTGTAAACTTCTCGTTGATTTGAAATTGAAACTCATTCATTTTTTTTCGCATCGTGGGTGCGTGATCTCAATATTCCGTTAAGTAAATCGGTCACGGCGAGCTCCGCATAGAAATGGCCTTTTTAAGCGATTTCAAAACGAAAATAACGAACTATAAAGCTTCAAGCGAGAGGTTGATAGAGGCTATTTAAAACATTTAATTACCTATGAATCATATTACGTCGCAATCCTTTTTTTCTAATTTATTTTAACAGGTTTAGACGCTTCGAAGAATGACGGCCGTACAAATTTAATCAACATTCTCTTGCCATTTACTGCTCTCGTTGATTCCGATTTATTTCAGGTGGTGATTTTCGTTAAATGGGAAATTAAAACCCAGTCGGAATGCGCCACCAATGACGGTTGATTCCGGTGTATTTCAACTCGTTCAGTAATAAAACGCCTTGTGGGGCGTAATAAAATTCATTCTCCGTGCGTTTTACGTGAAATTCCTCATAGTTACTATTACTGGGTTCTATGGATACAAATGTAAAGTGAATTCTTATTATTACATACTAATGCCTCTTGGGAGAGTACAATATTCTGCCAAGTTGGGTGGGCAGTATAGCTTCTTCACATGGAATAACATGGATCAGTTCGAGTAAAAATACTCATTACTTCACTCTGCAACACAAAATTTGTTACTCTCTAACAGTTGTGTAATCGAGTAGTCATTACTAGCACACGAATACAATCACTTGAAAAAAGATTGTGGAAACATATTTCAATAAAAAACGGAGTTAAGAAGAACGTAGTTTATTTCCACGAAAATAATGAGATACAAAGTTAGATTTCAGTTCTTGTTTGATACTGATGATGACCTAACCGTCAAATTTAACTTCGTATCTCATTACTTTCGTGGAAATAGACTACGTTCTTCTTAACTCCTTTTTTTTTAATTATTAACCCTCAAATTGGCAATGTAGTTTTAAAGCAACAGCAGTCTTCCCACCGATCAAAAAATCCCAAAACGTTGACGGTTCAATTTCGGAAATTTGAAGACAAATCTTTCAAAATTACCACAATTTCTTCATTGATGTGGCGATTGATTATCAATATTTTGGGTTTGAGAGCGAGAAACACAGGCCAATCCTCTTATATGCTGTTGTTCGGACCTTTCGTTTATTACAACATCCTCAGGGTTATTTTACTTACGTAGTTGTCATTTGTTTTTGGCATAATATGCTGTAGTTGTAGAATATTATGCTGTAGTTGTCCACACAATTTATTCCTCATCTCTCACAATCATTTCAGGTATGCACCTTCCTCTCATTTTAACTGCACCTAACATCCTGTTAACTGTTAACCTAGCATTGCCCAGTTCTATGATTATAGCCCCTACAATACAAAATTTACAACATTATTACTCCAAATTATTTTAAAAGTTAACTTCTTAGTGCATAAGAAAGCCAACAAAGCAACCTAAACATTGAAGAACGGGGTTCAAAAAATTAGAGGTAGGTGCATACCTAACATGATTGTGAGAGATGAGGAATAAATTGTGTGGACAACTACAGCATATGCCAAATAACAAATGACAACTACATAACTAAAATAACCCAGAGGATGTTGTTATAAACGAAAGCGCTCGGACAACAGCAAATAAGAGGATTGACCTATGTTCCTCGCCATCAAACCCAAACACAATTTCTTGTTCATTTGGGAGGAAACTTCTCGAATGAACTTATTATCGCATTTTCGGAGACGAATCTCGCGAAATTACCTTAATTTATTATTTTATGGGTAAGAATGGTTTAAAAAAAAACTTATTTCTGATGAAGGTTCTATTTAAATAAAACATGAGCAACAATATCTTGGCACTGTATCTTTAAAGCAACATCCATATCGAAATCTTGGCAAATGTTTAAATCTATAGCTGTAAAATTGACGATTGCGGTGGTCTAAGGCCCTAATGTTTTTTTTAAAAGCATTGTCCCCTTGATTGTTGGAGAACTCGGCACTAATTGAAAGAATATTGGTGAGATTGGTCGACCTTCATTTTCCTTGCCAAGTTATGGGTTAAGCATATTCAACACATTCCTAAATGCAATGTTCTGTCGTAAGTAATGATTGTGCAGAGTAATAAAACAAGTCTTAAAAATAAATATTACTTTTAAGAAGTAAATTCCACGGAAAAAGTATTTGAATTGGAACGTTTGAAAAAATAACATAATTCCCTCCTGTGTTTATAATAATAATGATAATTTTAATTGATGATCAGCCAACCAATATTCCAATATTTCCAAGATGACAACTAGAAGCACTAAATATTGATTGTGCATTTTATTCGTATTGAAAAATGTAAATTAATCGAACGGAAACTAGAAGTTGAACCGTGTTTATCTTACATTATGTTATGTAAGTTGAAAGAAAACGATACGATCAGTCAAGATCATGAATTGAATAAAGTTAAATCTTAACTCATTCTAAATGGATTTATAGAGATCGAATTGCACCGACTCAATTCTCGTTTTCTAGATGATAATCAGAGTCACGTTCTTCATAAAAAAAACTATAATTATTATACTTGGCGATGCGAACGATTGGAAACTCGATGAATTGTTTCGTCCAAATACGATTCCTTAGTAATTATGTTCACAGGCGAGTATGATGCGGGAGGTAGTCGAAGGTACTCGTCTACTTGAAACCAGTTATCGACTTGTCGAAAAACACCTCGTAAAGAGCCCACCTGCAGACAGCACTGAGATCGCAAGGAAATTCCAATCGGGAAGGATCGATATCAAATTGATTCATCGAGGTACCGCATTCGTTTCATTGCATTTTTGACATTTTCATGTCTTTGCTTTGGCACATGAACTGAAAAATTGTCACGAAAACTAAGCAAATCTTGCTCACGCGACCAATAAATAAAATAGACTCACTGTGTTGCGTAGAGAACAATCAACAACCTTACATTTTGCTTTGTCACATGAACTGAAAAATCGTCACGAAAACTTTGTGTAGTGGTTGACATGAAAATGTCCCAATGTGTTGCAGACTCGTATGCAAGCATTTAAAATTGAGTTTATGATTTCGAATCGAGTGTGATTTTTCTCATAAATGATGAGGTATTTCGTCAGTTCTTGTGAACAAATCTGGTTTGATTTCAAAATTAGTGAAGATTTTATTTTTACACCAACCAAAAGGAGTAATACACTGTTCAAAGAACGAAAAAACTGGTTCATTGATTTCAAACAAATCATTCAATGAGTCTGAAAATCCTTCTTTCAAATGGTTGGTTGCCTGAAATGATGTACAGCTGGATGGCTACCACATCAGCAACTGTCAGGGAGAAGCTTGGAAAACCCAAAATATTCCATAACGAGGTATCACTGGAGCGGCTAAAACTACTCCTGTTGCACATTGCAGACCCAAACAGGACTTGATGCTGCAGCGATAATGCTTGATAGAAACCTTAGGCGAACTAAAATCCCATACTAGAGAAACCAAAGTGTACAAGGCTGTATCGGTAGGTAATATGTATTGGAAAGCTCAATACAACTACTGATGTCTCTATGGAGCTGTCTATCTTCCTTCTTACTGATGATAAGCAAGATTAGATAAAACTCAACCGATGCAGCTAATCAACAATTCACCAAGAACCAGCCTACAACCAACCAGGTTCCTCAACGTTCTTGTACATCATTTCACTAATTTTCATCGTGTTGATACGTAAGCAAGATCGAACAGAAATCAATGAAGCTAATCAGCTACCGATGCCTCCAAGGTGCTGTCACAATCAGGTAGAACCTTTGCCATCAGGAAATAGTTTTGGAATAACACGTAGAATTTTCATCGAGCTGACGACAAATCAAGATTCGTTGTTCTTTAACTTTTTATCAGTGCTGTTTTTTGATCAATGCAGCTAATAAATTACTGTTGGATCAAGGAGTTCTCTGTAACCAACCAGAATGATCCCCTCTAATATTTTTTCTTACATTAGGTGATAGTTGCAATGCCATCTAGTATATCTCCATAGTATAGATGGCAAAGCGAGATTTTCCGTTGCTCAATACACAAAATCGAATACTTGAACAATAAGCTATCCTTACAAAGCTCATACCCCAGTTGAATTTAACGCGCGTTGTGGAAAATAGTTTGAGAGTCTTGAAGATGAAACTTGGAAATCCTGAGCCTCTTCCACCCATTTCAAATCACCAGACATTCTCTTATAACGTAGACGTTTGAATTATCGAACAACTATAAGTCGAGCTGGGACGCAATGGCAGTTTTTGTCACAGCAGTCCTCAAAGCAAAAAAGCTGGATGGAAGAAGAAGAGGAATAGAATTGAAGGAGAGACCAGAAGTAGGAGCAGGCTTTAGGCACAAAAAAAGGGCTCACCCTGAAGTAATACTGTACAAGTGGTTCCGGGGTGAGTCCTGAGCAAAGGGAGAGGGGTTTTAGTCAACATGCCCAAGTCCAACACTGTTGGGGTGAAACCTCCCTTTCGCTCTTAAAGAGTTTCCCCACTTATGGGGAAAAAAAGACCCACTACTTTGTAAGTCGAATATCGGGAATGGCGTCAAAAACAGTGTTTCCTGTTGCACAATGATGACAAATTACTGTGCCCTCAGGAGTTGAAACTAAGAAGAATAATAGGAAGAGGAAGAGGAAGTTCTCATATCACTCCCATCATTAGTTTTTTTTATCATAAATTAATAATAATAATAATAATAATAATAAAACATTTATCGACAATTTATTGTACCACCTCAAATTGCTATTCGTACTGTGAAACTCCCACGTAGGTATCATAGATGCTTTTAAAATCATAATCCGGTCTATCTATCGTATTTCCATAACTAGATCGAAATCGTGAAACCCCTTATGACAAACGTGGATGCAAAAAAAAAAAAAAAAACTTGGATTGAGCAAATACGGCTTATTAAAAAGCGAGATCCTTTTTCGAGCAAATCGACGAGCCGTTTCTCAACATTCAGTCTCTCGTCGATATTGACTGGAGAGACGTATAAATCAAATTCGTATTGCGTAAAATTCAAACCCCGCATTCAAAATCCGATAGAATTTCCCCCTTCCGCGTTCACAACTTAATAAATCCTCAACGAAACTAGTTCCCTCCGGCAGATAACGATCTCAACATGTCTGGAGGAAGTTCATTCATTATTTTTAATTAAAAGCAAATTATAGGCCCGAAACAATCGATTGTATCGAAAACGAATTGAGTTTGGAGCCGCTGCGGAATCAAAAAACCTAATGTTCCAAATTAAACACGACGCGTTACCGTTTTAACAAAAGATAATCTCGGTTCATTACGAGCCGTATTAAAAAACGAGGGGCCAATTACTTACAGGTGATTTTGGTGCGCTGCCGTATTTCATCGCAATCAGTCGACAAGTAGGAGAAAGAATTAGGGAGTTTTAGATGAGATAAAACTGTCAGCAATCAGATTCCGTCCCTCGGGTTTCTGTTGCTCGAATTCCATAAGAATAGTGTAATAGTTAAGAACCATAACCACACTCCATTATGGAAGTTGTATCGACTCATTTTTGAAGTGAACCAGATATCTGGTAAATAAAAACTATAATATCAGTTTAATACGGTGATTTCCTCAATAAACACCAAAACTCCTAAAAACATGTTTTTTAAACCTAATTTTTGCAATTTTGGTCTCACAGTTGACCAAAATTACTGGCAAACGAACTCAAATTTACCTTGGTTATTACAAAATCTTGGTGCAAACTTGGAAATTTTGCTACATACTTAAGGGGGTCTCAGTCGGTCGCCATTCGTTCCTCGTTCCGGGTCAGTATTTTACAAAATTGAAGGCGCAAAAACTTGAAAAATTGTACCTAAATTTGAAATTTTAAGGAATTTTAGAAATTAAATAGTGCACGGCCCTAGAGAATTGAAAAACTGAAATATTGCTGCTGGAATCATCAAAATAATTGACCGAAAAAAAATGGGAAAAACCGTTAATTCAGTTATGTTTTTTCCATGAAATGTAGCTAAACTTGATTTTTTCAAGGATTTTAAAATTTTATTAGTGCAAGGGCCTTGGGAATTGAAAAACTGAAAGACTGCCGCAGGAATCATCAAAATCGAACAATGATTGCCAGAGAAATATGGGAAAAACTTGGAAAAAACCGTTTATTCAGTAAATTAATTATTGTGAAGGTGACAATACGACATTGAAATTCGATTTGAATGATAAAAATCAATCTCATTAATTGATTTATAGACTGTCGATCGTACTTTTTTATTATTCTTTCCATGATAACTATAATTTGTAGGTATCTGATTTAGGAGCAAATTTTCTGTTTGATTTTTTTAAAATTAATGCTTTATTTACTTCAAATCAGTTAGATTTAACAATGATAATTTCGTTTTTAGGTTTTCCTTATTTAGCATTTTTTCATTCTTAATTCCAAGCATTTAGAGAGACCAATTTCAAAATTATTAGTCACCAAGGTTCCTTTTTTTCAAACAAAAACAATTTTCGTTATTTATTTAGATTTTATAACAAAATTAAAAACATAATTTTCGTCTAATACATTTGTATATTATATTTGAAATAAATATAGCCATACAGTGAGAAGATGCCTTATAGAATTAACGAACCCTCACGGAGAAAGTGTGACGTTATTTGAAAGGAAACGTGCGGTGCAAGGGTTTCATGAAAATTAATCTCGTCAAGAATGCAAAATACGCCGAGTCTTGAATTAATGAGAATCCTGTAATGGGTTACCGAGCAAGGAGCAAGGCTGGTAAATCAAGGCCGCCAGACGTCCTACATGCGCCAAATATGTTGCACTTCCGCCCTCATGCGGACGAGAAGCAGAATCGAGAGAGTATGAAACTGAAACTGGACCCGCCGATGAAACTGAGAATTCACTGTGTATGGTTGAGGAGTAGGTACTCTTCTATCGTGAAGGTTTTCTGCATCGTCCAATTTCAACACCAATGGAATTGAAATATTGAATAGACCGGTTGAGCACAACGGACTTTGAAACGGGGTTTTAAAGTTATATAGAAAATCAAGTAAGACCACGCATTTCAAGGAATACATTGAAATGGACAGATTAAAACTATATTTACTGACTTATTGTTGTAGTATAAATAATAATATTATAAGTTTTCGAAGTACGAGTACTCACGAACAGCAAATATACAGGGTGTCTACACTTGAGATGTACCAAACTTCAGGGATCGATTCTACAAGGTATTTCCAACAAGCAGCATCATACATTGATGATCAACTCATAATCTCATACTAATTTTTAGGAAACTCCTCCAGTTTATAAGAGAAGTCATATGTGATTTGTTGACAGACTATAAGAATATAGGAAATGGAATATTTGCTGCTAAAAATCTCCCGAGTTGGCCGGTCATGAGGCCTTTGGAAGACACGAGTGAACACTGTAGTGGGTTTAGCTAATATGACCTTTGGCTTGAGAGACAGCTGCGCTGAGATCTGGGAAATGACACAACCTCAGGACTCGTCTAAAGGAAACCTTGAGCCAGAGAATGAGCTGGCAAAGTAGGTGCTCAGCAGCACCAGGACCAACAGGAAAATTGTGGTAGGGAAGACGATGTTATAAGAGAGGGACGGTAATTGCACCTGGACAGAGAGGAAGAAATAGACAAGCCTCATGCCGAAGAGGAAGAGGAATTCCCCAGAGATCGGAAATCCAGAAATCCTCAAGGTTTGGAGTCGAGTTCTTTCTTTTCCCCGGGCATTGTTCAGAAACTTTTCCAGTTTATAAAAGTTTATAGACTAGACATGATTTTTTGTTGTTGTCAAATGATCTACATTTTACAAGTTTAAATTATAAGTATTTTGAAAAGTATCGTACGAGGTAAAGAAAGTGAATCATAATGGAGTAATAATAAAGAAAGTGGAGGTTTTCAACACTAATATCATATACTAATAAAGCTCCTCAAAATTGTTTTGATAATTAGTAAAAATTGGGAAATTTTTCAAGGAAGTGGAAAAACTATTTCCTTGGAGGTCACTCGTTGACAAATCCACAGCATCAGGGCGCCAAGCATGAAATGTGGAGAGGAAATCTTCAAATTTTGATTTTTCACTTCGAAAATTGGTGAGATGGGAATTTGGTTACAGAGTTACACGAGATAATCTTTCTCTGTGACGTATCAGCTGATATTGTTTCCGAGTCCACCGAGGTAGCGGAAGCTTTGTTTTCACTTTTCAAGGTTGAAAAAAATTATCTCCAAAATCAAAATTTCCACTCGCGTTTTACGTTTCAGACCTCCTTGAACAATTTTGGTTCCGTGTCTGTCTGTCTGTCTTGAAATCCTCGCCACCATAACCATAACTTATACAATTCTCATCCGATTTCGATGAAATTTTCAGGATTTATGCGAGTTGGGATGGAGATGGTCCCCTATGAAAATCATGACCCCAAATTGAAAGTATTTTGTGCGCATGCGCAAACGTGAAATTCTTGTAACAGCCATAACTTCTACGTTTTCCAACAATATTCAGAAATTGTGCCGGTTGATGTGTGGATGGTCCCCTATGAGGGTAGTGGAAGGTACTTAGAGATTGATGTTTTGAGATTAACTACTAAGCATCGGATCACCTATACAATTGGGTTATGGATGAGAGGAAGCTATGTGCCACACCCACTTGGCTGGCGTTTTTTCACGGTTTGAAACCTTCCCCAAGGAACGCAGTTTGTTTGGCCCAAATACACTAAAAATTCCCAATTTTTTGGGACTTACAAGGGTTTAGAAGTAGACCAGTCGTTATTTAGCTATATATTAGCGTACTAAATATAAAAATATATGCTTCCTGTATAGGAAACTCTTCCAAGTCTTTACAGCTTGTTAAGATTGACCAAGACCTGTTATGCCCTGCACCATAAATAATGCGTTTTTAAGGAAATAAAACAGGGCTCGACGATCGTCACTTGTTAGTTGACAAGAATCCCTACCGTAAAATTACGTCTAATATGCAGTCCCATTAATCTGAAGCCGCGTACCATTTATTTTTTATTTTTTAATACGAGTGAACATTTTTTTGTCGACCACCCAATCCGGCTCGATCGTTTTCAGACGACTACGTGCCGACAAAACGTACGATTATCCCCCATTTTTTCGCCGATCGATTTCACGCAGATCATTATTTCGAAATGGAGTGGGAAATATTGAATCAAATGATTACAATTAGAAACCCGTCGATTTCATATTTCATTTCCAAACGCCCAACTAAACGATTGGTAATTTGAAACGGTGGTTCGACTGATGGGTTCAGAACTGCTCCACGGTTAATTTTGAAGACCTCGTCCTTACGGAATATTATTGAAGTCGGTGAAACCTAATTTTGGACGATCGCCAGTGATGCCCACCGCCGGAAAGGTTGACTGCAGCATTTTGCATAGTTTTGAACCCACGAGCTGTAATAGGATTTAATTTATCATTATTTGAACCGATCACAGTTTAAAAATTGGTTACACCCGCACAACAAAGATACGATTTAGATAAATTTTAACCACAGATTCGAGGCTCCATTAGAATTCATTCAAAATTGTTTGTAATTGGATTAATGTGCACGTTGAGAAAACAATAATTCGTGACATTTCAAGACCTCCGGTCGGGAGTTTGAGAAAAAGTGTTAAATTTGAGGATCTACAGAAAATTTTAAATTTTGATACATCTTCACATCCAATTAAACAGCCTATTTAGCTATCATTTCAAAGCCCAATTTAAGGAGAAAATACGAAGGAGACTGTAGCCAGTTAACAATAAACTTTAGAATTTTTAGATAGTTTTCAAATAAATTGAAAGACATTGAGAGTCAAGTTAAAATTTTCGCTTAATGAAACAATTGGATGTTTTATAAGAGCGGGCTTCCCCTTCGATAAGGCTGGAAGAATAACATCGCCCCACATAACAGAGATATTGTGTCGTTCCTACCTTCAGTCTATATGTAGCTTCGATAAGGTTATACTCCAATCAGTTCAGAGGAACTAATCTCCTTTAAATTGCGGTACACCCACATTCATCGTAGATTTCAAAGCAACTTCAAAGATTTTGAGACTAGTCAATGGCTAATATGACAAGACATGACTGACAGATTTTTCAGCAGTGGATGGAGTTTGAATCGGGTTTGCAGTATTTGCTTTGCCACCATTCAATTTAGACCTCTTGACTAATGAGGAGGTTCGGTTCTCAATGGGAAAATAGCATGATATTTTATTATGTGTAATGAATCTCTATTGAAGTACCTACATATCTGTAAATAAAACTCCCAGAAAGCTTCCTAAAAAATTAGAGTTAAAAAAAAAGGATCTTTGGATTCCAGAGGAAAAACCGGCAAGAATACTGGAGGGTGGAGGCCAACACAACAACACTGGGGAGAGCAAAAGGAAAACAACAAGAATTTCATTAATATGAAATTAAAAGAGAAATTCAAATATGCAGAGGCTGAAGAATATATTTTATTGTTTTTTTTAAATATCGTCGCCATTATTTTGCATCCTTATATCGATGTTCTGACTTGAATCTGTCCTTGAATGCAGTGATTTCAAAGCACACTACTGAGAAATTCCTTATCCCAGGTGACGTCAGCGTTGTTATCCGGCTCTCCTGCCAACACTAGTGAGGACAGTATTTCCTTATGGAAATACGGCTGAACTACATGGAATTTCGAACTGAAAACTGGCACGTTTTCAAGTGCTCTAAATTTGAATCTGACGTCGAAAATACGAAATTCCGACTCACCCAACTACCCCACTGGAGAATACAAGTTCTAACGGAAGTTGAACTAACTCCTTCACATATTTGAAATTACCAGCATAGCTCAGGTTTCGTGAAAATTCTGTGTTTATTCAGAGATTTCTTAATAAAAAAATTTAGCTAAATCAGATTTCTTAATCTGTTCGATTCGCATTGATCTACTCCACGGTGTTGAGATCAGCTACCTCTTCGCATTTCTGTCCATTCGCTTCCTTAGCTCATGTGGTAGGAGCTCCGATTCAGAATCGGAACGATAGGAGATCGATCCCCGGTTGAGGGAAGTTAATTTTTGATGACTCAACACGGACTTGGATACACCTTAAAGCATGATTTTGAGTAATTTATACCCTAAACATTTGAGATCACTCTAAGTAAGGTGATCTAGGGATGGCAAAAAAGTATCAATTGCATAAAAAATCGATTTTTCTAAAGTAAACAATCAATACTCATACATTTTTTGCCCCTGAAGTATCGGCGAATCAATTCAAAATTTTGAGAATCGATCCAATTCTTTTTTTTTAATCTGGTTATGGTTAATGAATTTACAATAACAATCACTACAACCAATAACCATCACGACTTCAATGGGAAAGGAAAATGCATCCATCCAACCTTCTCACTTTTGGCTCCAATGTGAAGGATTTATCACTGTGTTGTCGTAAATTGCTCAAAAATAATTTAATAAAACCTGCTTTATCAGTGCCTTGTTGTGCCAGGCAACAGACGTTGGCTTATAGGAGATTAGTCACAAAATGAGTGGCACTCGCTAGTCTTCGAAAAATATAGGTTTAATTAATTAATTCGTACTTTTTAAATTACACTTTTATAATTCATGACCTCATTCAATTATCTCCATCTACATAATCGATGGCCTATGAAGA
Source organism: Apolygus lucorum (assembly GCA_009739505.2). Classification (NCBI taxonomy): domain Eukaryota; kingdom Metazoa; phylum Arthropoda; class Insecta; order Hemiptera; family Miridae; genus Apolygus; species Apolygus lucorum. The sequence continues at coordinate 42,214,014 of CM019176.2, forward strand.
AAAAACGTAAACCATCATATTGTGTGGGGGGTTAAATTTTTATTTTTCTTGCTCGATTCCAATGGTTCATTATTGAAAATAATAAACCAAAATAGCTGTTTTCGTGGTGAGTGACGAAAAAACTTCAATGTAAAGATACAGGTTTAGTAGTTAGTTATATGAAACTCAACACAATTTAACCAACTCTTCTATAGGCATTAGAAGTTAGCACCAGTTTTTGGTAATTTAGAAATCTGACTTCTGCTTGAAACAGTATCAATTCTTGAGGAAAAAAATTGGGAAAAATTAATACGATGTTTTTAGATTTTTTTCATAAAATATCAGCACGATCTAAATCGATCCAATTGAAGAATCTGACATCCCTATGGTGGTGACATCCGTGGTGGGAGTATTTGATTTGCACTAATCTAACGTGGATCTTGTGTGATTCAACCGACTGTTGAGAAATGAACAACTCAAAGAGGCCACATGGGATTTGCATCAATTCTCTTCGTGGATTTCAATACTTTCGCACAAGGAAGATTCCGTGACGCTTCAACGGCCAATCCGTGTAGAAGGATGGACTCATCCCGCTCGTTAAACTCTCCAAGGGGGCGGGGCAGTGTACCTAATTATGTAACTGGGGCTCTCTGGTGAGAACCGCCCTGGAGAGGGGGAGGTGTCATATGGACGTGGGAGTTGCGTCACTGCAGGACCCTGTTCAGCTCTTATCTCCACCTCCAGATGGAACCCAGGCGATCTTTGGTCTCAGATGGGCTCTCAGATGCCTCCACGTAACCTCCCAGTTCCCCATGGAGTAACAGCAGGCGCGTGCTCTCCCGCCTTCCATTTATAATCGAAACCCCATCCATTACACCACTCGGAACTTCATTCCGACGATATTTTTTTGCCACTCTGCATATCGAGGCTGGATTCAATTTGGTGAAGAAATCGAACGCAATTTCCGATTTCAACAACCTCTACATAAAATGAGAATAATTTTCATAATTTTTGATCTAATTTCACCTCTTACTTCAAAAAGGTTTCAAGAAAATAAAGTACGTACCCATAAGTACGTACGTATAAGGTAAGTTTGGAATCACCCATAAGCCAAAAGGTAATTGTAACGAGCCTTCAGTACGTTTTGTTGAAGATTATTAATGTTATCTGCCAACCAACTACAAATACTATAAAAAATAATAAAAATTTGAATTTATTATTAGTTTAAAATTAGTGTAAAATGTTTTTTCTCGTGCTAATTTCTAAAATTATGATCTTAATTCAAGTTTACAATAGTAGGAGCATCACAATTATCGCTTTGTCGGTAGGACTAGAGTTGGCGCAAAGTGCCAATTATCGAGTTCATTCGAATGTCAATTCATTCGTGTACTTAGAAACCTCAACCTTTCCACTTTGAAACCACTCAACATAAAGTACTCTTCTCTCTTCTTCATTTGTTTTGATCAGCTTGTTTTGATCCTGCATAGTTAAGCTAGATAGAACGTGAGGGATTTATCTATTACTAGAATCATGTTTGTTGCGAGCGCATATTTACGCCACCATAATGTCCATTGACAATAACATTTTAAAAGGCCTGTTTTAAGAGCTAACCCGGAGAAAGCTATCAAAATTGAAAGACCATATGAAAGGTAAAATTTTGATTTCGGAGGGTCAATTTTTCGTGACTTGCTGCCCAAAAACTAAGTGGTTTCAAGACTCTGGTCTTGTTGAAACCGTGTAAGTTAGTTTTAGTCAATCACTGGTTTATTTCCTGAAAGAAGCTAACTGTTCAGGGGACAACCAACTCACAGCTGGTACCATCTGGGTGGTGTGTTATGAGAAGGTCAATAGGTAATCATGAATAGATAAACACGACCAGAACATTTACAACCTCTTTCAAATTTCCCCCAAGGTAGCTTATCGCAAAAATTGTTCTGTTCATTTCTCACTGAGGAAAACAGCTACAGTTGGAACGATTGGAGAAGGAGTTTCCTGGACGCTTTCCGCCAGAATACAGTAGAGCTAGCGATAATTGCGAATGATTTTCTAAATACGGAAGGTAGTCTCATGGCATACTTCAGAAGCAAGAAATAATCGTACGTGCGTTTAGCAGATTTCTCAAACTTGTTGATCATGCTTGGTTTATCTGATTCCAAGCAAGAGCGTCTGCACCAGTGAAGAAAACTCAGTAATAGCTTCGATTTTGAGTTCGCACTTCAAGCCAACTCACTCTTGACACATAAGTGGTCGACATATTGTGGGTTTCTGTATTACTTGATACCCGAGCATCGGTAAATTTGATAAACTTGGTGAGGGAACATAGTCAAAGAGTCAAGTCCTTTGAGGGTTCAATGGTTCGAAGGAACAAAATAATGAAGTCTTTGATATCACCATGAGTTCTAACAGGGTAGGAAGTCTGCCATACGCACGAAAGATTCCTTCTTGCGACTCGTAGAAGTATGTCATGAGAATACTAATTAATCGACATACTATGACTAATTTTTACTCTAATTTTATGCCAAAATCCATTACTTTAGTAAACGGCTTTCTGGAGGTTGAACGGTCAAATTCATGCCTGTACAGCTGTAAGAAGGCAGATATTGAGATGAAGCCGAAATAAATACTATTTCTCGTGTAGAATAGAGATTTAATGAATTCCAAATTTCAATACGCAATCGTCATAAACAGTAGTCAGTGTCCATGCCAAGTTCAATCGCTACATAGTTATCGCGTTTTAACAAACGTATGAGAATTGATAGTACGGAGTAAGTTAAGGTTGTTACCGAACGGAGGTAGTAAGTACGAATGAATTTGAGTACCTACTCTATGGTGGGGATAGAGGAGAGGGTGTGATTTGGGAAAAATCCCAGGAATGGTTATGTATGAAATGGAATAGCCGGACTAGGGAACACATTATCTGCTTGTCATGACCTTGAAGAGTATGTACCTAAGTTGTACAAGGTTTGAATGAAGGGTAGTGACCTCAGGCTGTAATGAAGTAACAATGTCCTACAGGTGCTTGAATGAATTGTAGACTGATTTCAAGATTTCCCCTAATAACTACCTCATTTTTCACTTAAAAACTCAGTATATAAACCAAGCACTAAAACAGGTATTTTTCGTAAGTAAATGACAATTTTGTGATACAAAAACGAGTTAAACTTCTCTAACTTGCTCGTTCATCTGTTTAGATTTCTCTCGAATTGAGGTAGGGTGGAGTGGGGCAATTGCGACCCAAAATGTCAATAGTTCAACTTTGATCCTCAGTAACTTTCCTTTGATAACGCTATTTTCACTTTTTTTTTTTAAATGAGTAGCTTATTTTACGTAGATTACGATGCACTCTTCAAATTGTACAAAAGATTTACTTCTCATGGTCCAAACTGTGTTTTTTAAAATTCCGACCGACTTCCGCATTTGCCCCGATTAGTGGGGCAAATGCGGAAACGGCCTGCGAATCCCATAAAAACATTTAGTTGCATTAATGGGGTAAATGCAAACAAAGCCCATTTCAATACGAACAGAACGCTATATTTAATTTTTTTCTCCTCCACTTTTTTATGACCAAAATGAACTTTCCTGCGCCAACTGGTTGGCACTTCATCTTTCAAATGACTTTCTTTAGTGAATAATTTTCCCTTGAGAAGGTTTTTGAGGCAAGGCGCTCAGATGGCGCCATTTTCAAAACCATTTCCGCATTTGCCCCATTTCCACATTTACCCCACTCCACCCTACAGGTAATTATGCACGAACACGTCTCATTCCACCCTGGTTCCACACAGTCCTCAAACATTCAATGATTTTTGAACCAACAACTAATCGATGTGTCGATTGCTGACAATAGAATGGAGTTGCTAGTCTGATTATGCCAAAATTCCTCTTCAGTCAAAGAACAACACGTTCAATTAAAACACGAGGAAGACGTCGGGCGCCGGGTTTCGCTGGACACTCCATCAAGAAGACATCTCAATCGAACCTTCAACTCGAAACATAACTCTCGCCCCTCATTGATATGCTGCCTGTGCTTTTCGTATCCACTTTTTCATAACTCACAACCCCGAATTAAGAAATCGATTATCGTAATGGCGGAAATCGTAATGAATGATAAAACCGCAAGGCGCCCCGCTGTCACGCCCACCATTGTCACGGTACGATGTCTTCATACCTCGCGAATTTTTCTTCTCTCCAACTTGACAACTTACATCCGTCATTATTGATATTTCTACGAGAATATGGTCGGTACATGATCATTTAAACCCCAATATTTACGTGTTTCCTGTCGTTCGCCGGAGTTCATCGTGTATCGAAAAAATATCCATATTATTATATATAACCGCCGGAATCACCTCGTCAAGGTTGAAAGACCTGAGTGGGCTTCATTAACACTGTCGGGCGGGGCCTTGTGATTTTGTATGGCTCGAATATTCATGAACTAACACGAGTCCGACACCAAAATCAACCGTCCGCAGCGGATATTACGCGTGCGCGTTGTAAAGAAACCTCATTATCCGATTAATGATTTTTTCATGGGAAAAAAATGCTCGTGCCAGAGTAAAAGTTGTCTAAATACCTTGTAATTCGAGTACAAGGTCGATCAGGCGGTTAAGATAATCACATGCACAGGAGCACAGAGTATTTTGGAATTCGATGAAAACAAAAACAAACGCAAGAGAATGCTGTATCGGTAGCCTCAAGTCTTTGGGAGAATGAATATTTGTGTATTTAGCTTAGAGCTGGAGAACCTAGTTTGGCTAGTATACAAGTTATTAACGACATGTCCAACGTCTGAGGATCAATCTGAGAAAAGTGTGTCTGATTTTCGATTCAGTTTTCTTTCTCTCTCAAGGACTGAAACTGCTTCTGTTCCTCTAAAAGAAACACCTTGAAAAACTAGATTAGGTACAGTGAAACACAGAAAATTGGGAACTGGGCAGGAGTCAGCGCCAAACAAACTCTAATTGCGGTGAAAAAAAAAACGAACAAACAAATGCCTTGAAGGCACTCCCACCAACTTCCGCTTTCCTTCTGGTTGAAATTCATAACTCTCGAATCAGCTTGCCTACCTAGTTCAGTCATAGCCAAGAAATAGTTAAATATATATCTAATTACTTCTATGGAGTAAAAAATAGTGATTAAAACTCGGGCATCGCCTAACTGCTTAGAGCCTTTGGATACAATTCGAAAAACATGGAACATGCTTCAGCTGTACTTTTTGGCGGAGTAGGGGTGGGGTGGACCCCTGCGTGACACTCGCCTTAACCCTCCCCCTGGCCCTTTTTGGGTGGTTAGTCCAAGGCTAAAGCACGTTCCATGCTAAAACTGTAAGTGATTGGGAAGAAGAATCGGATAGGGCAAAGGCATCCATGTGCATGGATACTGGAAGAGTACCATCCTATCAATTGCTGCATGAATAATATCCGTCTTACATCGTAATATAGTACGAGTATACATAAAAGTATAGTTTCCCTTCTCTTACGAGGATTTTATTTTCATATAAATCAATTTCGCATTCATTTTTTTCGAATTTTATGATTATGTTCTCTTTAGGTTATTTTGAACCTAATTTCAGTACAGCTTTTCCGATTTTCGTGTCTCCAACGGATAACACAAATTCACAGGAACTTATTTTTTGGTGGTCCTAAGAATATTTATTTTTATAAAAAAAAATTAATCCTGTACCGTATTTTCAAGAACCAATAGGTACTTGAAGTATGGACAATTAAAGTGTTGTCTGTATTTTTTTCTTTTATAGGTATAACAATTTTTTGTAACTTGTATTATTGTGATGCCAATAAAAATAAATAAATATTTATCAATGGATATTTATTTGCTGCTCTGCTGATGTTTTCTTCACTACTCTCGTTTTCCTTCTCGCCTAGGAATATCATACACCCTTTTTAATTTCCGACTATTGACAAACCGAACAGGAATTGTGGATAAATTGAAATGAAAAATCGTACTATTATCCGAAGGACGATTCCTCTTTCACCATTAATTTCCCACTCGTTAAAAAAATTTGTTTTGTTTTTTTTTTCAAATTTTTTATATAAATCAATTTTTTATAGCTCTATAGAATATTCGAGCAGAAGGTACCTCAAAGGTCCTATTACAGTCTGTAAGCTGAAGAATTATCTTTCCAAGGGCCGCACTAGCATAATATTATTGTATTAGTGACAGTAGAATCTGTCAGTAAACTCAATTTTGTTGGAGTAAAAGAAAGAAACTTGGAAAAATCCTGGGTGGGATGCTGGGGGACCATTATTTCTCAAGAAGAACCGAGGAATGAGGAGGAAAAGGTGCCCTTCATAGAGGGATCTGTGGAGCACTGCATAGAGGGATTCATAGAGGGAGCTGCCTTAGACGGTGCCACCATCTCTGACGAGGTTTTGTTAATTCGAGTTATTTTGTTTTTCCTTCGACTTATCATGATTTTATTATTACGTTTCTTTTTTACACAATCGATTCAAAGGTAGTAGATTTCGGTTTAAAAGTGGATAAGCTGTTGTACGTGAAAATTGGACTAACAAAAATATACCTCAGGATATTGAGGGTTAAAACGTTGGAATGAGGCTACCTGACGATGACAACAAATACTCTGCGTACAAAAATTATAAAAAGTTCAGGTACCTACTAGATGTCGTTTTAGGGACGGATAATTTAAATTAGGATGGGCGTTTCCATTAAAATCTATTGGTAGATATATTGGAACTACAACCACTTTTCTTCTCACAAAGAGACAAGGTGGCAATATATACTTAATAAGAGAGTAGGAAGAAGAAGAAGAATAAGACTATCTAATTACATTTCATTCATTCCATTATTTCTTTCTAACTGGAGAATACACCTTAGATATTACTGTATCAGCATTACTGTACGATTAATAAAAATGAGGTATTTATGATGTTTTGTGATCACCTGCGTAATGTAACCTAATTGTCTACTACCTCATTCAATATTTTGATTTATTACGAAGACTACTACTCTACCCCTGTTTTACGAGGAGGGGTGCGGTCTAACTCGTAATAACTACGTCAGATAGACCTGTGATATGAAATCGTCGAAAGAAGTTGAAACATCAAGCTATCACCATCAAACAAGCAATCGGAAGATTTATGATGGATAGACCGAGCCTTGGAGGTTTTTTTCGAATTCTCCGCCAAATGAGCGAAACTCAACCCACCATTTTCAATATGACACCTCCTCAATCACCCCTAATCCCGCCTCACCAATCCTTTACGTAATTATCTCCCTAAAAGTGCTTCGTCTCGAATCCCCTCAACAAAACGGGAAATACTATCCCACTATCACGTGAAACCTTTTTTCGAAGAGAGAAAAAAGAGAAGTTCAGGAAAGGAAAGATTTCGAAGTTACGAAGAAGACAAGTCACGATTCACCCGAACTGGACCGATCCGGGACTCAAATTTCCAGTAGGGACCACACCTATGAAACACCTTTAAATGTATACATAAAAAAAGGAACGCGTTAATGAACAACCTAAAAAGGCCTTTCGTGAAATAATAATTATCGACGACGCCACTGAAAATCGCAGGAGAGAGTATTAAAATCGCGGTTGGTCCTACGGGGGTGCCTCAGGGCGTGGTCTTCGGCCCGCGAGTAATTAAACTTATCATTAGTTAACTTCTGGACGTTGAGATGGACCACCGTCTAATCAGGTGTTTTTCGGGGCCTTCGCTTCTCGGCGGATAAAAAATGAATAAAATTTCTCGGTATGGCAGAGTTCGAATTATGGGTGTTCGGGTTTTTCGGGCGTTGCAAAACCGGACGAGTTGCAAAAAAAAAATCTAGGTTACCAAGGCGATAACTTGTGTGCATTCGAGTTGAAACAGAAAACTTGAAACTCGAATTCTTACCAATGCTCACTTCAGTTAACCCTAGGAGGTCTCACAGGGGTCCTTCTGGCGGATGTTCTTCTAAAGAGTAGGTACCTATCTACAGGGTGTCCTATGTTAAGGGAAGGGCCGAAAAACATCAGGAGAACACTAGAAAGATGGGAAATTTGATGCCCTTCCCAACTGTGCCCTTATTTTTACGGTAAATTGAGGTAGTTAAGGGGGTCTCAGTCGGAAGCCGTTCATTCCTCATTCCGGGTTAGTATTTCTTTCAAGAACCGCCACTCAAAGTTTAAAAGTTGTACCTCAATTTGAAATTTTCAAGGAATTTTGAAATTCATTAGCGTTTCTGACTAGGGAATTGAAAAACAAAAAGATTGCCGCTGGAATCATCAGAATCAAACAATAATTGCCGGCGAATTGTGGGAAAATCCGTTTGTTCAGTTAGATTTTCCCCACATTTCGCCGGAAATTATAGTTAGATTTTGATGATTCCAGCGACAATCTTTTAGTTTTTAAATTCCCAAGGCAGATGCACTAATAAATTTCGAAAATCCTTGAACATTTCAAATTTAGGTACAACACTTTGAGCGCCAGTTCTTGAAAGAAATGCTAACCCGGAACGAGGAACGAAGGGCGACTGAGACCTCCTTGTGATAATTTTAACGACGTACGGTCGAAAACGCAAAAAAATCTTTAAACTGAAGAAAACTTGGGAAAACAAGGGGTTAAAACAAAAATGCTAAGAGACATTTTCTTACTTGAATTAGTTGCAGAACTAAATCCCGAAGTTTTCCGGTCCTTAACATGAGACACCTCATTTATGACATTCATTAAAACTGACTCTACCTTCTAACTCTTACTTTTTTGGGACAATTTTAAAGTTGTTTTTCATTTTTACTGCTTTTGTTCACTTCGGTCTTCTATTAGTCTTCCGAGCGAGCTAAACATGAATTTTCTTCTCACTCTCATGTTGTTGAATCATCTTGTCAATCATCATGTTGTTGAATACCACCACAATTAAATCTCTAGAATCCAATCTATCAATGGTTGATTTTTGTAATTAGGTATCAACTAGTTCATTTTTTAATAGAAATTTGGAGCAGTTTTAAAGGGGTTTTGAATACTTCGTACCAATTCATAGAACTCGTTCCTATACGACTTTCATAAATACCCACTCTACCTCGACTTTTTTGGGACTGTTTTTGTGTTAGTTTTCATTTTTACCACTTTCGTTCACTTCGGCTTGCTAAACATGAATTTCCTTCTCACTCTCATGTTGTTGAATCATCTTCATTATAATGAATGTAATAAGAGCTTTAAAAGTGAAGGTCTCAATGGTTTGAAATCGGTTGGTCTCAGTTCAAATGGTCTCGCAGTTGAACGAGTAGGCCGAGAATTCAGCTTAAGCAGTGGATGGATGACTCGATCCATACTTCAGCTGCACAGAAAAAAAGTTCCCCGGTACAAAACTACAACCTTGTTCTCACGTAGGCAGCACAGAACGAGGCAACTTTGCTTCACTATATCTATACTTCAAAATAAATCGAATTCGGAAGCACATTTCCCTATGAAAATATGAAAGTCACCACGCCACAATCTGCTCTCTAGAACCCAATTTATCAATGGTTAATTTTTGTAATTATACAACTATCTACACGTTACAAATTTACACCTTAAACTAAGCATACATACAATCATTATTATATTTTCACATTACACTAATTTGATGTACATCAGTTTAGATTTATCAGATTAAGATTAACATCAAATTAGTGTAATGTGAAAATATAATAATGATTGTATATATGCTTAGTTTAAGGTGTAAATTTGTAACGTGTAGATAGTTGTATATTTAATAATTTTAAGTTGTAAGTCTAGTCGAGGGAAATTATGCGTTCCTTGTTTCAAGTTACCACACTTGGTTACCACGAGGTGCTACCTACATTATTTTGTTATTTTCTGGTTGTCAACCTGATTTTCAGATAGCAATATTGTGATTAAAAAAAACTGCCTCGAATAAACTCAGCCTTTCTACCTTACAAAAAGTTCAAGTTTCACTTTCAAAAGTGCTGTTGTTTAAATGTTCTGATGTAGCCATAAGAATTACATTTACACCGCTTACAAGGTATGTAAAAATATCATTAATCTATACTTAAAATGATAGTGTCAATGATCCATAGAAGAATGATGTTTTGCTGTGTCTATACCCCTCTGGTTTTTTCATTATAGCCCTCAAGATGGTATATAAATATACCGAAACGTCGGCCTAACAGTGTATTTATTCATCTGACTAAACCTCAAGAGCCTTCACACCTATATTCAATATCATTTACATCTTTGGTAGGTATGTTATCAATGAGGTACGCCAGAAGACATTTCTGAGACAAATTTGTACTTTCCTTTTCATTACAGGGGCGGATTGGTGAGGAGAGTAGAAATCGATAGTTCTCTTGGGACGGCATTGTGGAAGAGTATCGCATGACCGAGGATAGCGAGGGGAGGAGGGAAGAAGATTTCACTACAAAAACGGGCTCCGTAGTAGAAAAATGAAAGGAACACGGAGGGAGGAGAGGGCGGGCTAGCGGTAACGAAGGAGGGGGAGCCTTGGGAACAGGGAGGTGGTGCGACCTAGCGGACCATTGGCGAACCCGTTACGTACCTCCACCCCCTCCCGGCCCGCCGACCGAGATATGACGTCACTATTTCACAGTTAGCCCTCCCCCTTTTTTCGCGGCGCCGTGAGGAGGGGAAAACGGCGCTGCGCCGTCGCGGAGGGGCGCCGCCGGCCTCAGTCGCTTCAACTCCTCACAGTTGGACGGTCCGCTCGCTCAGGTCTCCAATCATCACACGCGAGATCGGTTTTCAAAAATACATTTTTTCTAAAATCCACAAAATTCATATTAAATATGAATATGAATGATAAATTTTATCATACTTTATCCATCTCTTCCTACCTCCTAATTTGAACCCCTTCAGTACACCAACCTTCCCCATCCAAATCCTCACCTACTCTGAGAATAATCCAATCTTCACGTATAAACCGATCTATTTATCAGTTGACTTTCCCCACCCAAAATAAAGAAAGGAAAGAACTTGTTACAACTAACAGAAACCCAATTTCACGAGAAAACACACCAGTGAAATGTTTCAATTTCCTTCCAATTCCCCCAGAAAGTCGATTTGTGGAAACTCAGATGGCTTTTCCATTTCCACACTCCCGGAAAGTTTTTGGGTGGATTTTGGCTTTGGGTTTTTGGGTGGAAACAACTTTAGTTTTAAACTCCTGATTACTAGGTATCACAAGTTTTCTTCTTTGGTCAGACACCTTGTCGCTTGATATTTTGCTCCTAGGGTCGACCACAACGGTAAAGCAGACAAATTATACGTGATTTTTTAGGGTTTTGTGAGCGATGAAATTAGGGTTGAAACATGTACTTTTTCAACGATTTTTGTTTTTTTCGAGGGGGGAAAAACAAGGTAATTGGTTGGTGAATCAAAAAACATTTCGGAAATAACGTTGGAAATTAAAATTTCGTGAAATTAGACCAACAGCAGGTTTCTATGTGCTCCAAACGGTTTTCAACGATTTTTGGTTTTTTCGAGGGGGGAAAAGACAAGGAAATTGATTGGAATCAAAAAACATTTCGGAAATAACGATGAAATTCAAATTTCGTGAAATTAGACCAACAGCAGGTTTCTATGTGCTCCAAACGGTTTTCAACGATTTTTGGTTTTTTCGAGGGGGGAAAAGACAAGGAAATTGATTGGAATCAAAAAACATTTCGGAAATAACGATGAAATTCAAATTTCGTGAAATTAGATCAACTGCAGGTTTCTATGTGCTCCATACGATTTTCAACGTTTTGGCATGTTTTAGGCATTTTTTTTTCAGCAAACATTGGTTCATCGACTCGAAGTTTTTATTTAATTGCAAATCACAACGACTGGTGACTTCACAGGAGTAAAAGTCTATCACCACTCCGTCCGCATTCGATAGACGTACAAACACGTCGAAACTTCGAAAAGTATTCACATATCCTAGGGTGGACCTAGAAACCTGACATCGGTCTCGTTCGACGCAGAATTTAATTTCCTCAAAAGTGAATTTCGACGAGTTTTCCAATCAATTTCCAAGTCAATTTCCCAAAAAAAACATTTTAAAAAGTGGGTTTCCTGAAGAAAAAATTCAAAAACCGTATATTTCGTGATAAGCGTGAAATTTCAAGTAAGATCCCAAAATAAGTCCGTCAGGTTTGGGACCATCGATCATAAAATTTGGATACACACAACTCTGAGAGGTGATTTTGAGTTTTTTTTATCGATTGGTATTGAAAAACCAGAATAGTTTGGTATTCTGAACCTGAAAAATGCGAGAAGCGTAGAGTTGGTGACCTAATATTCATCCAGGTAGCGATACCCCCCCCGTCATCATGTTCTTTATTGCATATTTTATTTGACGGAAAATTTCGTCAGTATTTGACTAGTAAGTTTTGACTAGTCAGTTGAGTTCGGTTGAATTTTTTAAGAGCGAAAATAGAGAGGAAGAGTCGTTCCTTCGGTGTTAGAATTAAGAATACGAATACATCATAATTTGGATTACCAGGCACCGCTAAAATAAGGAAAATATACAGATACGTAAATCTCTAAAGAAAATCTTTATAGTCAAGTAAAGGTTTCTAGTAAACCCTTATTATAAATTAATTATAAATAAATAGGTTTCTAATAAACCCTTCTTATAACTTAACAATGACTGTCACATATTGGTTGGTTTCGACAATTACTTCAGTTTTAATTATTCTACTATTATGTGATGAGAGAGCTTCATGTATACTGGGCAAAAGAGTGGGAGACCCTGAATGCCAAGTACTATGGTATCCCTTTGAAAAAAGAAGAGAATTTGAGTGAATGGAAAACTCTAATAGAAAAAAGTATTGTCATCATAAGTAAAACTATGTGTAGAGAATTTGAACATAAAGCACTCTGTTCACAGAACCATCCCCAATATCTGGCGTTGAGATCAATGAGTGATTTGGTATCCCTGAATACATTAAAAGATTTTCAATCATTCAAGTGGCTTTTAAAGATCAGAGGCGACTTTTTACCATTAAAATATAGGCCATTTGACACAGATAGTCAGATTTGTGACATTTGTAGCAGCGGGGGAGTTGAAAATGCTTTCCATTTTATTTCGAGGTGCAGCTCGTATACCATACATGGTAGGTACAATAAGAAGACGCTACTTGGGGAAAGTTGAATTGAATTGGGAGGAGCATTTACAACTATTGAAGGATGGAGACTTGCTCCTAGTCAAATACTGTGAGGTGGCATACCGGCTTAGGACTAGAACCATGGTTGAGTATGGTTTTCTATCATAGAATAGAGGACATAAATAAAGTAAGGATAAGTAGATGAGTAGAGAATATTAAAAATGTAATAAGAAAGAATTTGAACTACATTAGCTATTAGTTATATAGATTTGAATCGCCAGCTATCCTTTTCCCTTATTTACTATTATTGCACTGATCTAGAAACTTTTATTTTTATCATAATTTTCAGGCATAAGGTTTCTGTTCAGCGGTATTATTTCATTATAATTATTCTGGTTAGGCAAACTCTGCAGACGGTCCGGAGTGACCAGGTCATTTGCATGTTCTATTAAAAAGTTGTATTAATTTCTATTTATTTTTATATTAATAAAGCATGTTTTTCATTCATTCATTCATTATGTGATGTAAAAGAATTATAATTGATCAGGTTTAACTTCTGACTTGAGGACGGCGAACAAAACAATCGATTATGGATTCAACGTTTTAATGGATAATTTGTTTCGAGCGATTACAATGGCAGATTCGAAAAAAAAACGAGCAATCGCGACTCGAAAAAATCTCGTGGAATCGTCAAAAAGATTATTGGAAAATTTCAACCGCGATTGGATCATAAGAAACGCCCGAAGTACCTCTTTCATTACGAATCGAGTACGAAGCCAAATGACCATCAAAGTGTACATAAAGACTTAATTACAGGAAGGGTTCCGATTTTATTGTGATTAAACAGGTGAAGCAGCCGAGTTTCACACAGAAGAAGAAACTCGATCGTATGTGATCGTTTCGCTAAACATTGTGGCATTAGTGGGAAAAATAGTCTATCATTCTTCCCATCTGAATGAAGGTGGTTTCAAAAGCCGTAAAGTTTATGGCGAATGGGAAAGCTGATCTTGATAGTGTTTTTTTTTCTTCAGCATTGAAACGGTAAATACGGGCGTTTTTAGTTCCCCCGGAATTTTACGCTGAAACATGGAGAAACTTTCACTTTTTCTCATCGAGTCGGAGTTCGATTTGAACGACTCACCTACTACGAAGGAAGAGTATTTGTACCGCGTTAATAATTCATATTTCAACAGGGAAACATTCACGGCGTGACGTCACATTTAATACGGCTGCATTTGTATTCCTTCACTTCACATCCACAATCGTCATGTAGTTGAATATTTAGTAGTATTTGACGAAGTTTTCGTTTCCCACCGACGTTTTCATGATTCTGACGTTGTTTTTTTTTAAAGAATAACTCAGACTCCTTGGGGTCTTCTTAAACTCTTTTGATGCGCGGAAATCTAGAGTTAGAGGAAAAACATGGAAACCAAAAGCACCTATGAGTTATTCTCGATAAAAAAAAAACCCACTTCATCTTCAGAAGGCTAATCTTTTTATAGATTGTTTTTATAAACTTTTTATAGGTGAATAAATTTTAGTTTCTCATTACAGAAAGTAGAAAAATTTTGAGTTAACAAATTGTAAACCCACCCGAATTTAGCGTTTCTGAACAGTTTTAGTTCCGAGTCTGTACGTCCAATCTTTCTTCCGAGCAGGACAGGTGGGAATTGAGTCGAATTTAAATAAATCATAGAAATCAGTCTGCTAAAGCAGTTTCTAAAAAAAGTGATTATTCAATAGCTGTGTTCAGTAAAAACTACGCTGACGCAACAAACGTATACAAACCGTAGTATTGCAATCCTTAATGAGAACCAAAGGAACTAGAAAATCATTGATTCTCAGCTCGAGTAAAAAGGATAGTCATGTTTTAAATGAGTATATTCTCGCATTGAAGTGGTAAAACTTTAAAAATATGTTTTCAGTTTGCTTCTTAAGTGGTTGTAGGAGCACTTATACTGATCTATGTTGATTGAGGAAGACGCAGGGCGAAATCGTACTTTTCGAGGTGTTTGTTTCAAGATGTTGCGAAACTTACATGAACACTCGGATTATGAAAACGAAGGGAAAATGGTCGTGAATTACCGGTTGAGTCAACTGAGTCTATCGAATCCGTTACATCGTAGAATTCAGAAAAGGGCGTTTGAACCCGAGGGTAGGTGGGAGCTAGCCCAGACACGTAAGACTACAAGTATCGATTCACCATAGAATCCGAAATCTGTATTTCCCGGCGCTTTGAGCCACGTACTTGCTACAGGTACGAGGTTCAAGACAGCCGACGGCACTCAAACTTTCCAGGTTTCTATTATTTCCCTACTAGGGATGGGTATCGTTACAAAAGTATCGATATTTTGTATTAATTCTGTAGGTATCGTATTTGATGAGTATCGATACTTCAAAATATCGAGTATTGATACTTTGGGGTCACAAACTATCAATATTACCCAACATCCTCAAGGAAAATATTTTTCATCGCTATTTATTCATTTCTTACCAAGAGCATCTATTTACACAACTGAGACTAAAGTTGGAGGTGTTTCTAGATAGGTAGAGGCTTTTGTAAATCGTGGAAATTCAGGTGCGCAAAAACTATACAGTGAAATGAATATAACCACTACTAATACTATTATAGCGCAGAAATATTTTATTCTGATACTGAAAGCTGATTATTTGAACTTCTTCTATAGTGTGTAAGCTAAAAAAATATACTTGTACCATCTAAAAGAAAAATATATATCTAAAATTAATTATCATTTTACATTTCATCCAAATTTTTGCATGTTTTGGTTTATTATTTCCAATAATGAACCTTTGGAATCGACCAAGAAAAAAATAATTTTAACACCCCCTCAAAATTTGATGGTTTACGTTTCAAGGTACGTAGAATCCAAAAATCGAATAAAAATTTGGCCGTCCGTCCGCCGTACGCCGTACGCCGTACGCGGCACTTTTGCCCGTTAGCATTGACCGATTTTGATGAAATTTGGTATGTAGGCTCCATTTGGGGTCTAGTTGTGCCCCGAAGCTTTTGGTTGATGTAGGTCACTCCTAAGGGTTCCAAAATCAATTTTGAAATTTTGAAAACGCCCTAACTCAAGAAATTTTGATATAAAGGTATTGTTTTTCCTTCAATTTAAGATTCTATGGAATTTTTAGAATTTTTTGAGACCACGCGGAGCTCTGTAGGACAAACCGTTCGCTCCCTACGATAATTTAAGGGTTTATATTGAAATATATATATATATAAATCAAAAACACGAGTGTGAGTCGCAAAAGAGGCCTAATCTCCGTTCAAATTTTAGCTGACCAAAATGCAATCGATGATTGGTGATTTTGATTTTTTTTTCATTTAAAAAAAAATTTTTGATTATTTTTTTCGATTTTTCTTCTTTTTTTTTCTTTTATATTGGATGGTTGGTGATTTTGTAGACGGGTGATCTATATAAAAATAATAAACCGTTGTGTAATAATTTGCAGCGTTTTTCTGATCAAACAAAAATCTTTACGTTCTACTTATCAATTTAACCGTTTGGCACTTGCTTTGACGGCAAACAAACCATTTTCTGTCATCACTTGGACCAAATCTCGACTTTCAAAAATTCTACTTATATATTATTATATATTTTTTGGGTTTTCGCCCCACCGCGCTACGGCGGTATTCAAGTCGGTCAAAAAGTGAAATGTACTCACAATACTAAGTAAAAGCCGCTTTGTTTTCCTCCCCTCACCCGCCGAACTATCAATAAGTGTATCTGTGATTGTTGCCGCTCCACAAGCCGTTGTTTGTTTACTTTTCTGAACCCCTGATCCCAACTCTTCTCTATTGTGTCCACCGGTACCTACACCCCTCCATGTCGTTCAATCCTTCAGTCTCTTCAATCATTCAGACCTCCGATCTTCAGATATCAGCGCTATGTTTCTCTATTACTACATCCGGCTGTTGTCTTCGGCGAAGAATTGGATCTACACACGCAACCCATACCCCGAGGATGAAGTAAGTTTCAAGCGATTTCTACAGGCATTTTCGTCCTTCTCCATCCGGAGAATACAATTTTAATCATTTTCTCCATTTGCTTGCAGCTGCTGATTTGCAGGCATTGGTTGCCCCTCTACACTACTCTCGTCTACTGTCTTCTTCTCGTCAATTTTCCATTCTTCTTTTCGATTTTCGGTCAGATCTTTTTAATTCTCCGATAATCTAATCTCTAAGAATTTAAATCAAGAAAAGGCGCCCTAGGGACTTAACTGTCATGTGCAGGAGCTCCTTAGGTAATACTATTATTATTTCATTTTTTTTTACAATTTATACAGTCCGCTTTAAATACAAAAAACAAACTAATTCTTTACGATAGAATTCTCGGTTTTTTCCACTATGAATCTCCTTTCTACTAACAGAGTTACAGAATTTTTCTGTTCATTTTCGTACGCTGTAAACATCAACATCAGATTCATTAGAATGTATATCAGCCCAACTAGATACAGAAACTACGCAGTGCTCGAAATACGTAGAAAAAGTGCTGGGTACTACAAATACTTGGAAAAAAATAATCAATAATCGATTATGATTAACGGACATCAGCAATTTCGGCGCGAAATTATCGATTTTTTTGCATATCAACAAATATATTTTTGAAAATAGGATTCCTAGAAAATTAAAGGACGATTATGTAATCATTTGATGATTCCCTTCTTTCTCTCCAGACGCCTTTTGGTGGATATTTTAGACGGATAATCTGTGGAAGGGAAGCTACTGGATTTGAGGATATTTTGACTTGGTAATTTTGGTAAATTTGGTAATTTTGATCGACAAGTGCCGTTACGGCGAGAAAAATACATGACGTTGGTGAGGCGATTGAAAAGTATTTTATGAGCAAACTCGACGACACACCGAAGTGAAAATCAAATCAAAATTACCTGTCAATCTCCAATAAAACTTCCTTTGAATGACGTTCCTAAGTAGTTTTTTCCTATACGGTTCACTCATTCAAGAAACAGTCGTTCAATATCGGACTCGAGAAAACTAATTTGTCAATTTCCTATTTGGTGATTCCCGAAGAGACGAAACCTGTCGCAACTTCCCGATTTATGTCCCGATAATTACTATGACGCGTTGACGTCGCAAAAAAAATGACGTTTCGCGACTAAACAATTTATGGTTTTGGTCGTAAAAATCCGCCCGTTATGTTGTTCCTCTCTCAGTTTAGGGAGAATCATTTACTAGTGAAACTACTGGGAGAACATCTGGCAAAGAAAGCAAACTACGTCAGAAACACGCCAATCAGATTTTCGCCGTCTCTAAAACTTTTCATTTCAATTTCAGGATGAAAATGGGAAATCTTTAATTTTGGGTGATTTTTCAAGGTTCCAAATCGACGATGAACAAGTTTTTAGACGGACTTGAATGATGAATGAATCGTTTTTTCGTAGTATCATAAAATTCTTTCGAGTCAACCAGAATTGAGGGAGCAATGTGTTCACTTTACGGGAGTAAAATCAACAATAATTTAGGAAAACTCTACCTAAATCATCATTTCCAACCGCATTTCACACGATTTTTTTTTAATATTTCAAGATTTTAAAGCTTGTCATTTCATTCAACGGGATTTTCAACAATTACGCGAGGTAGGTGGCAGATGGTCCACTACAAATTTTATCATGATAGGCGTAAGCTTACACGTGAAATTGTGCACGTTTTTCTCCGACTCAAATTGCCCTTTTCACACAAGCTTAGAGGGCAGATGGGTACTTGACCGTACAATGATCTTTTAGGCACTACTTTGATACTAATCAGACCTTCAGTGGTTCAGGGGCGGTGCGAAATACTCAAAATTGAATTTCTCAAAAAAGGAATCCATACTCATAATTTCAACCTAAATAAGTTCAACACGTTAATTTAAAATGAATAAAGGTTTTTCAAAAACATAATAGTGCAACCTATACAAATGGACCATTATACAAAAAGACCAGTTCGACCAAAATAAATTTCTATTGAGGTGAAATCGGGG
This sequence comes from Apolygus lucorum, assembly GCA_009739505.2. Taxonomy (NCBI): domain Eukaryota; kingdom Metazoa; phylum Arthropoda; class Insecta; order Hemiptera; family Miridae; genus Apolygus; species Apolygus lucorum. Next base: position 42,233,058 of record CM019176.2, read on the forward strand.
GCCCTCATCTTCGAGTTTACATCCATCGGTAACCATTCAAATGATCGAAGTACATTCCTACCGTTCAGAACAAGGCGGCGGCCACTGTGTTTCACTAGGATACATCAAGGAAGGTGCTTGAGTCTGGAGAAATACTGGAGTTATTGCGCTCGTTGCGGCTCAAAGTGATGATGTGTAATAACTCAATAGGTAGGTGATGAAAATATTCGGCAAAATAAAACGAAGGGAACCGGAAAACTCGAAACAAACCAAAGGAATCAGCAAATAAAAAAAAATAAAATAAGGAATTCGAAAAACTGACACTGACATTGGGTTGTCTGAAATTTCAAAAATAGTCATCATAAATGTGTGATTTTTTAAAAACTTCAGGAATCGTTTCAGAATGTTCCAAAACGGATTTCAGTGGAATTTTTTTCTCGAAAAAGTCCATTCTAAACATTTTGAGGCCACAGCCAAATATAATTGAGGCCAAATGAAATATAATCTGAGTATTTTTGCCTATTGCGATTATTTAACTTCCAATAATAGAAGATAAGAACTGGCTATTAGAAATGCGAAATGCGGCTATTAGAATTTATTAATTTGATCGAAAGGAGTTTGAATCCCCAGTAACCGACTTATCGATCGACCTCAACCGATGGAAACTCAACCATCCGACGGCAGTTCGAATCCCTCTTACTTATTAACTCCTCGCGAACCCAGACTGCAGTCAAGAATAAGTTAATACCGAGGAGATTGAGGACGATTTGATGATTTTCGAGACGATTTTGCTAATAGTTACTTATTGTTCATCGGCAAGAAAAAATACTGAAATAAAGCAGTCGCCCGTTCAAGTGATAACCCGAGTAGTCTAACTGGATAATTTCGGTTCATTAAATCAGACAAGGACCATAGTTATACTACGAGTACTTTCGCGTATTAAAACACTTGTGCAGTTGTCGACGAAACTGCTACAAGAATACACATTTTTTTACTACCGTCACAAGGATACACATTTTTTAAAGACTAATCTTTAAACGATTATTTGCTCACAACAATCGACCAAATTGAGGATAAATCGTCATTTTATTTGAGCCTGAAGGGACGCTCAGGGGCTACTCAACTCATTTTCACCTTTAAGTTGGCAGCCTCTGTGGGGATATTTCCCTGTTTCATGGATATTTTGGGTAAAAATCACGGGGAAATTTCCCTCTCGTATTCTGCACTGATCGTGAGTTATAACCTTGTCATCGGTTCTCTGTGGTTATAATAGTAATGAAAAGTTTCTTATTGCATTTTCGTTACTGTGGATGTGCATGCTAATTTCTCTATTTTGTCCGATTTCCTACAAGTAACCATTAGTTTTGAGTTATTAGCAGTGGTGAATCAATCAAATTGAAGTCTGTTCATTTTTTCGGAGTCTGTAACTTGATTTTTATCTCCGCAATTTCATCAATGAATTTACTGCCCTCGGACTCGACTATATTGCTCTGAAGAAGGTAAGAAATTATGATTTCCTTAAATTAGCAGCAAAAGTATGTACCTAAATGTGGGTACGATACGAAAGAAAGAACCACTATTCAAAGTAATAAACACAAAAAGACATTTTGGTATCCTTTTGATGAGTGTTCTTAGGCATCATTTAACAAAATCAACCCTTCAATTTTATTTCAGACAAATTAACTTCTCCCGGCCGAATGAAGAAGGTTTATCCACAAGCAAATATGCGAATATTTATGACGTTTGGAACCCTTCAAAACCTTTACCTACCTACTTATTTATTTACCTGTGTGAAACAATATAAAGCCCGAAATAAACTCGTACCTATATGGATGTTTTTTTTAATTCAACTTGTACTTTATAACCAACCAATATAATTGTCTATAAGTATTTTCTACTTTATCATTTTACTAGATCGTAAAACAAGAGTGAGTATTGAGAACGAAGGCGAGAATGTTTGATAACTTCAAGACAGAAACTCTCAATCTCGGAAGATTTCACCGATATATTGAAAAGACTGTTAGAAGGAAATTCAAGTTTGCGATGATCTTCATTGGATATTTTTGACGGAAAAACTTGTCTAATCGCCTTATTTTTATTAGACAAACAAAATAGATAGGTAGTTGACTTGCTGAACACTATTTTCAGTAGGAAAATCTGATAATACGATCGTAACTGTGGCTGAGAAGCACTTAAGGTACCTCCGGCCAGCACTTAGGATTTGGCACCATTGAGTCGGGGGTGGGCCTCAACTCAACGCTGAGTTCGGTTTATGAATACCGTTGAGTGCGCCCTTAGAATTCGCACTGAGTGCTCCCTCAGGGCGCCCTCAAATCTTGTCTATGAATAGAAATGAGTCCCCGCCAACCCTTATCGATGCATTTGAGGGTGCACTCAGACTTAAGTAATGACTATGAATTCCGCCCTAACTATATTATTAGCAATCTTTACAATGTTAAGGGCTTACATAGCCCTTTCTTCCACAGAAATAAAATTAAATCACACTTACATGTCAGGTTTCTTAATAATTACATAAACATTAAAATTTCTTTTACAAATTAAATTGTTGCATTTTGTTTTTAATGGCTCCAAGGTTTTTTAATCATAATTCTTGATCAGCATATCGTGAATTGAGTTTTTAAATATTGCTATGGATTGGTTCACGTCAAAGTAATTATGGTGCCTTGAACTATGAAAGTCCTGGCGTAAAGGGACTCTGAACATCTATCAGATTTCTTTGGCGAATTGGTAACCAAAATTCCTAATAAAATGTAATAAAATTTGAAACGAACTTCGACAGGAAGCACACAATTTTGGCCCTTTGAAAATAACTCGTTTTAGAACTCATCTCCTCTTGAAGTCACTATTTAATATTTTTCGTATTTTCGGAAGAATTTCTTTGCGCAAAAAATGTAGCGCGATGTTGCTGATGAATTAAATTTGTTTTCTAGTTTGAGGATGTACAGCAACTAATTCTCGTGACCACGGTAAATTGACTGGAGTGTTCTTGAAGACGGAATATGACTTTTCAGTAGGCAATTTCTGCAGGTATTTCGCTGGCGAACTCAACTCCACCCCAACAAATCCTGCCTGTTACGAGCACTCTACTCCAGACATTTAAAAACTACAAATTAAAAAGCCGAAATGGAAATTCGAAAAATGCAGTGTGCCCCCGTTCACTAAAGGTACAATATATAATAAAATTCAAATATTTGAATGGAAGATGTCAATTATTTCACTATTATACTATATTAAGGTAATTTTGAGCCAAATGGCTTCTTTGAAACTCATGAAATGAATATAAAACGCTCGTATTCATTTGTCTCGTCTGACGTGGGTCAAATTTCGTTAAGTTTTAGTTTCCGTTTTCAAGTTATTTTACGTGAATCAATTCATGTCAATCGTCGGATAATACTATTATGATCTTATCGCATTTTTCACCCCAAATTCGAGGGTTTACACAGCAGATACGTATCTATATCTGAGAAGTTTCGCTTACCCAGGGAGACTACGTGAAATTTGAAACACTCCCTGACCAAAAAATATTTCAGATTTTATTTTTTATTTTTTTAAATTGAGAAAATCACCGGTTGGAATCGTTGTTAAATAATAAATAATAATCTTACAACAAAAAAAAACTTGACAACGTTTTAATTTTTAGCGGTAGTAGCGATTTTAATGCCCATTTGTGCCGAAATGGAGCGGACTATCGAGTTTTCCGTCTAAAAATACTACGGAAGAAATCGTTGAGAAGTTGATGAATTAAATAAATTCAAATAAAACCCCACCGAAAAGTATTCAAAATCCATCGACTTGTAATATTTCTACAAATTAGACAAAAATTCTTTGGCCCTTTTCTCTTTTTTTTGATAATTTATGAGAGAGATGGTGTAGTTTTTGGCAATTTTCTCCTAACGAGGCGAAAATAAGAACCCTCCACAACTCAAAAATTCTACGAATCCGCAATACCTTCGATTTCGTACAAATTTCTCTTTCTTTTTCGTTTTTCTCAGACCGGGACTTTACTGGATTTTTCAGTGGGGGCCTCCCTGATTCAAATTCGAAGATCCACAAGCTAAATTAGAGCAATTTCAATTCAATTGATAGAATGTTCGTCAATTTTTACATTAATAAAAAAGGTTGATTCGAATAAAACTTTATATTATAGATAAAATTTTGGATTTGAAAGCTACAGGTATTTGAACAATTCTATGTTCCGGTATGTTTATTATTATTATTTTTTCGTCAAAATAAAAATCCAAAAATTGCGTTTTACAAATGAAAATATTCCTCCGGGAAAATTCTCGAGGTCGCCCCCTTCGGATTCGTTGTTTTCCGGTCTGACGTGCTCGGAGGCGGTTGACCTCAACGTCGGGGGCGGCTATCGATCCGCCACCGTTTCTGACGTCACTGCGGAGAAATGACGTCACATCGACCGGGGGCGGCGGACGTCACCGCCCCACCTGACTACCCAACGCTTTCCTCCGATCTCACAAACCGCCGCCTTCGAACTCGCCGTTTTTTCGAATATGACAGCTTTTTTCGTAGGTGCGAAAAGAGCGGTTTTATCGATTAAAGTGCATTTTGGGTTTTTGCTGTCTTCCGATTTATACGTTTCGAACGAAAACCACATCCCTCAGACTCAAAATTTCATTACTAATATAAATCCAACCAAAGTCCACACAAATTTTCGAAATTTAGACCATATCGAGAAGATTTTTTTATAAATATATAAATATAAAAAAAATTCTGCCGTAAGCTGCGATATCCGATAGAATTGATCGTGCTATTTTTATTCTACCAGAAGAAAATTGAATTTTGGATCCGCAATAGTCGTAAAAGGCCACTCACAGAAAGAAGACAATTAAACAGCATCAACCCTCAATAATTTCAGTGATCTACGCGGTTTTGACGAAGTGGAAGTTTCAAAAGCCACTCAAAACCCACCATTTTCGTCAATACCGCGAATTTTCCGAATATTATGCACATTGATTTTTACAATAAAACGTAAATAATCGATTTTTATTGAATTGAGAACTGAGTTACCGAGGACTCCCGTAAAAATTGAATCAATCAATAAAAAATCAGCACCTGAAAAGTGCATTTTTTAAATATTGCATTTTCACATCAAATTGGATGATTTTCATTTCAAATTGGATGTTCTTTAGATCAAAGTGGAGGATGACCGAAAAACACGATTTAATTCTGGGAAAGCAGTAACAGCAAATTAATTTGGAATGGAAAACCTCCAGTTTGAAGAGTAAAAATCCCCAATTTGATGCGCAAAACTTCCAATTTGAAATGAAAAACGTCCAATTTTAAATAGAAAATCCCCAAACTGATTGAAAATGGTACTCTATAAATGTCATTTTTGACTGTAATAATTGGTGTCGCGGATGTAAGATTGACAGTAGTGCCGGAAATACTAATTTGATTTTTGGGACGAAATTTTTGATCGAGCGATTCGAAGGATTAAAGAAGCGATTAACGGGTTAGTTGAAAGCGAGATTTCCTCAAATCCGGGGGTTAGGCACATCGTAATAGCTACGTTAGTGTGTTAATACTGACTGATTCTCGAGGGACACTTACGATACACGAATCCTCTTTTCTTAAGTGAAGTCGTCGATTGTCCGGGAGCCGTACGGTTGTTGTTGGCGTCACTATTGCAGTTCGACTGGGCCCAGTTAATCATAATCGGTTCACATAACTGAAAATCGGCACAACCATACCTTGAGGACTCAGCTCTTCCTCCAGGATCCGTCCAAGATGGGGCACAATTGCACTCTCGATCGGTTTTTTTTTCAAAAAAAAAAAAACGATTTTGACGAAAAAAATTGCGAAGTTTGAATTTGACGAGAAAAATTTGTTCCGGATTTAATGCGGGGATTTTTGGGTTTCGAGTGGCGATTTTGAGCCGGGAAAACGGCTGAACAGTTTTTTGAAAGAGCGAGAATTTGAACACTTGGAAATCACACTGGTCCGTTGCGCTGCTCCTTTGGATCTGGTGCTGGCAAAGTATCGCGACGGACTGCCAGTCGGTTCCCTCCCTACCGTCGCTATTATAAAACCACCGCCTTTCCCTCTAGCGGGAGCTTCCCCCCCGAAGGAGGACGTCACGGCCGTGACGTCGCGGACGGTGATTGGGCCGTACGGTCCGTGACGTCACGGATGAGCTCATCGATTCCGTGACGTCACCGGGGGGCGGGTCGATAGATATCCTCTTCGGAGGCGGCGGGAGGGGTGGAAAAGGGGCTTTTATCGCGTTTCACCCTCCTCCTCCTCCCCCATCGACAGGGTCAAGGCCGGATCGTTACAGGGGTAGTTAAACATGCAAAGTCTGCCGGGGGGGGGGAGGGAGGGGGGCTCTTGCCCCTCCCCTCCATACAGATAGATTTTCACACTTGAAAACTCCCCAAATATTCAAAAACAAATCTCAATTTTTGAAAAATAATAAACCAAAACGGAGAGTTTGTAATACTTACGAGTCTGATTTCACAACTACTTTAAATTGTTTTCGAAAAGAAGATACCAGACTATTAAAAATTACTTGTTATATGAAATAAATTGATTGCTATTTTGAAAGAAAAAGAGAGACTTGGAGACGAGACTCAGTGAGTAGTAGAGGAGACACAAACAGAGGCAGTCAAGAACTTCTGAAGACTTGTCAAGTTGACGATTCTCGTCAAACTAAACAGAGTGAGAGAGACTAATCAGATCTCGTACAGACCTTGAGACAGCTTAGAAAGTAATTTGTGGCTTGTTAATCGGGAGAGCCAATAGAATGGCTGGTTAAGTTCGAGTGTTTCTTCACGAAATACATTCATTTCGGTTTCTTATAAAGATTTTTCAAACATTTCATGACAAGATCAAGACGAAGAAAATTATTACAAAACTGTTGAATACTTGTCTATAGAAGAAGGAAGGAGAACTCGCGGGATTGAGGGCTCGAAAGATTGTAGTCTCACGGTTTGGAGGACATACGGGACTGCAGTCTCACGGGATTGAGGACTCGTGGGATTGAGGGCTCGAAAGATTGTAGTCTCAGTGTTTGGAGGACATGCGGGACTACAGTCTCACGGGATCGAGTAATCGCAGGACTGTAGTCTCACGGGATAGAAGACTCGCGGGATTGAGGGCTCGAAAGATTGTAGTCTCACGGTTTGGAGGACATGCGGGACTGCAGTCTCACGGGATTGAGGACTCGCGGGATTGAGGGCTGGAAAGATTGTAGTCTCACGGTTTGGAGGACATGCGGGACTGCAGTCTCACGGGATAGAAGACTCGCGGGATTGAGGGCTCGAAAGATTGTAGTCTCAGTGTTTGGAGGACATGCGGGACTACAGTCTCACGGGATCGAGTAATCGCAGGACTGTAGTCTCACGGGATAGAAGACTCGCGGGATTGAGGGCTCGAAAGATTGTAGTCTCACGGTTTGGAGGACATACGGGACTGCAGTGTCACGGGATTGAGGACTCGCGGGATTGAGGGCTCGAAAGATTGTAGTCTCACGGGATAGAAGACTCACGGGATTGAGGGCTCGAAAGATTGTAGTCTCACGGTTTGGAGGACATACGGGACTGCAGTCTCACGGGATTGAGGGCTCGAAATATTGTAGTCTCACGGGATCGAGTAATCGCAGAACTGTAGTCTCACGGGATAGAAGGCTCGAAAGATTGTAGTCTCACGGATTGGAGGACATACGGGACTGCAGTCTCACGCGATTGAGGATTCGCGGGATTGAGGATTCGCGGGATTGAGGACTCGAAAGATTGTAGTCTCACGGTTTGGAGGATGTAGGATCTCACTTGAATAATTATTACTAACTATGTTAATGATGTTTGATTGCTATAGCAACGATGAAATAAATTCATTCTAGTTCGGAATCCGTGATTTGTAGTTTTTATCATACTTATATTTGGAAATCCTTCAGAGGACATGCGGGACTGCAGTCTCACGGGATCGAGTAATCGCAGGACTGTAGTCTCACAGTTTGGAGGACTTGTGCGACTGTAGTCTCACGGGATAGAGGACTCGCAGAACTGCAGTCTCACGGGATTGTAGTCTCACAGTTTGGAGGACTTGCAGGACTGTAGTCTCACGGGATAGAGGACTCGTAGGACCGTAGTCTCACGGGATTGAGGACTCGAAGGATTGTAGACTCACGTTTTGGAGGACTCGAATTGATTGAATTCCAGCGATTTTAAGATCTCGCGTGGTCATAGTCCCGCTGGATTGTAGTCTCGGAATTTCAAGATCTATAAGTTTGAGGTTTCACGGGGTGGTAGACCCGGGATTAAAATGTTCTAAGTTTTTGAGGTCTCAAAGGATTGTAGTCTCGCGGTTTTGAGGAATCGAGGGATAGTAATTGACCAAAATATCTACATAGATGACAGTAGAACAGATTACTATTCCTGAGGAAAGTAATAATAATATTAAGATGACGCGTCCACCAATTTTATAAGAAAAAGTGTTCAAGTAGACCGACCAGGATATCATTCCTGCGAGTGGAACGAGGAATCAGGAGCGGAGGAAAGACCTCCCTTACGACTCATATTAGGTGAGTACTGCTCATATTAGGTAGGTACTGCTCATATTAGGTAGGCACTGCTGTGATTACCTCGACATCGCTTGTTCCTAGCAATATTGCTCTTCATAAGACTTCCCTACATTCCTAGCGTACTCACTGGGAGAAGATGAAGTCGCCGCTCATCGCTTTCAAAACCCACCTGGAAAGAAAGATAAAACTTGGTTAGTTTCGCGAGATTAAGGAAATAATTCAAGTGATGCACGCCAACATAGATATATTGATAGATAGTTACACTGGGGATGACATCGATAGATAATACTGAACTATCCAAGACTTGTATTGGATAATCGATTACCCTTGGGTACCAAAAGTACAGGGCACGTAGCTGTACAGTGGAGAGGAGCTCTGAGAATCTGTAGCGCATTTAGAACTTAAGGGGAACGTATTCCACCCATATAAATAAGTTACATGTTCGGCAGAAAATTATCATAAAAATGATGTTGTCATTACCGAGTAGGACCCCTTCCGTATATCTATTTGATATTGCAAAGGTATTCACTATTAGACAACTTTATGTGAAAAATCTACTATTGCAATTCTTTAGGAGACCCAACATAATTGAAGTTTCTCGAAATACAATTCTAGATATGCCGCCGCAGGGAATGTAATTGGCCCTGGACCTAGACTGACTCAGACAACGCACAGCCCGATCTTCATTCTACATTTGTTACATCGAGAAATTGATTGTAGCATGAAAAGTCCCCAGAAGTTCACTAGACCAAAATACAAAAAGCAAGTGTTAAGTTGGGTAGTTACCTACAGAAGGGGGCTTCAGATGCCAAAGGCTAATATGTATGCGAAAGGGATGCGAAAGGGTAGTATGTAATTTTTTGGGTAAAAAAAATCGATTTTTCAAAAATAATATTAAAAAATAGTTTATTACATAACGGATAAAATGCAATAAACATTTTAAAAATCGAACGACTATAAGTGGGTTAAAAAAATACCTAAACCGAGCACGCACTAAATTAGCAGCTAGGCCAATGCGCGATAAAACTTGGAACGCTACCTGGCCGCCACAAACTTTGCATCAGAACGTTAGAACAAGATGCAAATCTGACGAAAACAAACATCAGTAACCTGTCAAATTATAACCTACTCGTTGTTGTTGTCTTCTTCTAGAAAGAGTCCCGTCATCTAAAACAAACTTTGGAAAAGTTCAGAAGCTTTAAAACGACGTCACGTCAAGAAAAAAAACTGCTTTTCAGAAAAACGCGTTTTCTGAACAATCACGTTTTTCAGCACTCAGGAACACTTTTCTCCCTTACTATTGAACTTATTTCATGGATTTTTTTTTTAAATGTCCACTGGTAAATTATACACAAAATCTACATTTTCTTCAAAACTTCGCCTATTTTTTTCACAACGCCATGCTGGTATTTCTTTGGCACAGTCTTTACAGCATGATATTCTTGATAAAATAAAAAAAAAGTAAAGCGATTGGTTGAGCAGAGCCTGAAAAATCGGTTCCTAAAGATAACTACATTATAAGGGAAATTCATTCATATAATATAGCATATTGAAGAATATTATTTTAATATTCTTCAACTTTAATCATCTCTAAGCTTTAATAGTCTCCTATACATAATATGTATACGAGCATATTATGTATAGGAGACCATTAAAGCTTAGAGATGATTAAAGTTGAAGAATATTAAAGTAAGTAAGTATATGTCAGAGATCATCAAAATGCGTCCTTTTTCTGTCCAATCATGTATTGTTTAGTAATTTACTTATTACTGTAATTGTATAGTAGACATCAATTTATTTACCGATATGGAGCGATTTTGCAAAGATCCTGCCCTACAACACGGGCCAAGCATTACGTCGGGTAGGAAATCTGAGCAAATCGCATCCCTTCATGCAATTATATTATTGTAAAAGTTTACAAAATGGCGAAAATAAACATAATATGTTTATTATTATTATAGATATTATCTATCTACCTAAAAAAAACCAGGGAGCAAAGTCGACAGGCAAAATTTTACAAGGGATAAGGTTTTTATAAATTCAAAATCGAATTAACAGACCAAAGTTTTACAGAATAAAAAAAAAGTCTGGTGGCGACTTTTGAAACTACACGCAGGGCATAAGGCGTCAAAGTGATGGAAAGAATGCAAGGCAGTAAAGGAAGGGAAATCTATCACGAAGTTTAGGATTCTCGTTTATTCAAATATCCGTCTCAGTCCCTTCTCTTCACACATAAAAAACTGCGTGCTGAGCCTTGTGAAGACATAAAACCCAGGGTACGCAGAGCCAGGAACCCAGCAAATAGTCAGTCGGCCGCACAAGCAGAAACCACTTTGAATGGATTTATCATCTATCAATCAGTAGGTCAATCAATCTGCCGTCGTTTTTACGACGATTTCATAAATGTCTAGAAGTAACTGGAACATAAAAATCCCTGATAGGAGTGTCCGTTTCAATCGCAACGACGTCCAATTCTGAAGGAAGGTTTTACAGGTGGGCGGCCATTTTTCTTCACGCCTTTCAATGAAGGGTAATTTGAAAAGGTAGCTGCCAGCTGGAGGCCACTCGGATGAGGAGACAATGTTGGGCAAAATGATTGAAATTTTCGTCTGATCCCCGCTCCAAGTGACTTTCTGAAAACGCTGGCTGAATTCAAGACCTGCGCTTAAGTGCGAATTTCACTTTTTCCTGTTTTTGAGTCGATTTTACACAGTTTTTCGAGCTCTTTCTAACAGTATATGTGGCGTTTTTCTCAACCCTATCCCCAATAGAGCGCACTTATGACGTTTCCCACTGAATGCAGTTTTCCTGAGCTCCAATGCAATAGTGGCACAACTTACAATACGACAGCCTTCCATGGTAAGGTCATTGTCGTATTATTGAATAGTAGTTAAAAGTGTCTTATCTGCACTACAGTCAGTCTAACTAGGAGAATTCGAATCAACTAGTATATTGTTTCATGCATGGTGTGTAGGGGCGGTAGTAGAAATCAATGAACAAGATGTGGCAGAACCCAGACATTATGAAGGTACGAAATGTTTACCAGAAAGTACCTATTTTGTTTCATCATTTTCAATACTTAAGGGGGTCTCAGTCGGTCGCCGGTCGTTTTTAGTATTTTGCCAAATCGAAGGGACAAAAAGTTGTACTTGAATTGGAAATTTTACAGGATTTTTGAAATTCATTAGTGAACGGCCCTAGGGAATTGAAAACTTAAAAACTTTGGCCGCCGGAATCATCAAAATCCAACAACAATTGCCAGAGAAAAGTGGGAAAAACTACTGAATAAACGGTTATTCTTATAGTTCATGTACCCAAGCATCATAATAAGAAAACAGTTGATTGTTCTCTACGCAACACAGTGAGTCTATTTTATTTATTTATTGGTGTGCAAGACTTGCTGTTTTCGTGAGGATTTTTCAGTTTATGTGCCAAAGCAAAGCCATGAAAATGTCAATAAGTGAATTTACGGTTTTCCCATTTTTCTCTTGCAATTATTGTTCGATTTTGATGATTCCAGCGGCAACATTTCAGTTATTCAATTCCCTAGGGCGGTGTTAATAAATTTCTAAAATCCTTTAAAATTTCCAATTCAAGTACAACTTTTTAAATTTTTGCCCCTTCGATTTGGCTAAATACTGACCCGGAACGATGAATGAACGTCGACCGACTGAGACCCCCTTAATGAAAAATCAAAATTTGATGTTTTACGTTTCAAGGTATGCAGAATTCGAAAATTCATAATAAGGAAAATTCGAGTTCTTTGCAGACGAGTGATCTAAACAGAAAAATAATCAACAATAATGCCAATGTGTAATAATTTGCAGCGTTTTTTTTTCTCATTCCTTAACTCATTATTTAACTGAATTTTCTATGATATTTCTTTTTTCGTGAGTAGACACCAACGACAACAGTGAATTATTATATTACTGTACAAACTGTACAAACGTGCGTTTGGGATGCTGACCTCTCAACCAACATTTTTGTGGTATTTGTTAAAATTTATATTCAAATTTAATGATTCAATGCTATTTTTTTAAAATGTCTGTCATATACGAATTCAAACAAATAAAATGTAGCAGATTTTGTCTATAAGACGCTCTTGCACGATACCAATTATCGGAACAGCCAAAAATATTATGAACAAGACTGTCTCATCTACTGATTAACTCTTGAATCAATAGGCAGAAAAATTTGAAATTTGCAGGTAAGCATACCGGCTGTACTGAGTTTGTGGTCTAAGTTTCAAATTGCTAGCTCGAGTAGCTCCAAACGTTATTCAACATTGAATTCTAAGTGAATTTTCAACCGCACGCCCTTGAAAATTTGGAATTTGCACTCGAGCCGATCTTGAATTCGGCCAGCGAAAAAGATTCTTCTCATCGACCATCGAGCACAGGAATAGCCCCAACATCCTGAGGCACTCGTGCAAAATCAAACGTAAACCCTCAGTTTAGAAGAACGGCGAATTTCCAATAAACAAGTTCAAATAAAGTGTTATTTTGTCTCAGCAAGAATCAGAGTGGATTGGTGGAGTATGAGAAGAGTAGCGGCAAGAAAAGTAGTGTGAAATGAGGAGTCAAATTAGTGTAATGGTGAAAAGTAGTGTGCGAGGAAAGCAGTGATGAGATGTGACACGAGAGGGAAGTAGCAGAAATGAGGGATACTGAGGGAGAAAGTTGTAGCAAGGAAGCTAATAGGATAATATAGCGGTAAGGAAAGTAGATAAGAATGAATTAGCAGAAAGGAAAGAAAGTAGTGAAAAGGAGAGAAGAAAATGCCTTGAAGGTGGGGAAAGTAGTTTAAATTAATTTAGGTTGAAAGGAAAGTAGAAATAAGAAAATTAATTTGAGTGGAAAAAAGTAATTGATAAGAAAGTAGTGTGAAAGGAAAGTAGTGTAGCATGAATGTAGTATAAAAGGAAAGTGGTAGGAAGGAAAGTAATACGCTAGAAAAGGGATGAAGAAACGTATGAACTAGAGGAAAGTAGTGAGGTGGTAGCGAGGAATGTGATGAGGAAGGAAAGTAGTGAAGGGGAGAGGAAGAATATGTAATGGTGGTAAGGAAAGTACTGTAAATTAATGTAGTATGAAAGGAAAGTAGAAATAATAAAATGAATGAATAGTGCTGAAGAAAGTAAGTGAAAAGGAAGTAGTGTGAAAGGAAAGTGATGTAGAATGAATGTATTAAAAAAGGAAAGTTGTAGAAAGGAAAGTAATTTGTGGAAAAAGTGCTAAAGAAAGGAATGAATTAATGAAAAGTAGTGTGCTAGGAAAGTAGCGATGAGGGATGTTGAGAGAGGAAATTCTGAGAGAGGTGGAAGCGAGGGATGTGATGTGAAAGGAAAGTAGTGGAGGGGAGAGATAAAAGGTAATAACGGTCAGGAAAGTAGAGTAAATTAATGTAGTATGAAAGGAAAGTAGAAATAAGAAAAAAAGTACAAGTGAGGAGTGACGAAGAAAGTAGTTGAAAGGAAAGTAGTGAATAATGAATATGTAGTATAGAAGGAAAATAATACGCGACGAAAAGTGGTGAAGGAAGTAGTGTGAGGGGAATGTATTAGTTCAAAGTAGTGTGCTAGGAAAGTAGAGGAAAGGTATGTTGAGAGAGGAATTTCTGAGAGGTGGTAGCGAGGAATGTAGTGTGAAAGAATTGTAATAGTGAAAAGTAGTCCGCGAGGAAAATAACGTTAGGAAAATAAACGTTTAAGGAGAGTAAAAAATGCAATAAGTAGTAAGGAAAGTAACGTGAAAGGAAAGTAGAATGGTCAGAGTCAAGGAAAGTAGTGGGTGATGATTTTCACTTTTCAAGGCAGAGAAAAAAATCCTCCACAATCGAATTTCCACTCGCATTTCACGTTTAATGAATACACATTTCAGGAAGATGGTCCCCAATGAATTTCATCACCCCCGCACTGATAGTAGCGAGCCGAACTTCTACATTTCATTGTTTACGTACCTGATTGGAGAATCCGAACTCTCAGAAAACTCCGGAAATTATTAAGCAACTAGCTGAAAAGCCTACTGAAAGTAGGCAAAAACGATCCCTCCGACTACTCCTGCCCCCGACTCCTCCACCCCCGACTCCTCCGCCCCCGACTCCTCCGCTCCGACTCCTCCGCCCGACTCATCCGCCCCCGACTCTCCGCCACGACTCCTCTACCCCGACTCCTCCGCCCCCGACTCCTACGCCCCCGACTCCTCCGCCCCGACTCCTCCGCCCCCGACTCCTCCGCTCCGACTACTCCACCCCCGACGCCTACGCCCCCAGGTCAAATGTATGTTTTAAATGTCCATCCTCCGGATTTCAATTGTAAGTATTGAATCCTTCCTTCAACAATAATTGTGTCTTCCATCTACTTGAAAGGCTTATCCCATCCATACAGAAAATGAGATTGGTTAGTGTTTGTTATTGATATCTTCCAGTTTTATGAACTGCTATTTTATTTTAGACAAGTTATTATGAACAGGGTGGTTTGATTACTTGCGATGTGGGGAGGAGGATGGACATTAAAAACATACCTTTGACCTGATTGTCAACGGTAGTAACGTTTAACTTGGCCGATCTAGTAGTAGAAAAATTGACATACAAATTAACAGAAATTATGACAATTTTCGAAAAGTGAATTGGACAAGATATCAGTGACTGCTTTTTCGATAAGTCTTGTGTCATCATTTGACTAAGTGAGACAAAGTACGAAAAGATGGCTGCCTAACTCATTTTAGGGTAAAAAGGTTGATTTTCGCGAAACGTCGATTTTTCATGGAAGATCCACGGTTTAGGCAACGGGAATGAGGATTTTACACCATTAGTCCACTGTAAACAATTTTATGATCATACCGTTAGAAAGCTGAGATTTTGGGTCAACTTTTGGGGTTGCAGTGAGAACTTAACCGGCAGTTTCAGTTAGTGTTACAAACATAAAACGAAAAATTACCGAGATTTTACTATTCGGGCTCATTTTTCAACATCTTAGTCTTCTTTAAAAAGTTTTATTTAACACTAGGGAGATGGAGAATTTAACGCTCTTTCCAACGGTATAATTACATTTGAATTTTGACTGAAAAACAAGGGAGTTATGGCTGTTTTAATGGCGTAAGGTCGAAAACACGAAAAAATCTTAAAAGTGGAAAAAGTCAGATTTTAAGGGGGTTAAGTAAAAAAAGTCATGAGACAATAAAAGTCACAAATTAGTTGTAAAATCGAACCCTGGCCGGTTGTACGACCTTAACCGTTACACCCTGTATAGATACTTCAATTACAAGTAATTTAAAAAAAATTTAACACAATTTATTTCCAACACCTAAATTTGTTGATTCCTGTAATTTCTAATTACTATTTAGAAGTAATTGAATCACTACGATTGATTTGAATTAAGAACTAATTAATGGCGAACTTAGTAAACCCAGTTTTGAATGTAATCGGCTGATGGATAGTTGAAATCAACGATGTTGAAAATTACGTTTTCACCTCAATTTTGGAAAGTGATTGTTTCTGTGTTCGTCAAAACGAGAAAATTACATTTGTTTTTTCAGGGTTATCAGTTGAAAACAACGAGCTACAATCGTAGTAGCGCGTGGGCAGGCCGTGGTGGAGGCGGACGCGAGTGTTCGAAGCCCCGCGGAGGCGGAGAGAGGGGGTGTTCAAAGTAGAGGGAACCTCGAACACCGGGGGCGGGCGCGCGGGGGTGTTCTAAGCCCCGGAGGCGGAGTTCTAGGTTGGCGAGGAGCGGGGGCGGCGATCCGGGACCCTCGGCCGGGGCGGTTTCCCTATCGATCGGATCTCACTCAACCCACACGGGATACGCCAACACGAATCATAACCGTCGCACACTCGGCGGTAGTGAGCGTTGCACACTTACGGTGACCTGAGCTCTCGTACTTACGTCGAAACTTACAATAGTAAACACCTATTTACAGCTCATTACAGTAAACACTTGTGAATTATTATCATTATTACAGTCAACACACGCGCATATTGGTTTATAATTTTCGATAATGAACCTTTGGAATCGACCAAGAACATTTTTTCTAACCCCCCCCCCCCCCCCTCAAAATTTGTTGGTTTACGTTTCAAGGTACGTAGAATCCAAAAATCTGAAAATTATTACACAAAGGTTTATCATTTTTCTGATAGATCACTCGCCTGCGAAGAACACAACTTTGCCATTGCAGCCACCTACCTACCTAATTTCGCTTCACATTCAAGTTTAATTTAATGAAATGAACGCTTCATACTCAATTTACTAAAAATGGTTGCTAAGGACGCAAAACTGAGTAAAACTCGAAACATAGTAGCTAATCTCATAACACCAATCTCTAAGTACCTTTCACTACTCTCCATGGGGACCATCTACACGCTAATCTGGACAATCCTAGAAAATGTCATCAAATTCGGATGAAAATTGTAAGTGAGTAGATGTATGTGATTGGATCAAAAAAATGCTTAGCCTCGGCTGGGATTCGAACCCGGGACCCCTGGGGGATAATTCTATGCGTTACCTCTGAGCTATTGAGGCCTAGTGATGCAATGAATAGGATTTGAGATTCTCACAGGGGACCATCCCTCTATGAATGAATCCCTCTATGAAAAACCATTCTCTATGATTTTCATAAGGGACCATCTAAACACTACTCTGTAACATCTCGGAAATTTCATTGAAATCGGGTAGAAAAGGTGGAAGTTATGGCTGTTACAAGGAATTCACGTTTGCCCATGCGCAGCGACTACTGTCAGTCCGGGAAAGATGCTCTTCGTTGGGGACCATCTACTACCTAATCCGCATAATCCCCGAAAAAAGGAGATTTTCTTCTAAAAACCCCACGATATGACAGTCAGATTTAGTCAGAAGCATCACCAATATATTCAGTGAAAAATTACAAGGGAAATGATACCAAACTCGTCAAGTCATTCTAAGATCGAGGGTGACTTTACGCCGCGTAAAACAATCGATTTTCGAGTAAAACACTTTTTTTGGCATTCAAACTGATTCACTCTTCCAATTTAAAATTTAAAAAGGAAAATTGATAAACCGTTGGAAAGCTGACAATTAGAGAATTTTTTTTTAATGGGCAGGAATTCAGAGTGAAAACTCTGAGTAACGGGTAACTCAATCGTACGCGTTTATCAGTCCCCAGATAGCCGTTATCCGTAGTTTAAAGTTACCTGGTCGTCCGAGGACAGGATAAAAACGCTGCAAATTATTACACAACGGTTTATTATTTTTCTATATAATCGTCTATAAAGCCACCAACCATCCAAAGATTAGACCTCTTTTGCGATTCACACTCGTGTTTCTGATTTATCGCATGTTTATTATTTTTATGGTTTATTATTTCATTATTATTATTTTAATGGTTTATTATTTTCAATAATAAGCCTTTGGAATCGAGCAAGAAAAAAAAAATTTTAACCCCCCCTCAAAATTTGATGTTTTACGTTTCAAGGTACGTAGAATCCGAAAATCGAATAAAAAAATTTCCGTCCGTCCGCCGTACGCCGTACGCCGTCCGCCGTACGCGGCACTTTTCTTAGCAACACTGGACCGATTTGGTTCAAATTTGGTATATGGGCTCCATTTGGGGTCTAGTTGTGCCGCGAAGCTTTTGGTTGATGTAGGTCACTTCTAAGGGGTGAAAATTAAGGGTTGAAATTTTCAAGAGTGCCCTAGCTCGAAAACTCTCGAAATAAAGGTATCGTTTTTTCACCAATTTTAAATAGTACAGAATTTTTAAAAATTTTTGAGACCACCCGGAGCTCTGTAGGACAAACCGTTCGGTCCCTACGAGTATTTGAAGGTTTTCCTTCGATAAAACAGAATCATGAGTGTGAATCGCAAAAGAGGTCTAATCGCCGTTCAAATTTTATCTAACTAAAATGCGATCGCTGTTCATTTCTTCGAGTTGTATTCAGTTTTGCCTTCTGCGTAACCAGTAATCAAATTTCCATATCAAGCTTTCTATTTTTCGAATCAAGTGTGAAGCGTTTGGTTCTTTCTAATAAACTTGATTGTGAAGGTGTGAAGCCATTATAGTGTGGTAGGTAGTACCTACCAATAGTTGGTAGGTAAAACAATGTTTGTAGGTAAAAAACGCTGCAAATCATTGCTCACTGATCAGATCACTGATCAGCTGAGTGAGCTCCGAAGCCATTTTCAATGCTATTGAATGGAAGTGCTCTTCCAGGCGTCTCCAGCATTCGAGGAGATCTTCTTCACTCCTCACATCACTGATCAGCTGAGTGAGCTCCGAAGCCATTTTCAATCCTATTGAATGGAGGTGCTCTTCCAGGCGTCTCCAGCATTCGAGGAGATCTTCTTCACTCCTCACATCCCTGATCAGCTGAGTGAGCTCGAAAGCCATTTTCAATCCTATTGAATGGAAGTGCTCTTCCAGGCGTCTCCAGCATTCGAGGAGATCTTCTTCACTCTTCTGATCACTGATCAGCTGAGTGAGCTCCGAAGCCATTTTCAATCCTATTGAACGCAGGAGCTGAAATTTGAGAGGGAAGGTCAAGGGAGAATACAGATGGTGGTAGGTGCTGTTGATGGAGAACCAGTGATCTATACAGAAGGATGATCTATACATAAAATAATAAACCTTTGAGCAATGATTTGCAGCGTTTTTTTCTATATAATCGTCTATAAAGCCACCAACCATCCGGAGATTAGACCTCTTTTGCGATTCACACTCGTGTTTCTGATTTATCGTACGTTTATTATTTTAATGGTTTATTATTTTTCTATTTAATCGTCTATAAAGCCACCAACCGTCCAACATGAAGAAAAATACTTGGAAAATGTCACCCCACGCATATTTAAGCAAAAACCTCTTTCTTGGCCGGTTATTTGCCCATAACTTCTATACGAATTAAATGATCGGAATAGTTCGACGTCAGGACCAACTAGACCCCAAATGGAGTCCATGTGCGAAAGAACGGGTTTTTTAGACCGATTCTAAGGCCTTTTATGGCCCGGACGGCGGACGGTGGACGGCGGACGGACATTGCAAATTTGGATTCTACGCACCTTGAAACGTAAAGTGACAAAGTTTGAGGGGGGGTTATAAAAATTTTTTGCGATACGATCACATAGGCTTATTATTGGGTATAATAAACCAAAAGTAACCGAAGGGTAACTCGATTTATGCAAGGCTTTTTAACCTCAAAGAGTCAATTCTCGTATTTTTGTATTCCAGAACGTTCGTTTTTGCAAATTGCGTTGTTGATTGTTAGTGAATTATGCTACAATCGAAAATGGATGTGTGGGGCTCTTTTTCAGACAGCAGCGACGAAGATGTTGCTATAGTGAAATTCCTGCAGTGGAAAAGAAGACCCTACATGGTAAATACGGATTGACCATGTGGAGAAGTAGGAGGATTGCGATTTTTCGATGTGATTTCGATTGGATAAAAGAATAAAAAAACATTTTGGTGTCTGTCGGCGACTTTTGTGGCGTCAGTAAAAGCTCTGCCTGAAAATTGTCAAGCAGGTGTCCCTGGGAACTGCCAGACTATCCGCCCAATTTATCAAAATGCCAGCAACCGAGGGAGAATTATTTCAATCTCGGATGGAATTTTATTGAAAAAACAAAAAAGCCAGGTTTTCTGGAGCTATAGATGATATGGACTGCATATGAAAATTACGCATGTGAAAATTCAGTCGCCAGGAGGGCCACAAGCCGAAAATTTTCGAAATAGAAAAGGGTACTTCCCTATTAACGTAAAAACTATTTCGTCTGCAAATTTGAAAATTCTGGACATAGTGGCAGGGTGGACGGGATCTTGTCATGACCAATGGGTTAATTTCGCACTGATAAACAGCACCTTTACAGTATCCATAATATATCCCATCGTTAAAGTTAGCAGAGGGATACGTAAACCTCCGTTAACTTAGGGTGACTGATAAACCGACCCTAAGAGACATTTTTTTGTTGGAAATACCTTGTAGAATAGAACTCTGAAGTTACGTCCAACTTAAGTGCAGACACCCTGTATATTTTTCGTTTTGAAGAACGAAAAACATGGAACACATTCGTTCCAGTTAAGAGTTAGATTCTTCAGGGCTGCAAAGTAGCATCAGATTACAAGCTGTGTTCTCAGACACACACCCTTGCAAGCATATTCGCACCAGACCACTCCTAATCACACCGCTGATCCAAACATCGTCCAATCAAGACGAATGTATCCGATTATCTTGTCAGGTTGGCAAATCGTAATACCAGAACCAACCCTAAACCAATTTCAACAAAAAAAAAAAAATCCTTCATCTTTATCCCTCCTTCGCCGTATTCTTCTTTTTCATCGCGGCTATAAACAAACAAAAAATGAATAAATAAAAATTCAAAAGAAACGCAAAACCTTCCCTATGGGAAGCCGTTTCACTTCTTGATGTTACAGATGGGGGAGAGGTTGAAGGCTCAGGAGAAATCGCGATGTATCATCTCCGGATTTACGAGGGTTGTCAGGTCACTCTAACTCGTCCGATATTGTTTTTGAAAAAAGAAAAAAAATGAGATTACTCCACGACACACTCACACGTTGAACACACGCACACCGCCACAGTGTCCACTCGGTCACACCCGCTTCCACGCAGAAGAGATGTACCGAGAAACCGGTTTCACTCATCTTCTTCTCGTCGTATTCCTTTTCTGTGTCTCCCGTTCGCGTTTTGTCGCGAGGTCCTTCCAAACAAACTATTTTTTTCGTTCTACTTCCCCCCCCCCTCGGTTACTCTAAATACTTCGAGAATCCAACGCAGAAATCTCTCGACTTGAAGATGAAAACTGCTACCAAGACGAGTTGTGGAAAAAACTTCTAAACCTACGAAATTGAAGATTCTTTATCGAAATCCACCTCCCCTACAAAAAAAAACCACATTGCGACTAGAACGGGTTTCCGTTTTCTGGTTCGGAATTTTTCACTCTCCCCCGCGATCGGTTTTTTGAAAAATCGAAATCGGCGTAAAACCCGTAAATGTCAATGGAGCGGCGTCTTCTTTTTTCAAGGGCCTTTCCAGGAAGATTTACGAGTTCGTAGCCCGTGAGTTATAGTTTTCGATAATGCATTTTTTAAAACCTCATTTTTGTGGGAGATGAGTATTTCTACGGATTATTAACAAGTTTATGATTTAGCATTCGACGTGTCACCTTGTACCTGTAGGTGGCTCTTCTTCCGTCTTCTAAATGAATATTTTCTAGTTTTTTGAAGACGGCATTTTTTATGGGGATCTCCTCGGTTTTTTGTGTCAATTTGGGACTCCGTTGCTCCCGACTGTACGTTCTATTGTGTAATACGTGTGTTGGATACGCATCCACTTATTATTCAATGATCCTAAGTTACTACATTTAAAAATAATAATATACTAACAGTCACAGTTCACCACAAACCGTGAAAGTAATTATTTGTAGAATAACAATACAATTAGCCCATAGAGGAAAAGAACCAATGGGATGTGCGCATGGGTTGGAAAAACTGTTTATAGTCATTTTTAATCGAAAGTAGACCACATTCAGAGAGTTTTGACACCAACCGCGACCTTCTAGCGTGAGAAGTTCTTTCTCTATGATTTTTCAAAGTTTCGAATTCTTATGACGTCAGAGTGGACTGAGGGTCCCGCCCAGGCGGGAGGGGCGCGTCATAAACATTCGAAACTTTGAAAAATCATAGAAAAAGATCTGCTCACCCATAAAGAGAACGGCTGGTGTCAAAATTCTCAGAATGAGATCTACTTTCGATTAAAAATTTTTAAAAAAATCTAGCGCGGTATCAAAGTTCAAAATGGAAGGAAAAATGAAAGAGAATCTTGTAAATGAGGGAGGAAAATAAGAGATGGATAGAAGAAAGAACATGAAAGAATGATGGATAAAAGAGAAGATGAAGAGTTTAAAAGAGAATTAGTACTTTGAGGCGAGACAGAAGTAGAGGAGAAAACCACCGATAGATTTGTTGAAGCAATATTTTCTCTAGAATAGTTACAAACTCCTCTAGAATTGATTATTTCTTCCGTGTTATTTTCATCCTGATGTGAGTATCATGTAGCATTTTGTTGGATCCCTGTTTCTTAAAATTTGTGTGCAGCATCAATGTTGGAGCTGCTCCTGCATCTAATGCAATAACATTTTTAGCATGAAATCCGAAATCGTCAATAGATGAGTACCCAATATGTATATGTTATGGTGGATTCCTCCTCCCGAAGCTGACGTTCCTCTTCGTTGGAAGACATGGTATTTGCTAAGGAACAACACTTGTAAACTAATTTTATTACCTAAAGAAACTGTATTATTTCAGAAACGGAACTCGAGTTAGCGATTCTCCCCCTCGGACAGCATTTACTACAAATTTGATATCAAAATGATCACATGACACCTCAAAGGTTCACACTCAAGCGAGCTACAACAATAACTGTTCGAACAGAACTAGAGGAGGGCTTAACAGGTGCCCCCCCTCTTCTCTCAATAGTTTCAATACCTGCCACATTGGGGATTTTTGAGCAGCTAGTGACGAAACTACTGTGTTTCTCGAGTTTAAAATAATAACGATTGTTTAACATAGCAATGTCAGTAAATCTGATGATATCGCAACTAAAATGGTAAACGTTCAATGGGGTTCAATCCGGGTTTGAGTCTTTGTTTTCATCAATCCATCACATATAATTCGACCCCCCCTGGGGCCACCATATCGATTCTAGCGTCATCAGAGCCCCGACTTTGAATAGCATTCAAAATTGATGATCTGCAATACCAAGCATGAAAATTCGTGTAACCCCCCCCCCTCCACAACCACTCTGTTGGTGCCAGAGTGGCGCCACAGCGGTGATTTACGGTGTCGTTGGACTAGTATCTGTAGGTTTTGGTAGGTAGTCTGTAGAGGATCACATCTGCATTCAATGTGAAGCACACGAAAACCCTCTTTACTTAGTGGTTATGAAAATCCTGAGGTATATTTGTCATGTTCCCTGAATTCCAGAGCTTGGGTTCTATTGGTAAGACATGATATATATCGAAATATTTCAACATGCTGGCAAAATAGTCCATAACTGGAAAGATGTCTGAGTCGAACAAAAAATAAACTCGCAAGTTGGTTGAGAATTGTGGACTAGGCAGCTCAAGATATCGTCATAATACGCCCTTTTTAGGCATTAATTACCTTCTTCAAAGTCAAAATTCAGGCGACGTAGTGTAGACTAGATAAGATTCCACTCAAATCGGAAGGAGAAAAAGACCTGGGCAGAGTACACACGATTTTGTCACACACACTGACATACGCCTATGGTTGGTTTTACGTATTTGAATTCAAAATGATCGGATTTTTCTACATTTTTCAATCAGTGGCGAATAGTTTTCAGTATTTTCTTCACCATCCTGCTCTTATGAGGCCTTCTATTCGAAAATAATTGAGGCGAGCGTAGTTGGGCGGTGGAATTTGGACAGACTTTTGCGGGGGGTCGTGGGTTCGAGTCTCATCGCCGGCTGCGTGAGTTTTTATGCATCCCGGGCTCTCATCGTTCCCCTCGTCCCAACCGAGGGCGGAGAGGCAATGGGAAGCCATGAGCGAAATCATCAGAACAAATTCTGATCTTCCCTTGGAAGACAGCTGATGACGCCCGCGACGCTAGGAATGGCAGTCGGACGAAAATCCAACCTGAAATGGTTGTTTACTTTACTTACTTTACTTATTCGAAAATAACACACAAACAGTAACTCAAGCAGTTCAATCCGAAGCAATTGTCGCACCCAGCATTCCACCGCTCCGTCTTCAAAAGGGTCGATTTCCTCTCTTTTTATTCTGTCGTCCCTTTTTTTGTGAGCGGTAGCTTTCAAATAAAAACGAAGGGACCACAAAACGAAATGAGTCGGAAAGATGCGTTTCAGCGACTTGAAGCGTCGCTTTTACTGAAGTTTGATCCGTCTCTGACGATACTAGCGCCACTCGTCGGCCCTGTGAAACGTTTCATTACGGACCTCACATGTCGAAAAACTGGAGAGGTTTTTTCAAAAGCTTCGAAAAGCGTGACCGCTCGGCGATGACTATCATAATTGTGGAGTATTTGTTCTGAGCTCCTTCACATACACCGAGATTTGGATCTTTGGGGATATCAGCTTCCGTGATATGTTCGAGTTTTACTGTTTCCACGAACATTTCACGTTCGGGGCTCAACTGGTAAACTGATGCAAACATTGAAAAAAAGTCAGCCAAGTGGGTGTGGCACATAGCTTCCTCGTATCCATAACCCGATTATATAGATGATCCGATGCATAGTAGTTAATCTCAAAACACCAATGTCTAAGTACCTTCCACTACCCTCATAAGGGACCATCTACACGCTAATCTGGACAATTCTAGAAAATTTCATCAAATTCGGATGAAAAATTAAGTGAGTAGATGAATGTGATTGGATCAAAAAATACTTAGCATCGGCTGGGATTCGAACCCGGGACCCCTGGGGGACAGTTCTATGCGCTACCTCTGAGCTATTGAGGCCTAGTAATGTAACGAATAGGATTTGAGATTCTCACGGGGGACCATCCCTCTATGAATGAATCCCCCTATGAAAAACCATTCTCTATGATTTTCATAGGGGACCATCTAAACACTACTCTGTAACATCCCTGAAAATTTCATTGAAATCGGATTGAAAATGTGGAAGCTTTGGCCGTTACAAAGAATTCACGTTTGTGCATGCGCAGTCGATTCTATCAGTACGGGGGTGATGATTTTCATAGGGGACCATCTACAACCTAATCCACATAATCCCTGAAAATTTCATCGAAATCGGATGGAAAATGTGGAAGTTATGGCCGTTACAAGGAAATTTACGTTTGCGCATGCGCAGTGGCTACTATCAGTCCGGGGATTATGATTTTCATAGGGGACCGTCCACACAGCAACCCGCACAATCCCTGAAAACTTCATAGAAATCGGACAATAACTTCGTATAGTTATGCCCGTTACAAGGAATTCATGACAGACACACAGACAGACAGACACGGAACCAAAATTGTTCAGAAAGGTCTAAAACGCAAAACGCAAGTGAAAATTTTGATTATGGAGAACTTTTTTTTTCATCTTTGAAAAGTGAAAACAAAGCTTCCTCTACTTTTGTAGACTCGGAAGAAAAAAGGTAAATTTAAATAATTTTGAACGAGATTTGATATATCAGATTTATGGGTACAATACTTCTTGAAAGAAAACGTGGTGTTTAGTACTTTTTGGAATCAAACGAAGTGGATAAAGAACTTTTTGAAACAAAACGGATAAGAGACCGCCATAGTGCTGGATATAGGATTAAACGGAATATTCACCCTCGTTTTTCAAGGAAATAGATTATAATTTGCTCCAAAACGAGACATTTTTTGAGAAGAACTATCCCCCTAAAACTCTGGGAAAGTGTGAACTGAATTTCGATGAAAATGGTCTTTATTACCTTTTGCAATCGAACTCCTCAATTTTAGATTCGACTGAAAAGGATCGTAAAGACAGACGTTCTACGCCGCTTGGAGGTCTCAGGACAGCACAAGGGACCTCCAAGTATGCGACATAATAGTCGTATATCGATCTGCCTTGATTCAGCTCGGCCTTGGAGCCGTTGTAGATTGTGAATCTCCTTTCTTCCCAGGTTGTGGGTTATTACGGACGATTCACTGTCCATGCGTAAGAAGACGGGATGAGGCAGGTTTATACTGTACTTGGAAATGATATGTGTACATCTTTAGCTCGAACCAAACTGCAGGGTACCTTCCTACAGTCATTTTCATTTTTCAGTTTTCGATCTACTATTTCATTATTTGAACCAGTTTGGCAAGAACTTAGGAATTAAAACAATAAAAATTATTCACTCTCTTCCGAAATATCTTGGAGTCAGATCATAGCATTATTAATAGTTTTCTTTCATTTAGTTATCCCCCACTAAATTGGTGACCTTTTCTTTTCCAAATTATGTCTGAAGGGAGAAGCGACTCCCCGGTGCTGAGGCTGCAGTATTCAATGCCAGGTAATGAAGTCGAAAGTAAAACCAGTGCTTTCACCGTAAAACTTCCCGCATTCTGGCCACAAAAACCAAAGAAATAGTTTTCTCAGGTCGAAGCTCAATTCAAGTTCAAGAATCACAGCCGAGTCACCGGTTTGATTATTTGGTAGCTCAACCCTACAACGCGTATGTTGAAACCATTTATGATTTGGTAGACTCAGAAATAGCGGATGAGTACACCCAAGCTAAACATAGGCTTATCGCAATATTCAATCAGGAGAGTGAAGAGTCACAATCAAGAAAATCACAAGCAGTTTCGAGCAAAGAGGACTGAAACCAAGCGGAAAATGAAATCCATGGCTGGAACGAGCGATTTTTCGGACAAAGTTTTCAAAATGCTTTGTCTCGGAAAAGCTACCAGAGCAAGTGCGTAGCGTGTCAGTGATTGCCGAAGGAAACTTCGAAAAACTGCCACTACTAGCAGATGAAGTATGCAAAGACATGTTGATGAAATAATGCACTCTGATTTCAGTTCAGAACAATCAGCACCTCCACAATCCAGTAATGCTACCATTGAAAGGCTCAGCACGTGCGATGGAAGAGATTCAACACCAACTCTGTGAACTACGATCCAGGTCACGGGATTCGAGCAGGTCAAGCCACACATGAAGCCGTTACAGAAGCAAAAGTCGTTGAAGGTTTGATCAAAATGGGAAATTTTGCTATTTCCATTACAGATTTGGTAGAAAATTTCAAGTGTTATGTTGGCTAGTTACAGAGGTGGGCCTTAGATGCGAAAGGATATCAAACAGCATATATGTATGGGAGACTATTAAAGCTTAGAGATTATCAAAATGCCTCCTTATAATGTATAGTAGATATCAATTTATTTACCGATATGGAGCGATTATGCAAAGATCCTGCCCCACAACAAGGGCCAAGCCTAACGTCGGGTACGAAATCTGAGCAAATCGCATCCCTTCATGCATTTATATTATTGTAAAAGTGTACAAAATGGCACCAAATAAACATATATCTATTTATCTATCTAAAATGTAGACCAGACAAATTTAACGCACCGTCTAATTAGGAAAATAAGGGAAACGAGAGCAAACAGCTGCTCCTGGGTCTGTCAACAAGATTTGCAAAATTTGCCATTTAACTCATTTCAAGCCAAGGATGGAAATAACAGAGAAGTGAGAGGAGGAGGATGAACTCTTTTACAAGATAGCGGCCGAAATAAGGCAATAATTCGCTCACCAATTAAGAAAGAAAATTCCAAATTTTATGAATTTCACATTTTAATGAGATTCAAGAGGCCTCAGCCTCAGTCTTCCAAATCGATGTTCGCTCAATCGCCCAGGATTGAATTTGAGCCACCATAATCATGCTTTCGGCCAAAAGGCCTCCTTTTCAAAAAAAATTCCAAAGTCGCATCGAGCTCCTGATGTCGAAGAATTTTTTTTACGAGTATAGAAACAGCATGAACGAGAAAAAATTATTTTATGAAGATTTTTCACTATTTTCAATATTAAAAAAAAAGTCGATGCGAAAACGCATCAGTGGCCGGAAATGGGTTAATGGCAGCTAAAGACTTACGATATGGAGGTCTCAGTAGGTCGCCGTTCGATACTCTTTCCGGGTTAGTATTTTCCTTAAATGTAGGAGCAAAAACTTAGAAAACTGTAGCTTAATTTGAAATTTTCAAGGATTTTAGTAATTCATTAGTTCGTGGCTCTAGAGAATTGAAAAATTGAAAGATTGCCGCTGGAAATCATCAAAATCTAACAATAATTGCCAGAGAAAAATGGGAAAAACTACTGAATAAACTGTTTTTCCCATTTTTCTCTGGCAATTATTGTTCGATTTTGATGATTCCAGCGGCTATCATCCCGTGCACTAATGAATTTTTTAAATCCTTGACAATTTACACTTCAGCTACAATTTTCCAAGTTTTTGCCCCTACAATTTAGGGAAATATTAACTCAGAACAAGGATCAAACGGCGACCGACTGAGACCAGGTGAACCAGGACGTAAAATTCGTGGCCTCCATGATCAAATCATGATTGTATCCAGTTGTTGGTGATATCGGCGATGTTTACTTTAGTGACCTATTGAGCGTTCCTATCTAAGACTCGAAATAATGTACATTTGAGAGTTATTTATATACTTCGGTGAGGATTGTGCAAGAATCAGAACAAGCCTACTCCCGACCACGAAAATTCGATGAAATCAGCTGGGTAATAACTACGGGGTCCACCAAATTTGAGCCAAAATCGAGGTAATATTGGATTCAAAACTTTTTGACAAAAAACATTGCCAAATATTGCTCGTATCTAAAGATTAAAGTGCATAAACGACTGACCAAAAAAAAACTGACTTCTACAAGCAGCAATAATTGGCCAGTCGATACGGCGAAATGTCTACAAGTCCGGACGCGTCGAAATTCTGCGAGTTTACAGGCAAGGAAACGCGACATTTATTGGGAGTCGTAACTAATGATTGTCACTTCGGGGAGAAAGACGAGGTAATGTTGATTGGATAATGTTCTTTTGGAATGTAACTCTCAGTGGGTGTTCCGTCCAATTAAGACCGTAATAAAAGAGAAAGAAGGGTGTAGGATGTTGTTGTGTTCAAATCTGGCGCAATACTTCATAGTAAGTTGGTAGGACTGCCTAGTTGAAGTGGGGGAGTGTTCCCATCCTATTCAGTCTCAAATGTGATTAATTAGATCAGCCATTAAAATAGTTCTTTAAAAGTTATCCGGTGTTTTATATGTGTCTTCAGCCCTCAGTGTTCACTCTGGTCTTTATAGGAACTCAAAGATTTTCGACTTCTAACTTCAATCTACTCGTACAAGCACTTATGATCTTCAAATAGGTCGTTTTAAAAAAAATCCCAGTCGTGCAGCATGAGTAAATGAGCGAATTTCCAACATTTTTACTTGAAAACTTAAAAAAAAACTAGCCTTTTCAAATGCTATACGTGAATTGTTGCTTTTGTATATATTTATTCAATATACCACACCACCATAACGTATGAACAGAACATTTGTTTTGAAAATTTTGGTAGTCCATGTTCCACTCGTCTTTACGAATTCAAAGAGTACCCACTATGACTCGGCTATTGTTGAGTTATTACGTTTTTGGGTACGACGAATGTACAAATATAAAATACATTTAATCATAAGTTATTCTCTAATTCCAAATATACCATAAATAAATATACCATAAAAATTCACCATAATATATTATATTACTCGGATTAGGACGGTAACTGTCGATTAAAACGACAAAACACTTTTTTGATCCTGTTTTTGAAATTTTGAAATCCGAGAAGTCCAAAATTCTTGGTTAACAAACTGGTCTTTTCATTTGGGTCAATTTACTATTTTAAAATTTCTTTATTAATCAAATTGACTTTCTGTGATTGAGCATCAAGACCAGGAGTCTCGCAGGGCTTTGATGTGATGAAATAATAAATTACCCTTAGTAGTAATATACAAAACTAAATAGTCCTCAAAAATTTGATAAAATTATGTTATGTAGTTACTTAAACTTTCTCATTAATTCGTTAAACAAATATTCGTTGAAAATTCGATAAAATTATTCTTGTCTTGTACGTACTTCGGATTTAGGTATCAAATATAGTACAAGACATTCCTACTTCATACATTTTCTCTTCTGTTTATTATTGTTGTTCGTGTTATAGCAGATTAGAATATAATGGTGTTAGAATTTGAATTTTATTTCGTTTGCTGCGTAGCTGGTTTTGAGTATTTACGTATCAAAGGTTAAGGACACCTACACGTGATTCCCCCAGCTAGTTCTTTGGTGCAGGGCGCTTCGTTTCAAGTAGCTATTGCTTCCGCATCTACCAAGGCAGCAGAAGCTTTGTTTTCACTTTTCAAGGTTGAAAAAAAAATGTTCTCGAAGTTCAAAATTTCCACTCGCGTTTTACGTATCAGACTTTCCTGAACAATTTTGGTTCCGTGTCTGTCTGTCTGTGTGTCTGTCACGAATTCCTTGCCACAGCCATAACTTCAACGTTTCTCATGATTTCGATGAAATTTTCAGGGATTCTGCGGGTTGGCGTGTAGATGGTCCCCTATGAAAATCACCACCCCGGACTGATAGTAGCCACTGCGCATGCGCAAACTTGAAATACTTCCAACAGCCATTACTTCAACATTTTCCAACAACATTCAGATATTGTGCGGGTTGACGTGTAGATTGTTTGTGGTGATAGTAGTAGATACTTAGAAATGGATGTTTTGAGATAAACTGCTATGCATCGGATCGTCTATACAATCGAGCTAAGGATACGAGGAAGCTAAGTGCCACACCCACTTGGCAGACTTTTTCCTTTATATTAAATCGTTGTATTAAATGTAAAATGCTTTCATTTGTTTATATATTTTTGGTAGTACCATGTGAGTACCCAAGGTGCATCGTGTTTGTTCGATAGTCAGAAACCTCTGCCTCCTCATCCTCGGATGAGCACAAGAAGATCAGAATCAGTTTACTGTCCTCCCACGAGTGTGATATATATTCGCCTATGTGTGTGTGAAACGGAAACCCTTCAGGAATTGTTTTAGAATGTTCAAAAACGGGTTTCAGTGAAACAAAATTTCAAAGAAGTCACCCTTTTGATAACAAGTTAGGCTTTTGTGAACTCTGTTGTTATAAGGAGAGTTAACTTCGTCAGTTTCGTCATAATTTGTCTCACCTCCTGTCCTTGGATGAATGAATCAACTTTCTGAAATAATTTTCGGGTTAGTTAACAAACATCGAGATTCCAATATAATTCGAACACGTACAAAACGGAATTCCAATTCCGTATATCATGGTTAAAATATTTCTGCTAGTAGAAATTCAAGTTTTTTTCAGGAGGATTTTTTGAAAAATTCGTTGGTTATCTGTCTCGTGCTGTACACCCTCAGTTGAACGGTTATTCTTATCCTAGACGGAAATTTAATGGGTGGAAAGCCGGTACCCGATCGGCCGTCCTTGACACTGCCAGGTCGAGACGAGGTGAAGCGAGGAACAGACGATCGATTCCGCAAGCTGCTCAACTCCTGTATTCCCGTTTTCTCTGAACTGGCAAACTTCTACGTGATTCCGCCTCTCATCAACGAGGGCTCTCAACGATGGATTTAACCCGAATCGTTCAATTTTTCGCTATTTTTCACAGTCAAAATTTGTGGTGCACATTTATAAAATTCCTTCACTCTATCTAGTTGAATTGATAATATCGATGTTTTAAGAATAGAAACAGTATTGTGCTAGGGGATCTGAAAAATTTGGATTATTAATTAGAATAATTGCTGCATTCTACCCCTAGCGAACTATACATTTCATTAGAATACCTATTCCTTGGTGGAGATCAACCTAGGACTAGGGATGATGAATGAAAGATACGAATTGAATTAGGAAAGATAAATAGATACTTCATCCTATATTCAATGAGGCTTGTATACATGAGGGGGGAGAAGTATCAATGGAGTTTACCTATTAGATCTTCAGATTTGAACCACGAGGGTAAGGGAAGTGATCTTGTATGAAAGTAGGTGCTTACAGATCGATATCTGGAATGAGACTGGGGAGCAATCCCTGAGTTGTGATTTAGGGGAACAAAGGAACTGCTCCATCAAATCACCAATCAGGTGTCAGAGAACTGTTGCTCTGTCACAGGATATTGACAAAAAAATCATTTAATTATAAAAGAGAGAATCGGAGAATCTCTAAAATATTTCCAATTTCGGAGGGTTGACGTCATGAATATCAAGAAAGAATGGAAAACCTGGGGATTGTGAACGAAGATTTAAAATGGTTCATAATGGCGTCGAGGAAGCAAATACGAGTAGTTGCTAAAAATATAAACTTTGAAGTAATTCAGCGAGAGACGCTTAGTTCAATTTTATTGGTTCCGAGTCTATTGAGGTCGAGGAGAAACATTGTTTTAAATTTTCATGGTTGAAAAAAATATTCTCCAAAATCAAAAATTTTCACACACGTCCTTCCTGAACGATTTTGGTTCCATGTCTTTCTGTATGTCATGAAATCCTTGTAACAGGTAAAACAGTACGAAGTTATTGTCCGATTTCGATTAATTTTCAGAGGTTGCACGGATTGGAGCGTAGATGGGGCCCTATGAAATCATCGCCCCGGACTGACAGTAGTCCTTCCTAGCCATACCTTCTATATTTTCCATCCGAATTCGATGAAATGTACAGGGATTGTGCGGATCGGCGTGTAGATGGTCCCCTCTGAGGGTAGCGCGAGGTTCTTAGAGACGAATGTTTTGAGATTATCTACTATGCATCAGTTAATCCATACAACCGGGTTATGGATAGGAGAGAGCTATGTGCCACACCCACTAGGCAAACTATATTAGGCACTTTTTAAAGGAACTACCATTGAATATCTCTGAAGGTACTTATTCGTACGTACTTATTCTTCGATGACACCTCGGCACTAATTAGTGGTCAGACATGGGATGAAGTATGCAGCAAAGTCATACAAATACATTGTGTTCTCGTTCAGTCGATACTGTTGTATGGTTTGCCAATACGAGGTGGTGCGAATGCAACAATCATGCAAAGAGTAGCAGTCACCCAAAAAATGATTATTCGCGCCATAGCTAAGGTAGAATGGAGGGAGCACACGGCACCACTCTTCCAAAAGTTTTAACAGCTTAAGATTGGTGATCTTTACGATAGTAGTGCTGTTCAGCAACCATTTAAAGCAAAACTATATTCTTTTCCAAAGCAGGCATTGCGAACGCGCTATTCACGTGGGTACTTTGTGGAGACCACGAGATTAAAGACGACCGCCGCGCAAATTTTTTTCACCTATCGGGGTATTTCATTTCTTAATAACATGCCGAAAGAAAACAGGATAAGCCTTCTTCAAAAGAATAAAAATAGAACTTCAAAATATTTTATGAATACTTTTTTGACCAGTGGAAATGCAGATAGTAGATAAGCAACAAATAAAAGTGAATAAATTAATTAAAAGATTATACTCATTCTCCACCACGGGCATAAGCCAATATGGAGAATTAATTTTCATAAGTTAGTTTAAAATTACTAAATAGTGTCAGAAGCGTTACATGTTATTTTATGTTAGTAATTATAGTACATCTAAATGTAAGTGTATGTGTGCATGTGTGTATTATGTATTAGAAGTTTTATATATTATGTTAATAATTTATATCCTTTTCTGTAATTTTTGGATGGAAATAAATAAATAAATAAGAGCTTTAGACTGCCTAAAGGGACGGTTCTCCTTCGGTCTGTTAACACTTAAAGCTAAAAAACGAAATGCATATCGATTGGGAAACCCCAGAATAATCTCACTTTGGCCGACAATATTTTCAAAGTCATGGGTTCCTGAACCTATCCTTCTACAGGGTGTCCAGCGATTCCCCGAAAAAAAATTCCCTGAGTTTTCCAGGGTCAATTTTCGACTTTTTACAGGGTTTTAAATCATTTAGAATATAAATAAATGAGATCATAATTTCTCAAAATTCAGGTTTTTAAGGACATTTATAAATGGAAAACCATTAGAAATATAGTAGTTTATCTGAAAACATCAAGATGAAAGTACCTATCAGTACGGGGCGATAATTTTCATTACACTCCAATCCGCACAATCCCAAAAATTGTCATCGAAATCGGATGGAAACTGTAGAAGTCGACTATCAGTGGAAGAATCAGTGGTGATTAATTACATAGGGGACCACCTGCAACCCAATTAGTTAAATTCCTGAAAATTTAACCCACGTCGAAGAATAACTACGAATAGTTTAACCCGTTACAAAGATTTCAAGACAGACACAACGGAGACTACGATTTTTGGATAAAATCAAGAATTAATATTAAATTCATCAAAACTCGTAGGTTAACTCAAGAGAAACGAACACATCAAAGGCTTCACCTTCGATTCTTTGAAATTTTCGAAAATCAACGTTGATTTCATCGAAACTTGTTGGTTTGCTCGAGAGAAATGACCACTTCAGAGGCTTT
The DNA here is from genome assembly GCA_009739505.2 of Apolygus lucorum. Classification (NCBI taxonomy): domain Eukaryota; kingdom Metazoa; phylum Arthropoda; class Insecta; order Hemiptera; family Miridae; genus Apolygus; species Apolygus lucorum. The sequence goes on from CM019176.2 coordinate 42,267,588, forward strand.
TTGGTTTAGTATTTTCAATAATGAACCTTTGGAATCGACCAAGAAAAAAAAATTTTAACACCCCCTCAAAATTTGATGGTTTACGTTTCAAGGTACGTAGAATCCAAAAATCGAATAAAAATTTGGCCGTCCGTCCGCCGTACGCGGCACTTTTGCCACTTAGCATTGACCGATTTTGATGAAATTTGGTATGTAGGCTCCATTTGGGGTCTAGTTGTGCCCCGAAGCTTTTGGTTGATGTAGGTCACTCCTAAGGGTTCCAAAATCAATTTTGAAATTTTGAAAACGCCCTAACTCAAAAAATTTAGATATAAAGGTATTGTTTTTCCTATTGTTTTTCTATAGAATTTTTAGAATTTTTTGAGACCACGCGGAGCTCTGTAGGACAAACCGTTCGCTCCCTACGAAAATTTAAGGGTTTATATTGAAATATATATATATATAAATCCAAACACGAGTGTGAATCGCAAAAGAGGCCTAATCTCCGTTCAAATTAGAGCTGACCGAAATGCGATCAATGGTTGGTGATTTTGATTTTTTTTTTTTTATTATTATTTTTTTCTCTTCTTATTTGATGGTTGGTGATTTTGTAGACGAGTGATCTATATAAAAATAATAAACCGTTGTGTAATAATTTGCAGCGTTTTTCACCTTCGATTCATTGGAATTTTCGAAAATCAAAGTAGAAATCATCGAAATTTGTTGGTTAGCTCGAGAGAAGTGACCACTTCAGAGGCTTGTTTTCACCTTAGATTCTTTGAAATTTTCGAAAATCAACGTTGAAATCATCAAAATTTGTTGGTTAGCATGAGAGAAATGACCACTTCAGAGGCTTGTTTTCACCTTCGATTGTTCGATGAAGTCGATATGAACGTTGAAAACAAGAATCAGACTGGTAGAGAAATTTACGCGGTGGTGAACATTAACTTTTTAGCTGCAGGTGTGCCCTTATGTTCTCTTCCAGGAAATTTTCGAAAAGCAATTTCAGTGGCATTTTAAATTTTAATAACAAAAGTATAAAAAAGTCTATTTTTTAGAGAAATTTACAGTCTATAATATAAAAAAATTTTACATTACAAAGTGTAGATTATTATTTAATATATTATATATTATAGTTGACCAATTTTTCTACATTTTGGACATCTACATTTGAAAATGAATAATTAGGTTTAACACATTGCTTCCGAGTTTACCGTGGCTGCGGAAGCTCTGTTTTCACTTTTCAAGGTTGAGAAAAAAAGTTCTCCAATATCAAAATTTCCTCTCGCGTTTCATGTACCTATCCGACCTTCCTGAACAATTTTGGTTCCGTGTCTGTATGTCTGTCATGAAATCCTTGCCGCAGCCATAACTTCTACAATTGTCATCCGCTTTCAATGAAATTTTCAGGGATTATGCGGGTTTGCGTGTAGATGGTCCCCAATGAATATCATCGCCCCGGACTGATAGTAGCCGATGCGCATGCGTAAATGTGAAATATTTGCCACAGCCATAATTTCTACATTTCTAATCCGATTTCGATTAAACTGTCGGAGATTTTGCGGATTGGCGTGTAGATGGTATCCTATGAAAATCTTCGCCCCCAGACATATAGTAGCCACTGCGCATGCGCAAAAGTATATTTCCATTTTACAGCCACAACTTCTACATTTTCCAACAATATTCAGGGATTGTGCGGGTTGATGTGTAGAGTCTCCTATGAGGTTAGTGCAAGGAACTTAGAGATTGAAGTTTTGAGATCAATCATGGTTGGTCTTGTCACCCCACAATGAGGAATAAACAATAAATCAATTATTCTGAATAAGAGGATCACTTAGATTCATTTCTACTGGATTTTCAATTATCTAGTCCGTCCCGTTTCGGGTAAGGTTCATAATAATTCATGAAAATAATGACGTCAGGTAAACCGAGGGATTTTACTTCCTCGAAAATAGAACCAGAGGCAATTAATTGAAAATTATTCATATTATTAAACATTTCATATAAAATTGTCACCAAGAGAAACCTCATAAGGGTACCGGCAAGTCGTTTTTCGAGAGTGAGCTGCTTTTCGGGTTTTCACAGTGATGAACCAAACAGCCTACCCATATATATGAAATTTTCACACTAATTCGTTGACACTCTTGGTTAAGCCTTGACTTTTTCGTTTAGATGACACATTTCGGTTAGAAAAATGAGGCCTGCCAATTTTCCTTTCTTAGGACGTCCCACAGTAAGACTTGGGCGTCCTTATGCGATCGATCTGGGGTGAAGCTGGACAACACTCAACAGAAAAAAAAATTACCACACAGTAATCCGTTTTAGACCATTCTGAATCCAAATCCGCGAAAAAAAAAAACCATAGGTGTATGTCTGTGTGTGTGTGTGTGTGTGTAACAAAATCTTGTCTCGTCTGCACAGGCCTTAGTTCTCAACCGATTTTCCTGGGTTTCTTTTTGTTCGGCGCGGGAAACTATCTAGTTGTGCACTACGTCGCCGGAATTTTGAATTTTGCTTTTTAAGGGGGGGGAGGGGGGTTAATGCTCAAAAAACGTGCGTTTGCGGGCGTTATCTTGTAAACTCTGCCCAGGCCACAATTTCCAACCGATTTGTGTGTGTTTTTTTTTTTGACTCAAATAACTTCCGAGTAGTACATGATTTTACCAGAGTACCAAAATTTGCAAGGGGAGAGGATGGGTGGGGGTATAATATTAACAAAATATCCGATTTTTTCAATATTTCGGTTCTTTTACTGCTTATTAATTGTACCCAAGCTTTGAAATTGAGGAAAAATTCTCATTATACCTCCGGGTTTTCATGAATTATTCTCTGTACCACCATGGAACTAATAGTGGTGCCACCATGGTGCCATGATGCCATAAACCGCATATTTCGTGTTTTTTTTTTGTGTGTTTCACCTTGAATACGGATGTGAACCTCGACGGACCGCCTACTAAAACTAATAGATGAAAGTTCAATGTGACGACGTATTGCCACTTTGGTGCCAGACTGGCACCATTGGTGGAGGTGGGGGGGGGAGCGAATTCGCATGTTAGGTATCGTAGATCATGGATTTTAAAATGCTCTACAGATTCGAGGCTCCCATGCCCCTAGAAATGTTTTGGTAGATAATGGTGAGGGGGGGGGGGGGGGGTCAGTACTTTTTGCCTAAAGTAATAAATAAATTACATCGAGTGAAACAGTTTTATCGCTTACCAACTGGTTTAACTGATCTAATGCTTATCCAATGGGACGTCCCCTGGAATGCATGCATTACTAAACAATATGTTTTTTTTAAACTAAATGCAAATATACATTCAGCTATTGCAATTAAATGGATGCATTTCTTTAGAAGGATTTAGGGTTAAACCTTTGATGATTAAGTATTTCAGAATTTCTGTTAACCACTAGAGAACATTATTGCTTCCGAGTGTAACAAGGTAGCGGAAGCTTTGTTTTCACTTTTCAAGGATGAAAAAAAAGTTCTCCAAAATCAAAATTTTCACTCGCGTTTTGCGTTTTAGATCTTCCTGAACAATTTTGGTTCCGTGTCTGTCTGTGTGTCTGTCATGAATTCCTTGTAACGGGCATAACTATACGAAGTTATTGTCCGATTTCGATGAAGTTTTCAGGGGTTCTGCGGGTTGGTGTATAGATGTCCCCTATGAAAATCATCATCTCCTGACTGATAGAAGCGACTGCGCATGCGCAAACGTGAATTCCTTGTAACGGCCATAATTTCTACATTTTTCATCCGATTTCAATGAAATTTTCAGGGATGTTACAGATTAGTATTTAGATGGTCCCCTATGAAAATAACCACCTTCGGACTGATAGTAGCCACTGCGCATGCGCAAACGTGAATTTCCTTTTTAACGGCCATAACTTCCACATTTTCCACCCGATTTTGATGAAATTTTCAGAGATTATGTGGAATAGGTTGTAGATGGTCCCTTATGAAAATCATCATCTCCTGACTGATAGAAGCGACTGCGCATGCGCAGACGTGAATTCCTTGTAACGGCCGTAACTTCTATATTTTCCATCCGATTTCAATGAAATTTTCAGGGATGTTACAAAGTAGTGTTTAGATGGACCCCTATGAAAATCATAGAGAATAGTTTTTCAAAGAGGGACGTTATTTACATCGCAGGGAAGGACAATTGCACAGCAGATTGTTTGTCCAGAAGCCCGGAAATATCTTCTGTAAATGAAGTTGTCGAAACTGATGAAACGATTGAGGAGGAAATCTTCATCAGAAGCAGTGTTGACGCATTACCCTGTTCAGACCAAAGGCTGCTTCAAATCAAAACCGCTCAAGAGGAAGACCCTGAGGGACGAGAGCTAACAACTTGTATCTTGGAAAATAAATGGAGGAAAAACTCTGTCTTTTGGAAGTACCGAAACGAACTCGTCATTGAAGATGGTTTGATCGTCAAGGGTCGACGAATGTTCATTCCAAGAGCCCTGAGGAAGGACATCTTAATCAAATTACATGAAGGCCACTTGGGTATTGTCAAGTGTAGACGTCGAGCCCAAGAATCGGTTTGGTGGCCAGGGTGTTCTTCTGACATAAGTGCAACGGTGGAGAACTGTGTTATTTGCGTACAACATCGGCAGCAACCAAAAGAACCACTATTGACATCAAAATTGCCGCAAGAACCGTGGATTTATCTAGGAGCTGACCTTCTCAAGTGTGACCAAAAATGGTATCTTGTGGTACAGGATTATTTCTCCAGATTTTTGGAGTTAGTCCAGATGAACTCACTCACATCTGCATCTGTCATTGGGAGGCTAAAGAATATTTTTGCAAGGCACGGAATTCCACTGCAAATTCGAACTGACGGAGGCACGCAGTTCACCTCTGACGAATTCCAAAAATTTTCCGAGGAGTATGGATTCAAGACAACGACCAGTAGCCCTCACTTCCCGCAATCTAATGGCGAGGCAGAAAATGCGGTAGCTATTGCCAAAAGAATATTGCTCAAGTGTCCTGATCCAAATCTTGGGTTATTAGCATATCGAACTACCAAATTGGAATCTGGATTGTCACCAGCAGAATTGCTGTATGGACGGAAGCTCAGATCAACGCTTCCATCTTTGAACGACTTCAAGTTAGTAGAGAGAGACGAAATTGAGAAGTTCCGCAGACGAGACGACGAGATCAAGGAGCGCGAAAAGAAAAATGTCGACAGAAGCAAGAGAGTGAAGGAGCTAAAGCCACTTGCAGTGGGCGATGAGGTCTGGGTGCGAGACATAAGAGCAAATGGCAAAATCAAGGCAAATACTGAACATCCTCGCTCGTACTTGGTTACTCTAAGTAATGGAAGCGAATTGAGGAGAAATCGGTGGCATTTGATACCTACCAGAAATGAATCGGGTAGTATCAGCAACTCGAGTGAAGAAGGAACACCAAATGGGGAGATCCTTAGAAGATCCACAAGAAGTCGAAGATCGCCATCAAGATACTAAACAAATTTTGAATATGTTTATAGAAGGGGAGATGTAGTGTTACCTTCTCAGTTATTATTATTATTGTTGGGAGTTTTCCATGGCAACCCGTTTTATACCACGTCAGTGGAGTTGAATAAAAACACTTTACTTCTTGACATGTAACTCGCGTATTCTATTAATAGTTTATAATATTAATTATACATTTTGCATAACACTACATCATTCATAGAGGGCTGGTCCCCTGTGAGAATCTCAAATCCTATTCATTGCATTACTAGGCCTCAATAGCTCAGAGGTAGCGCATAGAACTATCCCCCTGGGGTCGCGGGTTCGAATCCCAGCCGCGGCTAAGTTTTTTTTTTTTTTATCCAATCACATACATCTACTCACTTAATTTTTCATCCGGATTTGATTAGCGTGTAGATGGTCTTAATAAAAACGGAGTTGAGTAGAATATTGTCAATTTCCACGAAAATAATGAGTTACAAGTTAAATCGATTTCGACGGTTAGGTCAACATCAGTAACAAACAATAACTGAAGGTACATCACAAGGAGCATAGCTTATATAGTCACAAGTGAAAGGGAGCTTCAATCCCATTGGTCTAGAAAGTGAAAGTCATACCCAATCAGATAAGTGAAAGGAGAATCCTATTGCCTCAGAGAAGTGAAGGGACCTGGGAGGATCATCAAATGCCAATCAAGGCAAAGTGAAAGGGAGCTCAAACATTGGTGCGGTTAACATTGTGAAGGGGAGACCAAGCTATTGTAGGAAGGAACGCGGAGCGCCGATTTCGTTGAAAAAATGCACGTATAGTAGTTGACTATGTTTTGATTATACCATTGGAAAGCTGAGATTCTGGCGCAGTTTTCACTGTTCTTGCATCTTGAAAAAGTATGGATTCTCGTAGTTCAATTTGAGTTTGAAAAAATGCGAGGTTTCCAAAATTACGTAAAATTCTCTTTTTAGAGGACGTTTTCATGTCTCAAACCTTGACTTAAAAAGAAGTTAAGGCATCTATCCGATAGGAAATTTAAAGCTCTTTCCAACGGTATCCTCAAATTGTAATTTACACAGCAAATTAAAGGAGTTATGACCGATTTAATGACATAAGGTCAAAATCACGAGAAAAAAAGTTTTAAGTTAAATTAACTCGAAAACGAAGGGTTTGAAAAAAAATCGCTATGGAGCATTTTTTGTTGCAAATTAGTTGTAGAATCGACTGGTACCGTATGGCAGACCAGTTAGGCTTACACCCTGTATAAGCTATGCTCTTTGTGATGTACCTTCAGTTATTGTTTGTTACTGATGATGACCTAACCGTCGAAATCGATTTAACTTGTAACTCATTATTTTCGTGGAAATAGACAACATTCTACTCAACTCCGTTTTTATTAAAATGGTTTTCCACAATCTCATTGCGAGTGATTTTATTCATATGTGTAGATGGTCCCCTATGCATCGGATCATCTGTATAATCGGGTTCTGGATACGAGGAAGCTATGTGCCACACCCACTTTGCAGACGTTTTTTCGTGTCTATTGTACGTATTTAGTACCGTTTGCAATTTTAAGATTTATCCCATTTGCATATCGTTGAAATTTCTATTTGGCAGAGGAAAGCACCTATTCCGTCCCTTCTCCATCGCTTCTCCTGATCTCTATGCACCCCCTGAGTTCAGGACAGGAGCCGCCATCGTTACAAACGTGAATATTCATCATTTGTATAAATTGTGAAGTTCGAAGTTCATCAAACCCATTCCTGAGAGGAGTTTGAAATAAAAATCACTTTATGCACATTTTAATAACTTTTAACTTCACCGGAGGGAGTACAAATAAATAAATAAAACGATTGAATGGAGGAAAAACGATGTAAAACGTTTCAGGGAAGTTGATATATTTTTCATCACGCACAACGGTGGATTTCACTTTCGACAGAGGCGGATGGCAACCTCAATACGCCCTTCAATGGCCCTGAACGTGCCCTCCGCCAAGGGCCCGCTTGACAACAAGGGCGAGCGACGTCAGAGTTGGGCGGTGGGGTGGCCGTGACGTCACGGTTGTGACGTCATTCAGGCGCAAGGGCCCGAATCGATAGACTCCCTCGGAAGGGCACACCGGGCCGTCACGACATGTAGGTCATCACATTTCATGGCGTCCTACGCCCTTTGCCTCCCCCTCTTCGGCCCTTGGACAACTTACATCATATACTGCGGGTTTCCCTTCGTCCCTCGTCGTCGACAGTCCGTGGGCCACTACTATTACCTACCTCACCGAGTATGATTTATCAATTGTAGTACCGGCCTCCGCTTCCAAGTGCACTTTCATGTTGCATGTGGAAACTTGGGCGGAGCATCCATCAGGGCCTGCAGGTGGCGTGAGCCCCTCGCATGCTCCCGCGCCCCCGCAATCAATTCTCTCACAAGCCTATTGAAAGCGGAGATTATGTATTGTGAAACTCCGACCGTTTTCATTACCCTCTCCAACATAAGACGACCCAAGTTTCCCGAGTTCCTGCCATTCCTAATACATAAAACCCCAACCGTACGATGTATATACGATGCACGTACTCGTGTATACTCGTACGTATACACGTCGGAGGAATCGGAGGCGTCAGGATTCAGGAGAGACAGGGGCGGGAGGAGTCGGAGGCGATAGGAGTTAGTAGTCACGGGGGGGGGGGGGGGGGGTCGTAGGAGAGAGCTGTCTCGTAAGATAAAATTCCAACCTGAGTGAAGTGTACCTCACTGTAATATCCCTCTCCCAATATTTTCTGAAATTAACAAAAAAAAAAATGTGGAAGATGGATGGAAATAGCACCTTTGTGCTTCAAGGTATCGATATACAGGGTGTCACCCTTTCGGGCGCAACACCGACCGGGCAGGGTTCGATTCTACAACTAATTTGCAACAAAAAATGTATAATAGCAATTTATTCTTAGAGGCTTCGTTTTCGAGTTATTTCACTTTTAAGATTTTTTTCGTGTTTTCGACCTTACATCACTAAAATGGCTGTAACTCCCCCTAATTGATTAAGTAAATTGAAATTTGTTTATATCATTGGAAAGAGCGTCAAATTTCCTCTCTCCCTGATGAGGTTTTAGAAAATTTCAAATGAAACAAACGGGTGTGAAATAAGCCAAAAGTAAAAACGCTGCAAATCATTGCTCAAAGGTTTATTATTTTCTGTATAGATCACCCTTCTGTATAGATCACTGGTTCTCCATCAATAGCACCTACCACCATCTGTATTCTCCCTTGACCTTCCCTCTCAAATTTCAGCTTCCTGCGTTCAATAGGATTGAAAATGGCTTCGGAGCTCACTTAGCTGATCAGTGATCTGAAGAGTGAAGAAGATCTCTTCGAATGCTGGAGACGCCTGGAAGAGCACTTCCATTCAATAGGATTGAAAATGGCTTTGGAGCTCACTCAGCTGAACAGTGATCTGAGGAGTGAAGAAGATCTCCTCGAATGCTGGAGACGCCTGGAAGAGCACTTCCATTCAATAGGATTGAAAATGGCTTTGGAGCTCACTCAGCTGAACAGTGATCTGAGGAGTGAAGAAGATCTCTTCGAATGCTGGAGACGCCTGGAAGAGCACTTCCATTCAATAGGATTGAAAATGGCTTTGGAGCTCACTCAGCTGAACAGTGATCTGAGGAGTGAAGAAGATCTCCTCGAATGCTGGAGACGCCTGGAAGAGCACTTCCATTCAATAGGATTGAAAATGGCTTTGGAGCTCACTCAGCTGAACAGTGATCTGAGGAGTGAAGAAGATCTCCTCGAATGCTGGAGACGCCTGGAAGAGCACTTCCATTCAATAGGATTGAAAATGGCTTTGGAGCTCACTCAGCTGAACAGTGATCTGAGGAGTGAAGAAGATCTCCTCGAATGCTGGAGACGCCTGGAAGAGCACTTCCATTCAATAGGATTGAAAATGGCTTTGGAGCTCACTCAGCTGAACAGTGATCTGAGGAGTGAAGAAGATCTCCTCGAATGCTGGAGACGCCTGGAAGAGCACTTCCATTCAATAGGATTGAAAATGGCTTTGGAGCTCACTCAGCTGAACAGTGATCTGAGGAGTGAAGAAGATCTCTTCGAATGCTGGAGACGCCTGGAAGAGCACTTCCATTCAATAGGATTGAAAATGGCTTTGGAGCTCACTCAGCTGAACAGTGATCTGAGGAGTGAAGAAGATCTCCTCGAATGCTGGAGACGCCTGGAAGAGCACTTCCATTCAATAGGATTGAAAATGGCTTTGGAGCTCACTCAGCTGAACAGTGATCTGAGGAGTGAAGAAGATCTCCTCGAATGCTGGAGACGCCTGGAAGAGCACTTCCATTCAATAGGATTGAAAATGGCTTTGGAGCTCACTCAGCTGAACAGTGATCTGAGGAGTGAAGAAGATCTCCTCGAATGCTGGAGACGCCTGGAAGAGCACTTCCATTCAATAGGATTGAAAATGGCTTTGGAGCTCACTCAGCTGAACAGTGATCTGAGGAGTGAAGAAGATCTCCTCGAATGCTGGAGACGCCTGGAAGAGCACTTCCATTCAATAGGATTGAAAATGGCTTTGGAGCTCACTCAGCTGAACAGTGATCTGAGGTGTGAAGAAGATCTCCTCGAATGCTGGAGACGCCTGGAAGAGCACTTCCATTCAATAGGATTGAAAATGGCTTTGGAGCTCACTCAGCTGAACAGTGATCTGAGGAGTGAAGAAGATCTCCTCGAATGCTGGAGACGCCTGGAAGAGCACTTCCATTCAATAGGATTGAAAATGGCTTTGGAGCTCACTCAGCTGAACAGTGATCTGAGGAGTGAAGAAGATCTCCTCGAATGCTGGAGACGCCTGGAAGAGCACTTCCATTCAATAGGATTGAAAATGGCTTTGGAGCTCACTCAGCTGAACAGTGATCTGAGGAGTGAAGAAGATCTCCTCGAATGCTGGAGACGCCTGGAAGAGCACTTCCATTCAATAGGATTGAAAATGGCTTTGGAGCTCACTCAGCTGAACAGTGATCTGAGGTGTGAAGAAGATCTCCTCGAATGCTGGAGACGCCTGGAAGAGCACTTCCATTCAATAGGATTGAAAATGGCTTTGGAGCTCACTCAGCTGAACAGTGATCTGAGGTGTGAAGAAGATCTCCTCGAATGCTGGAGACGCCTGGAAGAGCACTTCCATTCAATAGGATTGAAAATGGCTTTGGAGCTCACTCAGCTGAACAGTGATCTGAGGAGTAAAGAAGATCTCCTCGAATGCTGGAGACGCCTGGAAGAGCACTTCCATTCAATAGGATTGAAAATGGCTTTGGAGCTCACTCAGCTGATCAGTGATCTGAGGAGTAAAGAAGATCTCCTCGAATGCTGGAGACGCCTGGAAGAGCACTTCCATTCAATAGGATTGAAAATGGCTTTGGAGCTCACTCAGCTGAACAGTGATCTGAGGTGTGAAGAAGATCTCCTCGAATGCTGGAGACGCCTGGAAGAGCACTTCCATTCAATAGGATTGAAAATGGCTTTGGAGCTCACTCAGCTGAACAGTGATCTGAGGTGTGAAGAAGATCTCCTCGAATGCTGGAGACGCCTGGAAGAGCACTTCCATTCAAAAGGATTGAAAATGGCTTTGGAGCTCACTCAGCTGATCAGTGATCTGAGGAGTAAAGAAGATCTCCTCGAATGCTGGAGACGCCTGGAAGAGCACTTCCATTCAATAGGATTGAAAATGGCTTTGGAGCTCACTCAGCTGAACAGTGATCTGAGGTGTGAAGAAGATCTCCTCGAATGCTGGAGACGCCTGGAAGAGCACTTCCATTCAATAGGATTGAAAATGGCTTTGGAGCTCACTCAGCTGAACAGTGATCTGAGGTGTGAAGAAGATCTCCTCGAATGCTGGAGACGCCTGGAAGAGCACTTCCATTCAAAAGGATTGAAAATGGCTTTGGAGCTCACTCAGCTGAACAGTGATCTGAGGTGTGAAGAAGATCTCCTCGAATGCTGGAGACGCCTGGAAGAGCACTTCCATTCAATAGGATTGAAAATGGCTTTGGAGCTCACTCAGCTGATCAGTGATCTGAGGAGTAAAGAAGATCTCCTCGAATGCTGGAGACGCCTGGAAGAGCACTTCCATTCAAAAGGATTGAAAATGGCTTTGGAGCTCACTCAGCTGATCAGTGATCTGAAGAGTGAAGAAGCCTTTGAGCAATGATTTGCAGCGTTTTTTACCCACCAACATTTATTTTACCTACCAACTTTTTTTTACCTACCAGCTAGGTACTACCTACCACACCATACTGTCTTCACACCTTCACAATCAAGTTTATTAGAAAGAACTAAACGCTTCACACTCGATTGGAAAAATAGAAAGCTTCATATGGAAATTTGATTACTGGTTACGCAGAAGGCAAAACTGTATACAAATCAAAGAAATGAACAGCGATCGCATTTTAGTCCGATAAAATTTGAATGGAGATTAGACCTCTTTTGCGATTCACACTCATGATTCTGTTTTATCGAAGGAAAACCTTCAAGTACTCGTAGGGACCGAACGGTTTGTCCTACAGAGCTCCGGGTGGTCTCAAAAATTTTTAAAGATTCAATACTATTTAAAATTGGTGAAAAAACGATACCTTTATTTCGAGAGTTTTCGAGCTACGGCACTCTTGAAAATTTCAACCCTTAATTTTCACCCCTTAGAAGTGACCTACATCAACCAAAAGCTTTGCGGCACAACTAGACCCCAAATGGAGCCCATATACCAAATTTGAACCAAATTGGTCCAGTTTTGCTAAGAAAAGTGCCGCGTACGGCGGACGGCGTACGGCGTACGGCGGACGGCGTACGGCGGACGGACGGAAATTTTTTTATTCGATTTTCGTATTCTGCGTACCTTGAAACGTAAAACATCAAATTTTGAGGGGGGGTTAAAATTTTTTTTTCTTGCTCGATTCCAAAGGCTTATTATTGAAAATAATAAACCAAAAATTGGTAAAGTTTTGAACATTTTCACTTTTTTCAAAGCTTGATTCTCGAAACGTCGTGAACGGAAATTTCCATGCTGTAAGTCTAAAAGTTGCATGTGAATCCCAGCTTTCTAACCGCGTAGTCATTTTTTTTAAAACACCACTTTTTCAGTTAGAAAACAACGTTTTTAGGGCAGAAAACGATCATTTTCGGGTGTAAATCGGCGTTTTTCACCAGAAATGCTTTCGAACTTAATAAATCATTTGACATGAAATTTTACGTAATTTTTGACGCTAAATCGAATGGTAACTCTTTCCGATCTCCTCGACAAACAAAAAGTACTTTTCAAGCCCTTTCTGGGTTAAACAGGGTAGAACTGAATCCTCGACTTCCAACTTGTTATCTATCGAAAAGATAGAGCTTTCCGCAAATGATCGGAACGATATTTTCAAGGCAAAAATTGGGTAAGTCAACAAAGTGCGAGTCATTAATAACCCAGACCTCCCTTAATGACAATTTTGGATAACACGAACAACGAGATTGAGCTCTTCGCCCAACGAAAAATCCCGTTGGAAAGCTGACAATTTGATCATGTTTTCTCCGAAGAGCGCCCATCGAAATGGGAAGGGATTCAGAGTGAAAACTTTGGTCGAAGAAAGTTAAGTTTCCAAACATTTTTAAAGTTTGCTTTTTGACTTGATTTTGGTATATTATTTTCAATAATGAACCTTTGGAATCCTTTTTGTAACACCCCCTCAAATTTTGATGGTTTACGTTTAAAGGTACGTAGAATACAAAAATCGAATAAAAATTTGGCCGTCCGTACGCCGTACGCGGCACTTTTGCCACTTAGCATTGACCGATTTTGATGAAATTTGGTATGTAGGCTCCATTTGGGGTCTAGTTGTGCCCCGAAGATTTTGGTTGATGTCAGTCACTTCTAAGGGTTCCAAAATCGATTTTGACATTTTGAAAACGCCCTAACTCAAAAAATTTTGATATAAAAGTATTGTTTTTCCTTCAATTTAAGATTCTATAGAATTTTTAGAATTTTTTGAGACCACCCGGAGCTCTGTAGGACAAACCGTTCGCTCACTACGAGAATTTAAGTTTTGGACGTACGATAAATCAGAAACACGAGTGTGAATCGCAAAAGAGGTCTAATATCCGTTCAAATTAAAGCTGACCGAAATGCGATCGATTTTTTTCTTCACGTTAAATGGTTGGTGGCTTTGCAGACGAGTGATCAATATAGGAAAATAATAAACCATTGTGTAATAATTTGCAGCGTTTTTGAAACTATTTTGTTGCTGAAAGATTTTGATTTTGCACTAGGTAGCTCAGGAATTTAACGTTCTTTCTAACGGTGTAGTCAGATTCGAATTTCCAGGAAAAATAAGGGAGTTATGACCATGTCAGTGCCGTGAGATCGAAAACGCGAAAGAAAACTTTAGAGTGAAAAAAAGGAATTTTGAGTGGGTTAAAAGAAAATTGCTAGGAGACATTTTTTGTTGGAAATTGTTGTAGAATCTTATCTTACCTTGTAGAATCGATCCCTGAAGTTATGCCCATCTTAAGTGTAGACACCCTGTATAATCGCTGTATACGTGTGTAATTTATGACTGCAAATTTTGCTTATTTTGGATTATTTATTATTGCTAATTGCCTACTTTTCTATTGTCGTGTTGCTACATATTGCCTATCCCTCTATTGTCATTGTTTTGTTTGTTGTTGTCTTTATCCTGTAACTGGGATTACTTCCCGTTCTCTTCAAAATAAATAAATAAATAAATAAATTTCGAGATTTCATGGCGACGAAAATTATGGTTTGGTATAAACTATATTATAATACTTAATGCCGGCCTTCGCTTAAATATTCAATCAATATCGTGGCTCCAGCCTTGCAAACAGAACGTTTATTTATCGACGTATTATTGAACACTAGCAGAGATCAATGCTGCAAAAAATCAAAAATATGAAGTTGACGCAGTATTAGAGGCTGCAGCGGCACTTGGCAACATACAGCGAAACCAAATAAATGTGATTGAAGCAACTATCACCTGGCGAGGGATATGGCAGGAGAAGTCAGCCTAGGATCTGACTCCGGCTGGTTACCAGAGTTGGGCGAATTCTTATTCATAAATACGATTATGAATACAAATCATATCTGCGACTTTATGATTATGAATACGAATACAATCGTATTCACACTTTGAATACAATTTTCCCCCGTATTCGTATTTTGAATACGATTTCATGATTTTTTCCATAATTTCCCCAAAAATCGAATTTGTTTTACAATTTTCCCTGAAAATCATACTTTCTTTTATGATTTTCTCCCGAACTCTGGACATATTTATGGCCTAAAATTGCCAAAATAATTAATAAAAATTCGAAACGCTCACCAATTCTTATAGGATTTTTCACGCAGAATCGAATGAGACCAATGCCAGGTCGCTACGACCAACTGAATAGAAAGTACGACGAAATGTCCGGTAAAAATCATATTTTTTTAATGATTTCCAGTGCTTGGGTTGGATCATTAAAAAAATATGATTTTTACCGGACATTTCGTCGTACTTTCTATTCAGTTGGTCGTAGCGACCTGGCATTGGTCTCATTCGATTCTGCGTGAAAAATCCTATAAGAATTGGTGAGCGTTTCGAATTTTTATTAATTATTTTGGCAATTTTAGGCCATAAATATGTCCAGGGAGAAAATCATAAAAAAAAGTATGATTTTCAGGGAAAATCGTTTAAAAAATTCGATTTTTGGGGAGATCATAGAAAAAATCATAAAATCGTATTCAAAATACGGATACGGGGGAAAATCGTATTCAAAGTGTGAATACGATTGTATTTGTATTCATATTCATACCTGTATTCGTATTCATAATCATAAAATCGCAGATATTATTTGTATTCTTAATCGTATTTATGAATAAGAATTCGCCCATCTCTGCTGGTTACCCACTGTTCATCCTAGAGTGGATGACCACCCGAGTCCTGACATGAGGAGCGTTTATCTAGTCTGTAACGTTTATTCAGGGCTACGGCCACTCGACGGCGTGCTATGGCTCGAGCAAATGGGCCCCGTGGGACTTGGAGCTGAACTCGAACCCCATGGGGAGAGACGTCGGCTGATGGCATGGCTGGAAGAGGCACAATCCTCCTCCCATCATTGCTGGGACAAGGTGGTTCAATCTTGTATCTAACCCCAATGCCCGAGGTCGGATCTCAGACCCTGAAACCAGATAGCCGGGTATGACTGCTGATAAAATAGTAAAATGTAAATACTTATGTACAATACCATCGATTGTAGAGGTGAAATATTTTTTTTCCTAATATATGTAAGACTAACAGTTAACATCCACAAACCGAAATGACACGAAAGAAACGATGCTCAAAATTTATTGAGAATCGAAAACTAAGTCGATTCTAACGTACAAACGGATTATAAATGCACAAAACGGGAGATGAAAGTAAAGTTCTTGGTAACTAAGACAACAGCTGTGGGTTTGAAAAACGACATGGAATGACTAACAAGACTCCAGGTTATGATTAATGAGAAAATGAGATGTGAGGTCAGGCGAGAATCTTACATCCCCCCACCCCAAGTGATTTACACTAGTAAATCATTGAAGCACGATAAGCACCAAAACACAACAGGTGCCACTGCACCCAGTCAAGTCACTGTAGTTGAGAGCGTCCCAGACGGATAGCTACTGAGCATGTTTGAGTCTTGATCGTTCACTTTGATGATCTTGCTAATGTGGTATAGGCGCTTGTCTTCTCTGTCGTTATATCCGACGTTCACTTCATAAACTGAGTTGGAGAGTTTATTGACAATGGGGAAAGGCCCTAAACGAATTTCATCCAGCTTCTTACGGTTAAGCTTATTTCCGTTCTCAACATATACGCTGTCCCCTATTTCAAGTGAAATATTTTTTCTTTTAGAATCGTATCTTTTCTTGTTTTCTTCATGTGCTTTTACTGAGTTTCTGAAAGCAATTTTCACATCCTGCCGATAATCAGGGATTTTAAGGAACTCTTTCGGAACCAAATCTGGCGTAGTACAATTCATCAGATAATTTGGAGTATATAAGGTGACGCTGTGTACTGTATTGTTATATTCCTCAGTACATCTTCTAGCTATTGACGTCCACGCTATCTTGTGTTTATTTTCGTTGATTTTGCATCTTATTCGATTGATTAGTGTTTGGTTCAAACGTTCGTTTAGTCCGTTAGAAGCAGGGTGATCAATGGCTGTGTAAAGATGACTTATATGGTTTTCCTGAAGATAGTCAGTGAATTCTTTCGAGCTCAAACCTGCATACTGGTCGGTTAACAATGTGCGAATTTGATGGATATTTTGTACGATTTTAATTAATTTAATGAATTCGCTAGCAGTTTGATTTGGTGACGTTGAAATGTATGCATAACGAGTGAAGTGGTCAACCAATAAGTGTAGATATCTTTTCGTTGATTTATTTCCTCCAAATCCGCCTATTGTGTCAATAGACATGATTTGAAAAGGCGTATTGGCGGGTCCCAAGTGACCCAAAAAACCTGTTTCTCTATTTCGTCTTGATTTATTTTTAATGCAAATGTCACACATGGAACAGAATCGATGAATTTCTTTATACATGTTATGGAAGTAGTAATAATTTTTTATTGTGTTTATTATATGTTTCGGACCTATGTGGCCGTATTGTAAGTGTACCTTCTTAACCAGTTGTAGACCATAATGTTTATCAAGTACTATTCGTTCTGCAGCATTAGTTTTCCGTAATATTATCCCTTTCTTTATGATATCTTGTTTACCCTTAATCAAGTTCTTCTGGCTACTCTTTATGTCTTGTAACTCCAGTAGATTAACCGTACGTAGAGGTTCATAGTCATCTTTATCATAGTCGCTCTCCAGAACAGGGTTTCTCGATAGACAGTCTGCTTCAGCATTGGCTGATCCAGTCCTGTAGACTATCTTGAAGTCGTATTGTAAGAGATAATTTGCGAGGTCACCCAACTCTTCGTCCGTCCTAGCCTTCAAGTTTAAATTTTCTAATGGCTTATGGTCAGTTACAATTTTAAATGGTCGACCTATCAACCAATAACACCAGTATTTCACTGCCTCTCTAATCGCTATACTTTCTATGTAAATTGCCTTTTTTTTCTTTTGGCTTTCATTCAGTTTTTTTGAAAAATAGGCGACTGGTTTTTCAATGCCATCGCTTTGAGGCTGCTTAAGGATAGCGCCAATTCCCTCCTTGCTCGCGTCAGTATAAATAACAATTGGCAAGTTCCTGTCAAAAATTGCTAGTACGGGGGAAGAGGTTAGATAAGCTTTGATTTCTTCAAAAGCGCTTTGGCATTGTTGAGTCCATGAAAATTCAACATCTTTGCGAAGGAGATTATGAAATACGTCTAGTGTTTTTGCTGCGTTTTGAATGTATTTATGGTAAAAGTTTATTTTCCCCTAAAACTGACGCACATTCTTCTGATTTTTTGGAGTTGGAAAATTTTTAATTGCTATCAAATTATCATTAAGAGGTCGGACAGAGTTGTGTTCTATTATATGACCCAGGTATTGAACGGAATTATTAGCAAAATTGCATTTTATAAACTTCAATTTTAAACCTTCTTTATAAATTGCTTTCATTAATGCTTCGAGATGTACTATATGTTCGTTGAAAGTTTTAGAAAATATAAGTATGTCGTCAATATAATTACAGCAGAAGCTAGCAAGACCATTGCGCCGTATAATACCGGAGAGAATCCGTTGAAAGATAGCGGGTGATGTTTTTAGACCAAAAGGTAAAGCGACCCACTGCCAATGGCCCTGTTGGGTTACAAAGCCAGTTCTGAAACGATCTTTAGTACGAATAGGTATCGACCAAAAGGCACTGTTAATGTCTAAGGCAGAGAACCATTTAGCATCCCGAGTTCTAACTATAATATCATCGATGAGCGGAAATGGCTGGCTCTCTGGGACCAAAAGTTTGTTTAGTTCTCTGAAGTCGATGCATAACCTAGTTTTTTCTTTTTTACAATTTTCGCCCGTTTTTTTAAAAGCCAACGTTACCGGCGCGGAAAATGGTGAAGATGATTCTTCTATCAGGCCATGATTTAGAAGCTCACCTATCTGTTTTTCTATTTCTTTTTGGTCGTCGTAGGAACATCTATAAGGTTTCTTTGCCACATATTTCTCTTCCATCAATTTTATGTGCGCTTCATGCTTGCTAACAGTTCCTATGTCAAATTGGTGTTTTGCGAACACTGAGCCGTATTTATCAATCAAATCGTAGATTTGTTTCTGTCTATTAGCATCTAAGTGTGCTATTTTTATTTCAAATTTATCAATAGGAATATGCTCGTTCCAGTTTATGTTGATTTCTCCACTACTATGGTTTGGAAATTCTAACTGAAGTTCAGTTTTAGCTTGCGTGATTTGTAATTCATGATCTTGGCAT
This sequence comes from Apolygus lucorum, assembly GCA_009739505.2. Taxonomy (NCBI): domain Eukaryota; kingdom Metazoa; phylum Arthropoda; class Insecta; order Hemiptera; family Miridae; genus Apolygus; species Apolygus lucorum. The sequence continues at coordinate 42,286,447 of CM019176.2, forward strand.
AACTTGAAGTTTTTTATTGTATCGAGACCAATTAGTATATCATATTTAAAGGACTTGTTATCTATCACAAAAACTCTTGTTTTTCTCTCTATGTTGAATATTTTAATTTTTACGTATGCTATACCTTTTATTTTATCTTCTCCACTCATCGTTCTAAAAGTCAAGGGTGTTGAGGTGTACATCTTGGTATTCAATCTGCTGAAAAAGTGTAAGGGTACCATTGTGATGTTTGCGCCTGGATCGTAGAGACCCGTGGCTAGCGTATCTGCTACATTGACTTTTAGTGTGATGAGAGGAGGCAAATTCAGTTTTTTGATTCTATTTCGTTATTCATTAATTCTTCTAGTTCTGTGTTGTTGGCTATTTTTATATAATTCTCGTTACTATTATAAGAGATGTTATTCGAGAATTTTTTTGTGCGGCAGACTGATTCAGGATGCATTCGGCCCGGTTTACCTATTTTCTCGCAATGAGAACACGGCTTACGTTCTGTGGATCCAGTTTTATTGAACGATGAGTGTTTATTACTGTTCGCTGCAGAGTTGCTATTTGATGCTGGTTGAAAAGATCTATCCAGTTGGTTCAATTTTATCATCAATTTGTTAACAGTTGTTATTTCGTCTCTATTCAACCCATTCTGGACATACCAAGGTAGTCCCACCACAATAAAACAGACTCTGGTGTTTTCACTTAATGTAGGATCGATGTCAACGAGTAAACTAAGTTTCTTCAGCGCGTATTCTGAGATGGACCCTTTAATGAATTTAAAATTATAAGCGTTACTTACGTTTGACCAGCCTTTGTTGGAGAAACTGTCGAGGAATGATTGTCTCCAGGTCCCCCAGATCGCGGTTCCAAGGAGTACTCTGTTTGCTGTGTACCAGTCGGTAACAGGTCCGTCGATGAACAGCCTGATGACTTCGCAATAACGTTCCTCTGGAATTTCTAGACGGGCACATTCAGTCTCTAGCGTCGTGAGCCAAGTTGAAGCATTGAAGTTTTTCCCATTGAATTTACCCAGAACAATATCATTTGTGACCGATTTCAAGGGTTTCCATTCCGGTAGTTGTTCACGCGATGGTTGTTCGATGTGATGTGGTTGCTGCAAGTCAGGTGTTGCGAGATCAGGAAGTTCCTCTAAGTACTCACCCTCGAAACAGGGATTTCCTTCTGAGTCGAGATAGGTTGCTTGTAGGTCATCAGAAAGCGTTATAGTAATGTTTCGAAACTGGCCTCTCAATTTGATTGACTTCAGTGCACTCTTGATGATTGTATTTTTCGCAAGTTCTTGATGATTCCCAATTGAACGCTTGTCTGGCGGAAATACGTAGATTTCTCTTTCATTGAGGATCCGAAACTGTTTGACGTGATAAACTGACGTTTTTTTGTCCTCACTGGCCGCGGCAATTATCAGGAATTTCGCGCGTACTTCCGTCATGTTTAGAACCGAGTTTTCGATTTGTAAGACTAACAGTTAACATCCACAAACCGAAATGACACGAAAGAAACGATGCTCAAAATTTATTGAGAATCGAAAACTAAGTCGATTCTAACGTACAAACGGATTATAAATGCACAAAACGGGAGATGAAAGTAAAGTTCTTGGTAACTAAGACAACAGCTGTGGGTTTGAAAAACGACATGGAATGACTAACAAGACTCCAGGTTGTGATTAATAAGAAAATGAGATGTGAGGTCAGGCGAGAATCTTACATATAAATTGTTAAAACTGAAAATAATAAACCAAAATGAACTTCACAGCCATCAGAGTAGCTTCAAATTGATCATAATGAGGTACCAACTTAGCTCGTGTCCCTCGAGCTCACAGTGCAGCTGAGTATGGAATTGTGCTCATCATTGATTTGGATGATAGATTCGATCTGTCTCAACGACGAAATTTGTCGTATTACATCATATCGTCGGCAAATTAACAAAGGGACGTATCTGCAAATTTTGACATTTTGAGATAGGTAACTTCATTTCAGATACTCGTCTCTATCAAGTTATAATAACCTCCAGGCGTTTAACCCCTTCGAAACCCAAGAAAAAAGCCGTAACCAAGGGACGTATCTGCCACAGTCGCAATTTCCGCAATGACAAAGGGACGTATCTGAATCCCCCGCGTGCCAATTGCTTCCTTTTTCAACGAGCTCTTGAGAGGCCCCTTGATGAGTGCATTTGCTAACAAACACATCATCACTGAAAACCATTCGTCATACATTTTTCGAAGTAGGTCATTCCGAAATGGAATGTGATTCTATGCATTCCAAAATTGAGAAGAAATCGAAGTACTCACCAGTTTGCACTCCGGAGGGATGGGCACAAGTCATTCGCTGCACTCGAACAAACCCTCGCCCCTTCGAAGTAACTTCCCTGACTTACGACCAGATTTTGGACTTCGCAGCCGTGTCACAGACACTAAAGAAGGCCACTCCTTGGCGGAAGGTCTGCATGATTGTGTACTCAAAATCTGACGCAGGCTCAGTGGAAATAAAATACAAAGAGGACTACGAGGGAGAATTCAATACGTTAAATTATCAGTCTCCCAGAGGTCGATGCCGGACCAGCAACGACTCTGCCAAGAGCGTATCGACAAAAACTGCAAATTTCCGACGTCAAGTTCAGAGACCTCAAGAAAATGTGTTTGGATGGTATAATTCCGGCAGAATACCACCCTTACTACCTAAGTCTTCAAAATTCTGCTGAATTGCAGTGGCCTGGTCAGCTTTTAGTGGTTTTTTTAGTGGTTGAAAATGAGAGTTTCAAACAAAGATTAAGTATTGGCAATGATTTTAATAGTTCCTATATTTGTTGATTTTTCCGTGATCCTTTTAACTACTTGGTACCTAGTTTTAGTTAGTTTCTCGAATAAACAATAATTGTTGTAAACATAATTATTATGTATTCATTCTATTTTCTCTTCGGTTTCTTCGCTTTTCAACAATAATTGTTGAAATAATAATTATTATTCTGTACAGCAGAATTGAGAGCTCAGTAATTTAACGGTCGCTAAAGGAAGGTAGGTAGGTATAATCTTTACAAAGCAATATTTTTATGGTACGAATGCAGTGGTTGAGCGATTGCTTTCTCAACACAGTCATAAAACTTTCTAGTTTCATCTATACATCAACGGCTTATAGGCGTTTTTCCAGTTGTTTCTCAAACTATCACAGTTCTTAATGATAATTATTAGTCTAATTATTATTAGACTTATAATTAAACTAATTATTAGTCAGTGAGCCAGTAATCATGAAATACGATGAATAAAATTGTTGCAATGAAATTAATTACTCACTGGATGCAATAGAACAGTGAAATCACCAAGGGTCGTAACTGTAATGATAGCAAAAGGCGCTCTGACAGAAAGACGTAAGTGTTTTTGAAGCACCATTGAAGGGTTCTAGGTGTCAAATTACACGTCAAGGCCTAAAATGAAGCAACCCGAGTTGAATTAGTCGATGAGCGGTTTAAAATTTCCGTCAGGTGATTTTTAGGACAGCTGAGAACCTTTGATCGATAATATCTCGGAACTACAAATTTGCAGATACGTCCCTTTGTCAATGAGGAATTTCACCGAATTCTGTTTGCATGTTTCCTGAATAGTTAATGGTGTGGGATAGATGAAAATCGGGTTGATTTCGGAAAATAAGTCTCCTGTTATTTTTGGGAGACAATCAAAATTTATGATTTCAAAAATAACCGGGAAAACAGACGTGAAGCGGGAACGCTCGCTGATTGGGCTGTTCGGATAGCCGTCTCCTACCAGTGTTGCCCATTGGGACGACGAAATCGTGTTTTCTAAGAGGAAAGTTATCAAACAAAAACAGGGGAAACCTAATTTTCCCCATCTTGCTTTTTCTATTTTTTTCTTCAGTTTTTCGATTTCGAACTTTACTGTTCCGTGAAATTTTGAATCTGGGGACTATAGATTTCTCGATCTCAGCGCTTCAAGTGGCCATAAATGAACTATTCCAGGATGACGTCATTTTCCCGGTTTTTTTAAACGTTCATATTTTCTACACTGTTTTGTTTATTCGAAAATTAGGAAGTTCGGGCTGAAAGTTTGCCGTAGGGGGGTTTTCGAGGTGGTTAATCCGATTTTGGGGTCAAAAATAGGAAATTCCGACATGGTGAAATTCCTCATTTGCCGACGATATTTAATATGATGTAATATTTTGCATTTTTCAATCACTAACGCGGCTCTGGCCTCGCAAACAAAACGTTCGTTTAACGACGTAGACTGATTTGATGGGAAACCCTTGAAAAAATCATTCTTCCCACTCCTAGGGATTCCGAGATTGGCAGAACCCGGAACATTGTCCATAACAGTAGCTCAATTACTGCTCTGTGTACAGGGAGCATAATTCGATCATTTCTCATTGAATGCAAAACAGGTATCGATTGTTCAAAGCCGGTAGCGGTGATGGTGGAAGGGGGGCTTCAAACGGTTTGTAATGAGGTAGCTCATCTCCCGACTGAGAAGGCCGCTTGAATTTCCAAGTGCCCGCAATTACCCGAGTCCCTTTTCCACCCTGGCCTCTGCCTCAGGTTTACGGACCCCTGCAGCTTCGCTCAACATCGTCGGGTTTCCTGGCCTCAAGATTGCTCGAGGTCATCACCTTTTGACTGAAAGGGGGCTTCGCCCGGGTCTGCTGGTGCAACCAGAGCCGTGAGTTGCAAAAGGGATGGACTCCCAGACGCGCTGCGCATCATGTTCCCGTCTTGTCGCTGTTTTACAAGCGTCGACGCCGTAAAACTGATGTAGTCGAATCAAAAGTCGGGGTTACGACCGCTTTAGTGCAGATTAATCCTTCAAAATCTCTGAGCGTAAAACTCTGTCTTGATATACTCTGGCTTTCTCCGAGCTGGTGGGGTCGATATCTTCCGTATTTTGGCTCTCTTGGTTCCCAAGCATTCCTTACTTGATAACCACACAACGGGCTATTGTGATTCAGCCAAGTTCCATACATCACAACAGTCAAGGGAGCAGTCTACGATAAATTAGATTCCTCGAGTACCTCTATTTATTGCCTGTATTGTCTTGGGAGGTATAAAAGAGGGAAAGTTCCTACGAACACGTATAACCTACCAAAAGACCTTTATCAAGTACCTTCGAAGTAGGAAAGTACTCGTCATGACGCGGTCGAACAAGTTACCGAGCTAGCCAAGGCTGATGTCGGTGGAAAACCTGAATATTTATGCAACTCCTTAATTAGTGTGATTTTCAACCTCGTGCGATCCCGCTTATTATTTATAATAAATCAAATAATAGCGGTTGTTATTTTCTCGTTCTAAGGGCTTTGAGCACCATATCGGATTTCTACCAATTTACGAAGTTTTAGGATCCTCGTGGAAATGTTGAGTTTTCGGATGCGTTTCTCCTTCGGCTGAGTCTGTTGCAATTTTATTAAATTGGAGGAAATTGCAGAAAATACGAACAGGTTCGTACGACTTCGAGACCCAAGCACCGGGTTAAACGTGTTGAGCAGTCCTGGAGAAAATAGCAGATAACCCACCTGAAACCTTCGGTTTCTTCTTTTTCGACTTGCACTTCCTAACTCCTCAAGTCTGCGTCAGATTCCACGAAGGAACAGGTTCCTCGGATACGAACTGTTCCGCAGGTTCGAAAATGAACTTGTTACATTCTAGGGGCAAAGTTACCCGCAGTTGGGCAAAGTAACCTATTGTTTTCTCTCGGATTCTCATTTGTTGTTCGAGAAAAATGTTTGAATGGAGTTTAGTTTGAATAGAGTGTACTGAGTGCACTGTACTTCCTCCACCATTTCTCTTGCAGCCATACTCACAAACTGCTAACTAAGTGAAGCATGAAAGCTCCTCTTAGAGCTGTACTTTAGAGGAATCGCTATTCACGAACCAAACTTTAGAATAAGTGGCACTTTAGCTGCACTTTACCGAAGCTGAACTTTCGTCAAGTTCAACTCTCCGGGTAAGTTTTGCTTTACGACACTTTACTGGTCCTTAGTGCAGCTTTTGAAGAGAAGTACATCTATTTTGCTTGTTTCGACAGAAGTTTTTCCGAAGATATTTGAATGGAAAACTACTAGGTACATGGAATATTTGCGGTATCCACGGAAAAGGAGACGAGAACAAATTGTGCCAAGAAGGCGAAAATGCATTCGAGTGTTGGTCCTGAAGACCTTCCGTGCGAATCTTTCAACAAGAATAAGTTGAAAGTTTCGGAAGTGCGACTTCAAGAGTCACTTGGGCGATGTTTGTGAATGTGAGCCCCAGTATCACCACAAATCAGGTGACAGAAGAGAGATGAACCTGCGGGGTCAATACCTGGACGTTGACTTGGAAGGCTTTGGTCGATATCCGGTTTCAATTCTTGATGCTCCAGACGAGCCCCGCCGACCCGAACCATCGCGTGACCAGTCGAAACATCAAACTCCCCGACAGAGTAGGAGAAAAAGGAAATTTATTATTTCGCACACTTGTTCCCCTTTTTTCGATTTATTAATGCCTTTCAACGCGAAAAGAACCACTTCGAAGAGATTAACGGACGTTTATCATAATTAAGAGAACATTTTCAAAACCGGATTCGAAATTCAACTCAGTCGATTTGCGGGAACGATACATCAATGTGCATGCGAACCAACTCTGTATGTTGCCTATAAATACAAGTCTTGTAGTATAATTACTGCCCGCATAGCGTTGTTTCGCTTATTTCGCGGAATACTTGCACTCCGATTCGATAAACTATTTTGCCTCTTCTCACAAGTTACCTGGGTGATAGCAGAAGTGTTGTTAGGAATAGAATCTAAGTCTACAGTTATTCATTTTTAAAATAAAACGCTGCAAATTATTACACGAAGGTTTATTGTTTCTATATAATCACTCGTCTGCAAAGAACACGGCCTTGCCATTGTCAGTACATAGGTACCCACCATAGGTACTGCCCATCTACTAAACACCCACTTCACAGTCAAGTTTATTTGGAAGAAATAAACGCTTCACTCTCGATTCGAAGAAATGGAGAGTTGCGGGTGCCTTCAATAGGAAATTTGATTATTGGTTGCTAAGGACGCAAAACTGAAGACAACTCGAAATAATATTTCGCAAAAGAGGCCTAAACTCCGTTGAAATTTTTCAGCTAAAATTTCAACGGAGTTTAGGCCTCTTTTGCGATTCACACACGTGTTTCTGCGTAAGCCCAAAAAAAAATGAAAACATTCTAAAAATTCAATACTATTTTTTTTAATTGATGAAAAAATATATAAAGGTATTATATCGAATTTTTTTGAGCTAGGGCGTTTTTAAAACTTCAACCCTTATTTTTCACCCCTTAGAAGTGACCTACATCAACGAAAAGCTTCGAGGCACAACTAGACCCCAAATACCAAATTTCATCGAAATCGGTCAATGTAAACTGAGGAAAGTGCCGCGTATGGCGGACGGCCGGCAAAATTTTCATTCGATTTTTCTACGTGCCTTGAAACGAAAACAAACAAATTTTGAGGGGGGGTTAAATTTTTTTCCTTGGTCGATTCCAAAGGTTCTTTATTGAAAATAATAAACCACAATAAGTGTATCCGACAAAAGTCACGAGAAGAATGTATTTTCCTTTTCAACAATAATTTGTACTGAAGGAAACATGTGATTGATGGGTGAGCAACTAAAATTAAATCCCGGTAGGTAGTTGAGTTTAGAAAACTTAGCTTTTTCATTTTTCATTCGCCAACAAGTCTTGTAGAATTACTGCCCGTGTTTCGCTCATTTTACAGAATACTCCGTTTCGATCAACTATTCTGCCTCCTCTCACAAGTTACTAGATTTTTCTGGTATCCTCACTGTAAAAACGAATATTCAGGGTATTACGAGTATTTCTTCACAGGTGTTAATATCAATCATCCAATACTCCAATAATCGATACGCATGGAATCTGTGCTACAGCTAATTTACAACAACTTATCCCTCTTAGCACTTGTTTTCAACCTTGCCGCGAGATGTAGGTAACTCCATTATTTTCCATGCAAATTGAATTTTCAATTTTAGTTGGAAATAGCATCAAAATTCTCATATGCTGAGCTCCTGACCAGTTCAGAAAAACTGTCCACTAACAGTTAGTAAGACAGTAACTGTCTTACTACCTCAAACATAATTTTTTTTCAATTTCTGTTCTTTTTTTCAAACATTTTGGTAATTTTTTCTTGCTCCATGTATTTTGCTCCAATTTATCAGTTTTCCACAAATGGTGTTTTAATGAAAACTGAGGGTTTTTGTTCTTACTAAGATTCTTGTGAAAATGAAAACACATTGTTTAGTAATGCTCGCATTCCAGGTGACGTCCCTTAGGATAGAGCTAAGTTAAATTTCAAACATTAATAGATAAACATACAGTTTTATTTACCTTTCCACTAAAACAGTTCTACTCAATGTAATTTAATTACTATTTTGAGTCAGAAATAATGTACTCCCCCCCTCCCCTCAGAATTAGCTACCATTGTATTTCTAGGGGGAAGCGAGCCTCGAATTTAGAGATCATTTCATTTACAACATTGCGAGTATTGATATTGAGAACCTACATATTAAAGAGAAATTACTAGATGTATTGTATACAATTGTAATAATAAACAGATTATTTTTCAAAAAGTTCAAAGTCAGCATACGATTTGGACCCCCCCCCCCCCAACTTTCATCAGCCTTTTCTGTGTCTTGCACCACAACGGTAATACGTTGTCGTTTTCATCTGTTAGTTTTGGTATCACATCTGAATTCAAGATGAAACATCCAAAAATACAAGTAAAAACGCGATTCCCTTGGCACCATGGCGGCACCAGTTACACAAAGTATATTTCATGTTAGTCTACAGGTACCTACATAGATTATGTTTCCTAAATTTCAAGGGTTGGGTGCATTGAGTAAACCTTAATTGGAACCCAAATATTGAAAAATCAATCAGTAATTTGTGAATATTATCCTCCACTCGTCCCCTCTCTATGCTAATCTCGATACTGTGGAGAAGTAATGTGCAACTGGGAAATTTCAAATTACTCGAACAAAAAAAGAAACAGGGGTCCGGTACAGCCGCGATCGCTGGGGTATGCGTTTCTGGGTGAGAGTCACGAACCGACTACTGCGGGAGGTCGCCCGTTCAAATCTCGGTCCTGGGCGTATTTTCGTGCATTCGGGGCTCCCCGCGTCCCTCGTCACAACACAGGGCGGTGAGGCAAAGGGAAGCCATGAGCGGAAATAGAAACGCGAGTGGAAATTTTGATTTTGGAGGACATTATTTTTTCAACTTTGAAAAATTACTAAGCGGGCGAGGCAATAAGTAGCCAATAGTGATCATCAGGACTAATTCTGATCTTCCCTTTGGAAGACAGCTGATGACGTCCGCGACGCTTGGAATGGCAGTCGAACGAAGATCCAACCGGAAATAGTTGTTTACTTTATTTTTTCTTTTTACTTAACAAAAAAACAAAAAAAACATTAGAATCGGTTGAGAATTGAGGACTAGGCAGCGCGCTCAAGGTTGAGAAAAACGCACGTTTTATAGGCCTCCCCCTCCTGCCTCCCTTCAAAAGCAAAATTAAAAATCCTGGCGTCGTAATCCGCAACTAGATAAATTTTCGCGTTGAACTAAAAGAGAACGACGAAAATCTTGAAGAGAATAAGACCTCTGAGAGAAGACTGAGTGACTGGAAAGTGATAGACAGAATCTTCCTCGGAAAGCCTCAATAGTTACGAGTATTTCACACGCACAGTAATACAAATCCAATGAATTCAAATTGAAGAGCTTATGAGACAGGAGATTCGCTATGAGTGATTATTACCACAAAGATATGGACGCCGTGGCTATAAGCTCTGACAAGCCATTCTTGGGCAACAAGTCGTCTCCCAGCCTGAGACAAAGGGCAACAATGATAATCATTTATTGATTGATGATAATGATGGTTATCCCATCACTTCACAATTCAATGAACTACCAATAAATTCATACCAACAAGGGTAAAATGGCGATGTGGCGTAGCCATGGGAACTACCTCGTCTCGAAGGTGTTTCAATGAGTGGGAAAGCTTTCAGAGGTCACTTGATAGTGTGAAGGGGACATTTTTTTCTCACTGTCTCCAGGAAACCGAAGAATTAAAAAGTCACGACAGTCGCATGTTTTAGCTTCTGCAGGAAGCTCCACCGTTCACCGTGCGATGATAAAGTCTCAGGAGGGCTCACGATGTGCGAATGTGGATGAGAATCGGTGATATCAATGTCAATCTTTTTAGAAATTGTCTCTTGCTTCCGAGTCTCCAAGGTGATGGAAGAGGAGGAGAACCAAAGAGATCTACCAAGTTGGGTGGGCAGTATAGCTTCCTACATTAGAATAACATGAACGTATTGTAAACAGGGACATATACGAGTTAGTTAGCATTCAAGGTGTGACAAACTTTTTTGTGTTATTTCTTCACTTCAATTTTGAAATGTAATAATTGAGATTTTAAACGTGTTTTCGACCTTTTGCTTAAAAATGACCGCAACTCCCTTAAATTACAATGTAAAAGTAAAAATAAAAAATTAGAAAAAAAATTAATTTACAAAAAGAAATATAGGTAAGTACATTCATTTTATGATATTATAATATAATGTTGATATTTATGATTTATGATTTGATTTATGATTTATGATATTATATTATAATATATTATTATAATATTGAATGTTATATATTATATAACATTCAATACATATTTAAAGATGTAAATGCTACAACCCTCTTTAAGAAAACTTGCGCTGGGGGTCGGAGTGCTTATTTCTATTCATTCTATTACATTATAGGTATTACAAAATTAATCGAAATCAGCTGCAATGAAAGTATATGAAGGAGAGATAAATATCCTACCGTATGACTGTAATACTACAATTAATAACAAATTTCACAAACAGACCTCCATGAGGCTATCAAAAGACAAGGCAAAGCAAAACAAAAAGAAGATATAATACCAATAAAACAATTCACACTATGAATCACTTGCTTGATTCGAACAATCAAGAAGTTTCCAAGAGCGATGTAAAGTATTTTTTTAACTTATTTATAAAAACCAGAGGGGACTTTTGTTTGTTCTATTAAGGTAATCGGGAGGGTGTTGAACCGCAACACCCCCCAGTATGAGTACAATTTTTGACCAACAACGGTATTTCTCTTAGGAGTCAAAACAGTAATTTTGACAGCAGCCCTAGTAATATTCATATTCCTTGGAATTTTACCACGACAGTGCTCATTGTATTTGAAAATCAATGTCGATTTCAGAGCAACTTTATTCCGGTCTAAAACTTGAAAACTCTGAAAATCATTGAGGAGGAAGTTCTGACCGGCTTTTTTAGTAAAATTTTAATCAAACATTTTTGCGTCGATATTAAATAGTTCAACCTGGATTGAAACGCCGAAACCCAAGCAACCACTCCATATACCAAAAAGAGGAGTGGACAAAAAAAAAGTGGTTGTAAAATAATCTTTTCAATTTCAAATCCATGAAATTATTTATTTCATACCAAACTGGAATTAATTTGCGTAATTTTGAATTTCACGATTCCTGAAAATTTCATATAAATTGGACAATAACTTCGTATAGTTATCCCCGTTACAAGGATTTCATGACAGACAGACACGAAACCAAAATTGTTCAGAAAGGTCTAAAACGCAAAACGCGAGTGAAAATTTTGATTTTGGAGAACTTTTTTTTTCATCCTTGAAAAGTGAAAACAAAGCTTCCGCTACCTTGGTAGACTCGGAAGCAATAGTGACTATGGCGAAGCTGTGATCTTTGCAGACGAGTAATCTATACAGACAAATAATAAACCTTTGAATAATAATTAGCAGCGTTTTTTACGTTTAATCCATTAGTGACATTTCCAACACATTTGATCCGATTTGTTGGGAAATTAAAGCATTTTCGGTACGATACAACATTAACGCATCATTCGCAAAGTTATCTTTATGATTTAAGTAAATAAATAGTGGTAATACGAGTATTATTCATTTTTAAAAATATCCTAACTTAGTTTAAGAAAGTGCTGACCTATTAGTATACAATGTTACAGAAATGGATTCTGCTGAAACGTGAATTAAGATTGAAAACTTATGAGATCGAAGACAATAATTAGGTATTTTGGCCAACGCATAAAGTTGATTGTTTGTGGCTCAGGACTGAATCTTTCCCCAACGCCGTTAATGACGTAATAAAGCCCGATTGGTCCTCCCCCCACGAAAATTCATTTCGTTCGGTGTAACACAATAAACTTGTACGCGTTCGTTCGATGTTTAAATTGATTACCGACTGATAGTTGCGCAATAAATCCACGCATGGCATCTATAAAGTCAGAGTCGGCCATATAAGATAGTTGTAGCGCCATTACTCGAGAGTTTAAAGAAGGGATCCGACAGGATTTTCATTGCTCTTCATAACTATTTGGTTTGTGGCCGCATCAGGGACAGCCATTGAAAAGATATAACTCCGAAGAGTAGGTATTACTTCGCCATGGACGGTTATTTATTGGACGTTTTTCCCCTCCCGTTCCCATCTCTTCTCGGTGGAAGCCTTTTCACGGGAGGCCCGTGAGTCAAACACAGGTGTACGTGAAGATTAACAGCTCACGGTGACGTAAGAAAAACCGCTTGTCCGAGTGACGCAAGGCAATTTTCATTTGGAGAATAATTATCTCTTCATACCGTGGAAGGACTTAAACGTCCCATAACGGGTCGCACCTGGCAGAAATAGAGAATAAGGAATGCTTTGCCATTTAGCACAATTTCTTTTAACAGTAACATCCGATATGCCCCTCTCCATGAATTCAATTATATTTCAAAGCAATCACGCCGCTTCTTGACTCACAGACTAATATAGGAAGGCTTGAAAAATCGCGGAAATCCACTTCTAATAGCCTACCGTGCCTAATTTATGCGCATTTTATAATTTGAGCCAGATATATTTTTTATTAAGAAGGCTAAGCGAGAACTCTTGATTTTCATAACTTGGTCGTAACGTTGGGAAGAATCGATTTGAAATACCAGCATTCTTGAAAGATGCAAAGGTGACTTCACTTGTCAGTTTTTATCCACATTAGAAGGTTTTAAGTGTTGGCAATTCAACTTTGGAGATGCGAATGCGCATTCCTTGGATGGTATATTCATTTTAAGGTGCCATAAAATCAATGAACTTACTCTGTAATTAGTGCATTTGTCACAATTCTCCTGCAATCATCATATATTGTCTGTAACATCATTATCATTCGATTGGAATTGTGTGAAACATCGGTAGTTCGAGTGATTGAGACAGAAAAAGAAACACATACTATACAGGATGTTTCACGAAAAGGTCACACCCCCTTCATTTTCGCGAAATTGAGCGTTAAAAATTCCAACGCAATTCTTCGTGATTTTTTGTGAGAATCTCAGGAAAAATACTTTTGCGCAAAAAATTTGCGCGTAATCGTGCGCAATTGACACTTACTTAATTTTTTCAAATGGAACCCCCCCCCCCCCCTTTTTTATTACAGGATTTGGATTCTACGTCAAAATTCATGAAAAATTCATGCCCGAACCGATTTTTTTTATTGCGCGCAACCTGGCTTTTTGAACGCTCTAAACGTGCTCTAAACTCTCTTTTTGTTGCGCAACTCCACAATGGGGAATTTGCCTCAATTTTAGATTCTGGAATTTCAAGTCAAATCCTATAATAGGGCCCTAGAATAACGTTTAACACTAGGAATAACCAAGGGGAAAAAATTACCGAAGGAGAAAATGCCTAAACAAGTGAAGCCTCTGTTACAAAACACCGCGAAAATCGAGAAATATTGTTGACGTCATACGAAAAAAAAGACGCGAAAACAACTCCGACAACAGACAGAGTTCTAGCACCGCCACACAAAACGATCCAGTGAAATGGCTACTCGAATAATGTGATTCAAATTTTGAAACTAAATAAGAGAAGATGAAGACTAATAATGCTTGATAAACTAGTAGGTAGATTCGTATTGTAAAAAAGTGAGTAATATTGTTTCTTTTGGTCACTTTTGTGTCTTGAGTTCTGCGTTCTGCCCTCCTTCATAGTTCACACATTCTTGTGTTAATCGTTGTAAGCTAAAAGTTCGTGTATGTTCCGCTTCTGTGGTAAGCGCCACAGAACCTCCTTTGAAGTCACATTGGTAGAATATCCGTTACGTTTCAAACATGGCTGCCTCTTACACATTGCCACCACATTTAAAATTTCCATCTTCCTTAAATTCTCTAAATTTTTTGGATGCGTTTTCGAGCAGCTCACTATGGTTTTATTCCATAAAAATAAACCCTCATTCGAAAAAAAAAAAAAAAAATGTGAAGCAAATTCCCCATTGCACAAAAATTAGGTTTTGGAGAACCCTAAGTGTGGCACATGTTTTTTCATATTTTTTTTACTTTAAATCACATGGTGTCATCCGTTTTTCAATGACTGGAATTTTTTTAAATGGCGACCGAAAATTTGGTTGTTATTAGTGAAAAAATCGCTCTTTTTAAATCGTTATGAGTTTTTAGGCAATTTTATTCAGTTCAAGCATGATCGTGCTGCCAGTTTTTATTTTTAACTCCACCTTAGACGGCCCCAAGCCCGTGGTTCAAAAGGAGGTGAGAAAATAAAAAATAAACATGATTTCGACTAAAAAACTGATGTTTTTGTGATAGAAATGTTACCTTTTCCTCTTGAAATCTTGGTCATCCTCAAATCGAATGACACCCTGTGATTCAGCGTCAAAAAATGATGAAAAAACATGTGCCACACTAAGGGTCCTCTCAGTTCCTTATCAACGACTAAGCAAAATTTCGAATCGATACCGTTACCGAAAAACTAACACTTTTTGCCAGTTAGGTCAAGGCTACAGCAGGTTCCATGCTAAAAGATCAACACATTTTTAACATGGATACGTCAATGTCTGGCCCTATTTGACGTCCGAGTCCACTAAGGTATCGTAAGTAATGTTTTAACTTTTTAAGGTTAAGAATAAAGGTTGAAAGATTATTGAGGTTATAGGATGATGTTAAAAAAATTTAGACCTTCAAAATCATAGGCAGAATCACCGTACTAAACTTGGCGCGCGAGTTCTACTTAGAGCCTTCGACCAGAATTACAAAACATGAATATTCTCCAGCTTAGAACGTCAGGTATCGATCAGCTATCGATCCAGGAACAATCGATGAGGAAGCGTTATGGAAATTCTGTTCGCAAAGTTTCAGAACATACATAGAAGACAGGGCAATGTAAGTACCACGCATGATTGTACTGAACATTAATGGTGGGAATCTGGACATTTTATGTTTCCTCCATTTTCCTGTTAAAATGCAACAATTGGTTGGCCGGGCTGTGCAAAATATACATTAGTAGATATTTTTACCAGTTACTCATGTTTTGATTGCCAGTGGATTATGCGCACCAAGGACCGAGTTTCTACGTGCCATTACAATTAATTGATCATCAAAATTACGTCAACAAATTATCTCACAAACGAATCTCTTTCTAGAAGTGTCTTCGCCACGCAATACTAATATTCATCAGCTCTACTGAAGTTGAGCAGTACCTACTAACTTCATCATGATGCTACACTACGGGTCCAGAATGTTTCAGGAGAAGAAGCAGCCTGTTTTAACCCTTAATTTCCCACTTGTTCAAAATAATTGTTTTTTTTCGATTTTGGTTTATTATTTTCAATAATAAGCCTTTGGAATCGAGCAAGAAAAAAAAAAATTTTAAACCCCCCCTCAAAATTTAATGTTTTACGTTTCAAGGTACGTAGAATCCGAAAATCGAATAAAAAAATTTCCGTCCGTCCGCCGTACGCGGCACTTTTCTTAGCAACACTGGACCGATTTGGTTCAAATTTGGTATATGGGCTCCATTTGGGGTCTAGTTGTGCCGCGAAGCTTTTGGTTGATGTAGGTCACTTCTAAGGGGTGAAAGTTAAGGGTTGAAATTTTCAAGAGTGCCCTAGCTCGAAAACTCTCGAAATAAAGGTATAGTACAGAATTTTTAAAAAATTTTGAGACCACCCGGAGCTCTGTAGGACAAACCGTTCGGTCCCTACGAGTATTTGAAGGTTTTCCTTCGATAAAACAGAATCATGAGTGTGAATCGCAAAAGAGGTCTAATCGCAGTTCAAATTTTATCGGACTAAAATGCGATCGCTGTTCATTTCTTCGATTTGTATACAGTTTTGCCTTCTGCGTAACCAGTAATCAAATTTCCATATCAAGCTTTCTATTTTTCGAATCGAGTGTGAAGCGTTTAGTTCTTTCTAATAAACTTGATTGTGAAGGTGTGAAGCCATTATAGTGTGGTAGGTAGTACCTACCAATAGTTGGTAGGTAAAAAAAAATTGGTAGGTAAAACAATGTTTGTAGGTAAAAAACGCTGCAAATCATTGCTCACTGATCAGATCACTGATTCACTGAGTGAGCTCCGAAGCCATTTTCAATGCTATTGAATGGAAGTGCTCTTCCAGGCGTCTCCAGCATTCGAGGAGATCTTCTTCACTCCTCACATCACTGATCAGCTGAGTGAGCTCGAAAGCCATTTTCAATCCTATTGAATGGAAGTGCTCTTCCAGGCGTCTCCAGCATTCGAGGAGATCTTCTTCACTCTTCAGATCACTGATCAGCTGAGTGAGCTCCGAAGCCATTTTCAATCCTATTGAACGCAGGAGCTGAAATTTGAGAGGGAAGGTCAAGGGAGAATACAGATGGTGGTAGGTGCTATTGATGGAGAACCAGTGATCTATACAGAAGGATGATCTATACAGAAAATAATAAACCTTTGAGCAATGATTTGCAGTGTTTTAATTCAAATTTAGATGTATTTTAACAAGTTTATTGAAGGTAAAGTAACATTCTTGAGCAGAAGGTACCTCAAAGGCCCTATTACAATCTGTCACCTCAAGAATGATCATTCCAAGGGCCACACTAGCTCTATCTGATTCAGCAAAATCCGTCTATAAATCCAATTTCCTTGGAGTAGAAGAGGGAAACTTCCTTGGTGGGATGTTGGGTCAGTTATTTCTCACAACGTGCAGAACCGAGGAATAAGGTGGAAAGGGTTCACTTCATAGAGGAATCTGTGCTGCCTTCTCTGAGGAAACCCAGCAAATAACCTAAAAAGTGAGAAATGAGGGTCGGAAGTACCTCCAAGGCCCTATTAGAGTCTTTGAATTATTATGTTATTATTACTTTTTTTTACACAATTTTCTTACTCCATAGTTGAAGTATCAATAAATAATGGCTGGTTTCTGTTGCAGGTAAATATCGGACTCCCTTAAAGATACCTCAGGGTACTAAGGGTTGAGGTTGATGCTTTCTAACTTTCAACATTACTTCGTCTGATTACGATGAGAGAGTACGATGTGTTAACTAACAGAGATTGCGATTTTCCCCATGATAGACGAGGTCCAAGTGACCAACGCGTGATTCAACTCAACGGAAGAAGATATTATAATTTTATGGTTATTCGACGGCCCACAATTACTTCGCTCGATTGCCGTCACCAAAAAAAGCGTTTCGCGCCGCCAAACGCAGCGATTTCAGGCCTCCAAAACATCAAACTGAACGTCGGTGTTCAAAGAGGGGAATTTGAGATAATCGCAGGGTTATCAGCAGGCCTGAGGCAGCCTCTGGGGATGTCTTCACGCCTTTGCGACACCTCAAGGCTTCAAGAGCGCCCACCGGTAACGTTCGCGTTGATGCGTGGAAACACAACATGGTCGGTCGTTCCTAAAAATAAGCTCACGACGAGGCCATAAATATTATGAAATATTTTGGGAGGTTCCAAATCATGTAGACGCCGAGGTGAGTGGACACGCGGGCTTTTTCCAAAACGATTGAGGAGATTATGAAATTGCAGTTAATCAAATGAGCACTACTTCCATGATTTCCGATGGAAATTTCCACTTGTTTAGAAATGTGCGGGTTAATCTGTCTTCTACACTGACCTATCGTTGTTGACAACAATGTTGATAACTTCGACAAAGGAGAATTATGACAACAATGTTGGCATGTTGGCTTTCCCCAAAATGTAACTACCAACCATATTTCCGTCAAGCTTCACTGAATGAATGAATAACATGTTTACAATTATAACATGATTAAGTTCGAACTCGGAGCGCATCATAGCAGCCTCAAGCTTCACCATCAAGTTTATTCTGACAGAAAGAACCAATCTAGCGAAATATCGTTATCTGGGAGATTTGGGTGCCTCCATATTCATAACAAAATTCGCTTGGGAAGCACAAGTAATAGTAGGGAAGATTCGCTCGGTTGCTGGGTGAGCACAACTGAGGGACAAAGAACTCTAATCGAAGAAAGAAATAAGATCGCATATGATGAGCTGAACTTTGATTACAGCGCCGATTCACACTCGTGTTTCTGCTTTACCATTCGTCACAAATTTAAGAATTCAAAGGGAGAGAACGAGTGGTCCTCCATAGCTCTGGGTCGTCTCATTCCAATCTAAAATTTGAACACTGTTTAAACAATATATAAGTTTTTACTAAAACTTTATAACACAAGATTTTGAGCTGAGGCGTTTTGAAAATATTCAACCCTGTTATTCACCGACTAGAAAAAAATGGGGCACAAACACCAAATTGGGCACATACACCAAATTTCATCCAAATCATTTCCATTTTTTAACCGAGGAAAGTGGATTTTTGGATTCTACGTCCCCAAAAACGCGAACCATCACATTTTGAGAGGGTTGTTTTTTTGAGGGGTTCTTGCTCGATTCCAAAAGAACTTTTCGTGAAATCTGCACTTTAGAGTAGAGAAATAAATTTGTCAGCTCCAAGACTCAGAAATTTAGAATTTCAGAAATTTCCGAAGTTAGAATTTTTTCTGTGTTCACAAGGATTGAATGAAAATCTTAGAAAGTAATGTTTCCTTAAAGAAATTCAATGAGCTTTTCAAAGTTTTTGACATGGATGTCTTTTGTCTGGGGGTCAAGGAATTTTTGGAGAACATTTTTGCTTCCGAGTCTACCGAGGTAGCGGAAGCTTTGTTTTCACATTTCTATGATGAAAAAAAAAAGTTCTCCAAAATCAAAATTTTCACTCGCGCTTTGCGTTTTAGACCTTCCTCAACCGTGTCTGTCTGTCTGTCATGAAATCCTTGTAACGTGCATAACTATACGAAGTTATTGTCCGATTTCTATGACATTTTCAGGGATGTTACAGATTAGTGTTTAGATGGTCCCCTATGAAATTAAGGCCTTAAAATTTACAGTAGCCTCTGCGCATGCGCAAACGTGAATTTCCTTGTAACGGCCATAACTTCTACATTTTCCATCCGATTTCAATGACATTTTCAGGGATGTTACAGATTAACTCGTTTTGATGTTTTGAGATTAACTACTATGCATCGGATCATCTATAAAATCGGGTTATGGATACGAGGAAGCTATGTGCCACACCCACTTGGCAGACTTTTTTTGTTACAAGAGACAAATAATGCAACCTAAAAGTAGGGATAGGTATCGATTAATCTAAGAAATCATGATTGATTACTAGATTCGTCAAATAACCGATGTTTTTAATCGATGCTCACTTCGTTCGTTTAATCGGGTAATCGATTAACGATCATTCAACGACTATTCTCACCTCACTTTATCAATTATCACTAATGAGCTAATTTGTTGGTGCCTACTTACCTTATAACGTTATTACTTGACTATTATTACCTACTCACGTTGTTGTAAAATGCATTTTGTAATAACTTTGTACAAATCCAACGAAACCCGGTATTGCATTGCAAACAGATGGCGGAGACTTTTCCTGCCTGGAAATACGTGCCTGCAGTGGCTGCTCCTGTTCCCCCACAAAGACTTTTTGTGAAGCTGGCCGAATTTAAAGGGAACAGACGAAACGACCACCGATTTCGCCAACAAACTCCTTTTTCTGAAGGGTACGGATGAAAAATATTGGAAAGAGTAATTAGAATATTGTACTTTTATTCTTATTAGGAATTAAGTTTAAATGTTAATCATTTTTATGTTGAGCTTGTATTGCTTCCGAGTCTACCAAGGTAGCGGAAGCTTTTTTTTTTTATTGTACTTACCCAATTGTATCCCAATATTTTTTATGTAATCGATTGAAAATCGATTAATCGGTGTTTGAAGGTTTGATTAATCGGAGAATCGATTAATCCAGATGAAAATCGTTGATTTCATTATTCGAATATTCCTTGGTCGAAACCCATCCCAACCTTAAAGGATAATCTGTCAAAATATTTTTGAATATTTTAACGTTGCTCTATTCTTATCGAATTGCCTTCCGCGCCAAATGGTACCCTTTTCTCAATTTGTGTCTCCTTTTCGATTCCCTACCAACTATACTGCAATAAGTGATAATAATCCCTATCTATTACAAAGCATCTAATAAGGAATATTTATGTTGAACTGAATGCAGAATAAAACTTCGAAATATCAGCTCGGTTGAAACAAACTTGGTAGCTAAAATAATTTATAATCGAAAAGGCAACTTCTAACGTGATTTTTATGATGAATTGCAGTCGTTATTAACACTCAATCAATAAAAATGAGTACAAATTAAAATAAACGCCTAGGAAATTAATAGTGTGAGAGTCACTCGCAATTTCTTACTCTATGACTTGCAAATTGTTCTTTATTTTTCACATCTAATAATAGTGTTTTACTCAACATGATGTGAACAAGAAACAGCAAAACTGACGCGACGATGACTTTGATGTATTCATTTGAAATTGAAAATACACCATCAGCCAATTGAATTGTTTAAAAGATACTAGTAGAAGAGAAAGGTGGTAATAACGGGATAACGTGAAATGAGCTTCTTGAGATCTATGGATCATTCATTATTCAACTTGTGGGTATTATTGCAACTATTAGCTGACCAATCAATCAATAAATCAATCAGAAACGAAGCGGATTTCATGCTCCAGGAAGGAACCTGTAGTTTGAAAATCCCATCCATATTGGAAATTAAATGGAGATAGATTTATTACGACTTATAGTCATCAACATTACATGAATCGCTGAGTGTAGAAACGGGACAAGTACCTAAAACCTAATTTTACAGGAGACGCAAAAAACTACCTTCACACAGAAGAAATGAATTTAAAACGCTGCAAATTATTACACAATGGTTTATTATTTTTCCATATAGATCACTCGTCTACAAAATCACCAACCATCCAATATGAAAAAGAATAAAAAAAAAAATAAAAAAATTTAAAAAAAATCAAAATCACTAACCATTGATCGCCTTTCGGTCAGCTCTAATTTGAACGGAGATTAGGCCTCTTTTGCGCTTCACACTCGTGTTTTGATTTATATATACATATATTTCAATATAAACCCTTAAATTTTTGTAGGGCGCGAACGGTTTGTCCTACAGAGCTCCGCGTGGTCTTAAAAAATTCTAAAAATTCTATAGAATCTTAAATTGAAGGAAAAACAATACCTTTATATCGAAATTTTCTAAGTTAAGGCGTTTTAAAAATTTCAAAATTGATTTTGGAACCCTTAGAAGAGACCTACATCAACCAAAAGCTTCGGGGCACAACTAGACCCCAAATGGAACCTACATACCAAATTTCATCAAAATCGGTCAATGCTAAGTGTCAAAAGTGCCGTGTACGGCGGACGGACGGCCAAATTTTTATTCGATTTTTGGATTCTACGTACCTTGAGACGTAAACCATCAAATTTTGAGGGGGTGTTAAAAAAAATTTTTTCTTGGTCGATTCCAAAGGTTTATTATTGAAAATAATAAACCAAAATCTGGTAAATTTTCCACATGATGTGGACTCCTGAGGGATATTTTGCACCCAACCGTCGCCATGGTCAGCCATCAACTATGGCCTTAGAAGTCACGTTTGAGCGATGGGCGTGTCCTCTTCTTTCACTCAACCAGCAAAATTGCAAAGCTGCGCTTTATTTCTTCAAATACATTCAGAGTGAAAAGAAAACAAGAGCTTAATGATGTGTTCGTCGTACGGGACTTGACACCTCGTTCCAGAAGCGATATTTCGCTGAGTCAGGAATGTACTGAAGGAGGCGTATAAAGTCGTCAATTTTTTTCAAATTTATCGGTTTTTCCTACCCTTGTAAAGTCTGTTGACTCCTTCATCACTCACTACTGGATCCCCACTGGGACGAGCTTTCTTCTGTGCATTGCGTTTGTGCTCAACACGACGATTACCTTTCTTCCTATTATTATCAATATAATCACCTAAGGCCCAGAATCACTGTCACATCAACTCATTTTGCATCGAAATTAAATGGAAAATAGCTTCAAAAAATCATTTTTGTAAGAACAACCGAGAGCAATGAAATAACGTGTAAGTAAAGCTTTTGCCGAGTTTTCGGTCAATACGGGGTGTCCAATAAATTATCCTCCAAACTTCGGGGGTAGTTTCTACAACTAAAGTGCAACAAAAAATGTCTCTTAGCAATTTTCTTTTAATCCCCTTAAAATCCGACTTTTTTTACTTTTAAGATTTTTTTCGTGTTTTCGACCTTACACCATCTAAACTGTCATAGCTCCATTAATTTACACTCGAAAGTTAAAAATAAGGATACCGTTGAAAGAGCGTCAAATTTCTCAATGAAGGAGCAATTGACTAGTCGAGAGAAACAAAACGCTAGAGTAGTTACCTCAAACATGAAAAATAGTCAATTTCTGTTTTTTTTTTTAGGTTGATTTTCCCTCATTAAAACAAGGTTTTTGCCAGAGGGGCTCAAAAGCTTAAAAACTACTCCATTTTATCAGCTTTCCAACGGTCACCCAATTTTCAGTTTT
Source organism: Apolygus lucorum (assembly GCA_009739505.2). Taxonomy (NCBI): domain Eukaryota; kingdom Metazoa; phylum Arthropoda; class Insecta; order Hemiptera; family Miridae; genus Apolygus; species Apolygus lucorum. Next base: position 42,309,253 of record CM019176.2, read on the forward strand.
ACTGTGAAATTTGAGGGAGAAAATGGTGTTTCAAAGCGAAAAAACACGCATTTTTTCAACGAAATCGGCGGTTTGACGGGAGGAATCCGGGGTCTGCTCCGCCGTTCCTCCCAAGCACCAAATCAAACAACCGTTGATTTCGTTGGAAAAAAAAAAAATGCACGTTTCTTCATATTGAAACGCCATTTTCTCCCTCAAATTCCACAGTAAAACTGAAAATTGGGTGACCGTTGGAAAGCTGATGAAATGGAGCAGTTTTTAAGCTTTTGAGCCCCTCTGGAAAATACCTTGTTTTAATGAGGAAAAATCAATAACATTTTTAAAAACACAGTTTTTTAGATTGAGGTAAAAATACTACTCTAGCGTTTTGTTTCTCTCGACTGGTCAACGGCTCATCTATTGAGAAATTTTACGCTCTTTCCAACGTCAACCTTATTTCCAATTTTTGAGTGTAATTTAAGGGAGCTATGATCATTTAAATGGTGTAAGGTCGAAAACACGAAAAAAATTTCAAAAGTCAAAAACGTCGGATTTTAAGGGGGTTAAAAGAAAATTGCTGTGAGACATTTTTTTGTTGCAAATTAGTTGTAGAAACTACCCCCAAAGTTTGGTGCATAACTTATGGGACACCCGGTTTATTACCTTCAAAGGAAAGGATAAAACTACTCAGTGTGATCCACACCGACGTCTAAAACAAAATTTTGATTGACCATCAATCCTATTGAAGTAGTGGTGGAGCCTAACAGAAAAGTGTTTTCTACTGTTTTGTAGACACCCTGTATGCATCATTGTTGAATGTATTGTTACCTTTCAGACAAAATGATAGTAAGATATGGTTTTTTCAAGGAATGAATTACCATACCTTCAACTGAAAGATTTCTTTGAAAATTCGCTCATTATTCATGCTGCATGAATGGGCTGTTTTTCAGAAGTACTTTGGATTTTTAGCGCACCTAGGTCCGACCATTCAAATGCATCAGTAAGTAAAAAATGTAGGCGCTAGAGATTAGGGTCGCGAAAGTACGATATCCCTTCTCGATATTTTTAACAACAGTCGTTATATAATAAAAGATAGATGGCGATATCGAGAAAGGAAGGCGCAATCTGATGGTCAAGGAAAAAACCATCAAGCCGCAGCCCGATTGTCCGCCACTAGTTAACAGGTAGTTTACCCTGTTGCCTTGAGCTTAACCATTTTAATGTTATCAGTAAAAGTGATTGTACATCTTGTACGAGACGATGCTACAAGAGGGATCCTCATTGGTAGTTGTAGCCCGAGCAGATAACACGAACGCCTCAGGGAGCAACGAGCTGCCTCTCAGACTATCAGCCTGGACGATCGTGTTCCCCATACAACAGGAAACCGACTCCTTCGCATATTTTTTTATCTGATGATTTTATAGATTATGACTAATCGCAAGAACCGATTGTGAGGGGATAAGGCGCGAAAAAAATAGACGTCAATAAAAGATAGAACGGGGAAAAAAATTAAAATAAGGTGTAACATGCAGTGCGTGATACCTTCGATACGAAGGGGTCAAAAGTCGGTAAGAAAATGACCCCCGGTGAGAAGGATATGGGTAAAAGGAAATGATTTATTTTTACACCTTGGAAACTGTGATGTAATAAAGTTGTGGAAAAGGTAGCCTTCTCATTGATGGCCTTGCTATTGTTCCAAGAGGTAAAAAGTGTTTAGTGATCGCATATCTAGATAAGAGAGTTCACGACAAACTGCTGCGACCGGACGTAAATTAGGGATGGAAAATCGATTTTCGTAATAAACTTCAGATCAACCGTTATATACACCGGAGTGAATTTTTAAAAACCTCAACTTCATAGAGATCTATTTTTTCAAAAATCGCTACTTTGAGAGGAATGAAAACTACTCGCCATTTGAATTTGAGAACTAAGAATCAAAACAAGACTGCAAAGAGCACGGCTTTTCTCAAGGGGCCATTTTCCCTTCGTCCGATGATCGTGCATATTAGGATCTCAACTTTTCTCGATTTTTGGCGGATCGGTTGAATGGTTTATTTATCATTCTGCACATACTGTTCGCAGATAGAAAGAATGCGGTTGGCCTATTTCCTGAAGGTTATACCTCCTAACATAGACGACTACCTGTTCCAAAATCTTAGGTAGCCTGTTCAGTCAGGCTGAGGAAAGGGCTGAGCCTCAGTAATCGTAATCGAGGGATCGAGCAACTCGAGTCATAATAAGGTAGAGAGCCCCTCCACTCAGCCAATGGGGTATTTAAGTCGATTTTTTTTATTTTTTTCTTCAAAAGAGTATGGCTCAGGAATAACGGTAATCGGGTCTGTTCGTCGAGAAAATGTTTTTTAAAAATCTGAGAAGCTAAGGAAAGTTGAAGATTTGAACGGTGTGACGTAGCTAGCCAATCGTGACGTAGCTAGCCAACTGTCTTTGAAAAAAGTATCCATGCACAGAAACCCTTGGAAGACCTCTTGGATACTACAAGATTCTACTCACACACGCGCGCGGCGTAGTCCTTGCCTAGTGTGTGTGCATTTATAGCGGCCCGCCTTTTTCAAACGTGTGATCTCTTTAATTAATTTTTCTACCACATGTTATAGTATCATTGGGCTCAAAGTTGTAGTATATAGGTTTTCAAGGGTGCTGAATCCAAATTTGAGGTCATAAACCTGAATTTCCGACCCACCGAAATACCCCATTGTTAGGAAAGATTATTTTTATATCGGATGTGAGTTCACTTGCCCTTCTGTTTACCCTTCAATCGCCTTTAAAATTTGAAAGAAGCATCATCCTTTAGGTATGTAAGAAGCGTGATTTTATTTTTGAATGAATGAATTTACATTCTCTTAATTGATAAGACTTTCCCAAGGGTAAGGAACCTGTTTTATTTTTTATTAGTATTCTGTATTTGGTTTGTTTTGCCTGTAATAAATCAATCCTTTCACTTCATCATCGGTTGGTAGTCAACAGCCGTCGGTCTCATTTTCCCTGGCTTGAGTGGCAGGAAGAGGAAGGACGATGTTTTTGGGATTGTAATACACGTGGACACCTCACCAAACCATCCGCATTCTTTCAATCTGCAAGCAGTACCTACATTAGGGCCAATTGGCCCTCTCTACCATGATGGCAAAAAACGAAATAACAAAACGTATTCAAAAAATAATCTTTCCTTCTTCTCAGTTAGTGACAAAACTAGTAAAAAAAGTGAGCTTTCCTTAAACTATTTTTCTAAAAAAGTGAAAAAGTATACAAATATTTAATACAATTTCAACAATTCCTTCTTAAATGTTTTCTTAAAACTCTTTACACATCCAGCTTGCTTAAATATTTCATGAACCTGTTTCTCAGGATATATTCATGATATCTTCATACTTTTTTTTAATTCTTCATCTACTCTTCATATAACCGCTGTGCGAGTTTCAACTCTGTTGTGTAAATATTATTTTACCTAGAGACAATATAGCAAAACAGTTTTTTCATATTTTTCGTGCTAGTGATTTTTTGATTCTAGCCATGTTTCTGTTGGGAGCTTTCCGTCCAAAATTGTTCAATGACTGTAATAAACCCCTCTCGACAATATAAAAAAATTCAAGTTGCCAGCACTATTGGCTGCCGAGAAACAGGTACCTAAGTGACGGAAAGCAAGGGTGTTCCGGTTTGGAGAAAACCCGCGATTTGTGAAAGGTTACCTTTTTTTGAGGTATTTGTCGATAGTTCGTAATTATTTCATATTGAAGAGATTGAGAATGAGGTCTGATTATTCCATATCTATGATTCTTATCAGTCAGTGTTTGCACCGGTTAGGTAAGGTTATTTCATATCACGTAGTACTGATAAGAATAATAGTTATACACTATTGGCTCAATTTCTTCATTAGTCTAGTGCTATGCTATTTTTTGTACGATTTGGTGGCATGGAAACCAGTGCTGGAACCATGGAGTAGGACATAGTAGGTATCAATCAGAACTTATGAACAGCGAAAGAACGGTAGGTAGTTACAGAAATATAGAAACTATGAACCTGGAGCGGGAAACAGCTATCCCCCGGAAACAGCGTTTAGCTCCTCAATCTTTGAAAACTCACATCTCTGCTTTCCACTGCTCAAATTTAATATTTTTACTTACCAAAATGTCTGGAAAAACCTGCAGAATTATATAAAAATAAAAACAAAAAAAAATCTAAAAATTTTCGATTTTGACTCATGAACCCCCTTAACAACCATACATGAAATGATGGTACATGAAATGATTTCCCATAAAATTGTGTTTCATGGTATGGTACCTAGGTACTATGTGACGGTTTTCTCTAGGCTCATACATATTCACCTCCTAATGAGGGGTGCGCCTTGATTTTGTTTCAGATTTTTAATCGATAGTAGACTACATCCTGAGAATTTTGGCACCAACCGCGACCTTCTAGCGTGAGAAGATCTGTTTCTATGATTTTTCAAAGTTTCGATCGTTTATGACGTTACGCGCCCCTCTCGCCTGGGCGGGACCCCCCAGCCCACTGTGACGTCATAAACGGTCGAAACTTTAAAAATTCATAGGAAAAGATTTACACACGCTAGAAGGTCGCGGTTGGTACCAATATTCTCAGAATGAGGTCTACCTTAGATTACAAATAACAATAAACAGTTTTTCCTACCCCTGGCAGGAATATGTAAATTGTAATATGTAAATTGCTCTCTTAAACACAAGAGGTTATCAGATTTCAATATTTTGTACAATGTTGCTCCCAGTCTACATAAAGGACACTCTTTAATCGTGAGCCAATTCTTCTGTAATATTCGGTTACGTGGTCCCACTTATTAATTTTGAAAATAAACCGAATACATGCATTTTGTGCACGCTGAAGCCCTTATATTTTTGGCCTCGACATGTCTATGTACGACAAACTAGCGTAGTCCATAAGAGGGAGATGCAAAGATTGGACCATCTGTTTTTTGTTTTTTTTTTACATCAAGTGGAAAATCATGGGCAAGTCTTCTAAATTGATATAAACCCCTGTATACATTACGAAAAAATTGCTGAAAAATGATGTTCGGGGTGTCAGTATGCCGTCATGAAAATCCAGAGTTATATTAATAATGCCCCTTCATTTTGAAACCTTGAGTACAATTTATTACAAACCTATGAAGGAACCAAAATATTGAACAATCGGATATTTTGTGACTATTATCCCTCCAGTCTTATAGTCTTACTATCCCCTTAGTCTTACTGTGGGACGTCCTAAAACTATTAAAGATGGCATTTATTTGGCAAGATCAGCTGAATTTTGAACGAAGATTCGGCCCATTTCTGTTAGGTGAACAACCATTTGCGATTCACATCGTGTTTCATATTTATCATTCATTCCAACTAAAGGGCCTCTAAGGGAGTGACTACAAACCTCGGTGATCTCATTCGATTCTAAGAATTCAATTCTATGTTAAATTTGTGAAATACAAATATCTGCATATCATAATTTTTCGGGCTAGAGCGAATACTTTAACCCTTATTTTTTTACCCCTTAGAAGTGACTTGCACTAACCACAATTTTCGCGGTACAACTAGACCCCAAATGGAGCCCATAGGTAAACCAAATTTCATCAAAATCGATAAGGTAATTAAGGAAAGTGCTGCGTTTGGTGGTCGGCTGGAAAACTTGTATTCGATTTTTGGTTTTCACATTTAAACGATTAAGTTTTGAGATTAGTAAACTGTAACCTTACCTACCACGGATTGAATTTGAAAATCATAAAAATACCTCAACAGGAAGCTCGGACTCGTCGAGTCAAGTTCGAAAATTATCAATTCCCCCTGTAAATCCATCTAGAAGCGAGAAACGTTGTTCAAATATTGAAACCCGACCTAGAAAATATGACAATTATTAAGTCGTTGACAGTGAACCCTAATTAAAATCTAATTCAAAACCTAATAAACTTAGTAAGTTGAAAATCCATTCAACATCAACGAAGAAATAATCCGAAAAAAACCACGTCACGATGTTTTCATTAGGACCAAACTTACACATATTTTTGAAACAAAGAGCCGTTCTATCATTTAGAAGGAATACGAGAGAAATTACTTATCTGTGTTCCGGTCTCCACGAAAATGGATCTCGCACGATTGCATTTCGGAGGTCTGAATATAATAAGTGAATAAATATTTCATGAGGCCTTCGTTGGTTCATAGAAACAATGCGTTGTTATGCCATCTCGTAGATCTAGTATTATGTCATTTTAATGGGCGTATTAGTGGAAGTTGGTATTTGTTTTTGGAATCCGCTGCACGAATTATTGTTCACCTCGGGCGATGTTGAAGGAATATTAGCATGAGCTAAGAAAGGGTAAAGTGAATACTTTATTGCATCGCAACTTAGGTGGTCTTGATCGCATTAACGAATCTGAGTGCAACGTGTAAGAATTCAAAATCTTGATACGCCTACTAAGGAGAGATAAAAGGTGGAAAGCAAGAGAATCGGAATAATATTAACAATACGAGAACAAGAATGCTTTCGGGATTATTACAAAATTCAAGAAAAATGGGGAAAACGCCTCCGATAAAATTCAACGTTTAGAAGAATATATCCGGAATATTGACCTGAAAAAATTGGCCCTCTTTTTGAAGAATTCGGGTATAATAGTTTAGAGAAAATGAATTACTTTTTTTCTGGATTCAAGTGAAGAATTTATGTGATATATTTCATTTATTTACAAACTGGTTATAACTTTTTTTATTGTAACGCAACCAATAAATATTTTTGAAAAATTCAACGTTTATTCTGCGGAGATCAAACTCTATTACAGGTGAATTAATTAACTACCTACCCTCTGGGAAGCCTAAAAAAGAAGGTAAATAATTCAGTTAAAATTAGATAAAATGTTTCAGTAACGATTCTAAAACCATCTTTCAAAGCATCTAATCTGAAAGAACTTCCACCTACTACTATATTGGAGTAATTACATCCTGCAATAAACATGACAGAAAAGTCAGCCAAAGAGATGTGGCACATAGCTTCCTTCGTATCCATAACCCGAATGCATAGATAATCTCTTGCACTACCTTACAGAAGACAAGCGATAACAGCACAATCCCTGGAAATTTCATAAAATACTTCATAGTTTAAAACTTCGTATAGCTTTGCCCCGTTACAAGGATTTCATGACAGACACGCACCAAAATGGTTCAGGGAGGCCTAAAACACAAAACGAGAGTAGAAAGTTTGATTTTGGAGAGCAGTTTTTTTAAACCTTGGAAAGGAAAACAACGCTTCCGCAACCTTGCTTGGTGAACTCGGAACAAAATGGGTTCATAGTTAGGGTAACGGCACCAGTTACTGACGAGGATCCAGTAATAGACAGTAATAAGTTCGGATCGAAATAAGAAGCCTTTTGGTCCTTGAATTTATTCTATTTCTAGTGTGATCCGAGTGAATTTCGTGAGCCAGGTTGAATTTACAAGGCAATAGCGGAACGTAAACATCCACCATCCATAACCTTCCACTAAAAGTAAGTCCGTACCTACTTAATTTTACTTACTGTTACTGGAAGATTATGGACAGCCACCATGAAATCAGGTTGTTCGATAATGCAGTGTTTTCAACCATAATTTTCAACATGAATATAAAATGTTGGATGTTTATAAAAAAAAGTTAGCTCTTTTCTCTGTTCAGGTCGTTTTCCATGTACAATTAATTCCAATGCGAGTTTTGTCTGTATCTGGCACTAGTCCTGTTGGCTTGTCTGTAACTGGAGATCTTCGGATTCGTCGGTGTCAGTTACTGGGGTCGGCCCTCTTTCCATAATAGCGTGATTAAACATAGAATTAACCAATTTGAAGGATCCAGAAACTGGCAAACGTAAGAAGAAACATTATTGCACGAAAGAAAAATAGTTGGAAAGCGGAAAATACATTAAAATGATCAGGCAATACAGTTACCCATCAAGTGATGTCTTAAGCAAGTCTGAGACTATTTATATTGATTCAATAGTAAGCCGATTATCTGCCAATGTCACTCGATGAAAATTCGAATTTTCTTTCATAACGACCAACCTGAAAACCTCAGAAAATCATTCAGATAAATACAGCTAGGTTACACTTTCTTCTAACATTCAGTTAAGTTTGATTTCACGGTTATTTTCATGATGATATTTTTAGATTTATAGGTTTGATGAATGCTAAGGAAGGCTCAGCTCCTGCTGACAAGGGCAAGGTTATGCAGAGTGGGAATCGATAGTCACGGAGGGAGCAGCGCTCAGCTGATAACCGACCCAGAAGTGCAGCTCAGAGGACCGCCAACTCGCCTTCGACCAACTTTGGTGATGTATTGCACTCCTACCATAAATATCGTACGTCACGATAATTTAGCCCTCATTCGTATGTAACGATAATCTCGTTGGTTATACAGGGTGGGTCTTAATGAATGGACCCATTTCCCATTTTCGTCGTAAAAAGGGTTACTTATCAAAAAATTTCAAATTATGCCACTTCATTTTTTACGAGGAATTCAAATATCACATTTCCGTGAGCAACGCGGCATCTACTTCGTTTTTTCAGTTGGGAACCCCCATTTTTCATTCAAAATTTGAATTCCACACAAAATTTCATCGTGGTTGTTCAAATATTTTCCTAAAGGCTTCTCAAATTTTGAAAAGTTTGAAAAGTCACAGGAGTAAATACTAGGTATTTAGAAGCGAAGTTCCCGTTCGTCTATTCAAGATCTTAAAGCTTCCAAACACTCCCCTTCCATCTTGATGGGCATCCTCGGTGAGGGACAATCATCAAGTGTTCATTCTTTCTACTTATGTCTCTGTATTTATGTTCTACTTAGACACAGAAAAATTGAAAATTTAGAGGCCTTTAGGAAAATATTGAAACAACTACGTTGGATTGAAGTTTCTGGTTTGTAAAATTGTGTTGTTAGTTAAATACCTCCTAGTGCTAAGCAAGTTAGTTAAATAAGCTCCTAAGTTAGTTAAATAAGCTCCGAGTAGGAGAGAGCCCCCACTGCCCCATTTCTAGGTTTTATCCCACAATACATACGTACAAACTAACAAGAAACCGTCCAAGTGCCTGACTTGGTCTTAATGCCATCTCTCTTTCTCCGATGCCTTGAACACACCTCAAAACAGCACAGGAAGCAACTCTACTGCAACTACCTACTCACTCAACTACCTGTTCTTAACGAATCCCTCCATCGCGACCTCCCTTCCCATTTTCGACATAACAAGAGTTATCAAAAAGTGTCCAACTGTATCTCCTTTATTTTTTACGAGGAATTCAAACGCGCATCTACTTTGTTGAAACAAACGGGAACCCCCATTAATATAATATATAATAATATTATAATATATTATATAATATATTATATATTATATAATATATATATATAATATATATATAATATATATATAATATATCATCTGAAAGGTCAAATTTTCATAAAATTTTGTAGAATTTTGTAGAAGAAAAGTCATCTGAAAGGTCAAATTTTCATAAAATTTTGTAGAATCAAAATTTTGGATAATATCCAAAACAACAACTATCCAACAAAATTTTATGAAAATTTGACCTTTCAGATGACTTTTCATTGTCGTGCAACCCGACCACCAAGTGAAATATACCACCAACCGTGAAATTTCTCAAAAATCTGGTTGAGGAACCCAACGTGTGGAACATAGAATTGCATAATTTGTTACGTGAATCACATGGCGAAGTTCAACTTGGGAGTTCAAATGGAACAGATAGGCAGTCCGAGAGTTCAGGAAATTGGTTCAATCGGTCCAAGTGGTTCAATCTTATTCAAACGCTTTTGGTACCATTTTTGTTTGGTACCATTCAGAATTGGTACCATTCAGTGGTTTGGTACCATTCTTGTTTGGTTTTGGTACCAATTAGAATAAGGTGATCGGTCCAAGAAATTGTTCCAAATGGTTCAATCTTATTCACACGCTTTTGGTACTATTCTTGTTTTCTCAGAGTTTCCTTCCGAGTATATGAACCAAACCACCTGCCAAAAAACCAGAATAAGGTGATTTTTCTTCAAGTGACCATGTCTCGAGCTGTAATCTTGGTTTAATCAAGTCAAATAAAGAGAATTGGGAAGAGTATCAACGCTACACGCTGGTAAATTGTGACATGAATGTCTTTTTGGATTGAGTAGGTATTTGCGGCATCGCTACAGTCACAATATTACATTTGTTATCGATAGCTCATCAGCCGAAGTAGTGTAGTAATGTGTTGAACAGTTACAGGCTGAGATCACGTGGGATAAGGAGGAGAGGTTTTAGTGGGTTTCAATCCTACATAACCCGTGCCAGCGGTTCCCTCGAGTATCTTACGAGATCCAATTTCCACCCCTGGATCTTCAAGATTTACTCACCCCTAAGAAAGAAAAAGAAATCGATAGCTTAAATAAATAACTAATGCTTATATATTATTAGAAATAATAAACAACTTCTTCAAGCTCCTGAACTACTGTAATGAATTCAAAACCGGAAAATTTGGAGCCTATGATGAACTTGGAATAATTTAGTAACAATATCGTAGTGTCGATGGTTAACAATGTCAAACATGGTTTGACGCTTTTTTGCGGAAATGTTGTTTGCAGACAAAATTTTGGATTGACCCGAGCGATTAGACGTATTCATGTCAAAATCTGGTATCACCAAGTGGTTCAGTGTCGAAAAATAAAGAAGTTTCTTGTGCCACACTTTGGGTTCCTCAGAATCAGGTTTTTGAGAAATTTCACTATTTTGAACACTTGCTGGTCAGGATGTGCGCAGTAAAATAAAAATTACCAACGACCATGTTGAATAAAAGTTTCCGTTCTATAAAATTTTATTGTTAGTTAAATCCCAAAGCTCCTAGTAGGTCCCAATAGCCCCCCCCCCCCCCAACCGGAATGATTCTTTCTTCATGGGTACCTAATTCTACAGTATTCTTAATGATCCCTTCAAGGTCAAAGAGATACCTATGGGTCTGTTCGAAGAGGCATGCCGGAACCAGTTCAGAACCAAACCGGAACTAAAAAGGGGAGGGGATAGAGGCAAATGGACCCCTCCGAACTCCTCCAAACCCCTCCGAACCGTTTAGGACTGCTTCTCCGAACGGACCATATGATGTAAAGGTAAGGGGGAGGGGGATTGATAACGGGTGGACGTCGAAAAGTTTTGTACTACGGTTGGTATCTATTTGGTATCTTTGAAAACATAACCTATCAATAAAATTTATTGATAGGTTTGATCAATAAATTGATCAATTTAAACCAATTTAAATACCTTAAATTTGAGGAGTAATGAGTTGAGAGGTACCTGATTGAGAAAAAATATTTAATATTTTTTCTCAATCAGGTACCTCTCAACTCATTACTCCTCAAATTTAAGGTATTTAAATTGATCAATAATTGATATTTACATTTTGATAACCTGAAAACTCAAAAATACAAACTTGAAGGTTTGAGCTTGACAGGTCAGAATCGCATAGCATGAGTAACTACGTATTTGATTAAAATGTGAAATATTCCCTGCCTGAACAGGATGGCCCTCAAAATATACAGATTCCAGCATATCAGGACGGATCATAACTGGGTATGGAGTACACCATGTTCAGCCGAAAGCATAATTTATTTTTGAAAAGTCTTTGGTTATTTTTATCAACGAATCCTGTGACTCCGTCACTTCGAGGCTGTCGTGGTGTGAGAGGAAATCGTTCCCAGCCCCCTTTATTATTTCCTTTCAAGAATCCGAAACTTGTGGAGGTTATTTTCGACGTTCGGCGGGTGGAGGTGGCGAATGACGTCAAACGCCGATTTGTGCCTCCACAGGTTTCCTTGGAGGGTTGGATATCGACACTTCATCGTTGATTTTAGTTGGAGCCGATAATCTCATGAAGGATCTTCTAACAAGTTCGGGACGACAGGAGGAGGCAATGAATGCCCTCGGGGGTGGCTGAGTGCTTCACACGACCACTGTTTTCACAGGGTTGATCTTTTCGACCAGTGGTGTGACCTCCTCAATGTTGGATCGTAAAGAGCGAACCATAACTAGGTATGCTGTCATAATTTCAACTTGACAACATAATCAGGTCAATGCTTAACAGCGCAAGGGGTTCCATGATCCAAATTCCAATTATTAATCTAGTATTCAAACACTAAACGATATCAGACTTCAGTAGTTTGATTTATGATGTTGGTCCCAAGTGGATCACGTTTGTTTTTGTATACTTACTCTAGCAGCATTTTCTTGTATTCTGAGAGAATTTTGAAACTTACCTACCATTCTAGCAGAGTTGCATGACAATAATCAACCTTTATTTTTTTGTGAAGATCACCCGTCTCGAACCTACTTTTTGAAAGAAAGTACCGAGGTACCAACGAAACATCTCAATTCCATTATGATTTTGGTTTTCAGTTGCTAAGGAAGCACAACTAATTGACTTGTAATTCCGTAAGAAGAAACGAAAAATATCGCTTATTCGGGCAAGTTACAAGTACCGAAGCGAATCAAGGCCAACAAAGGGCCTAGGGGCGGATGGAAGGGGGCTCAAAGGCAGCTACAGGTAATCCCGATTAATTTCACAATCCACTCTCATATAACCATAGTTCAGAGCTCGAATGTCTGATGGTCTGATGTCAAATGCCCTCAATGGTTTATAAAACTTGAACACTAGGTAGGTAAGTGCTCTACATAGATTAAAAAACGTTAATATTTATTTATTCACTAATTGAATAATTGATTATTCTCATTGGCGAATGTTTGACCTCACAGAGCTCTGAATAATGCCAATCTTAAAATAAAAATCGTGAGTATTAAAAAAAAAAAAACTAATGAAAGTTTACGTGCTAGGGGGCTTTTTGGCAATGCTTTTCTCGCATTTCGTCCCTTAAACAATGACCAACAGCTTCGGGTACAACTAGACCCTAAATGGAGACGGTGTACCAAATTTCATCAAAATTGGTCCATGAGAACCATGCAAAGTGCGGAAGGATGGACACATTTTTTTCGAGTTTTGGATTTGGGTTTTTTAGGTGTTGAAAGGGGGTTATTAAAATGTATAATTTCTTGATGTTTGATTCCCTTAAGATTCAACATTGAAAATAATAAACCAAAATGTGACTTTAATCAAGCTTTTAAAAATCATAAAAAAAGCAATGAGTTAAAAAAAAGGAAATATCGTTTCAAATGAGAAATATTGTTATAGAGCGACACAGACGAGACCCAATCAAACAATTTTTGGACTTCTTCAAAAAATATTCATTTTAAACGAATTCGATTATTCGAATGTGTCCCCTTCAAAGTACTCGCCTAGGCTTCGAACGCCCTTTTACGAGCGGAGATATCATTGGTTCATGCATGCTGAGTTAGCTGTTCTTCATATTTGAGTTTGTGGAAAAGCCAGAAGTCAGAGGGAGCCAGGTCAGAAGAATACAGTGGCTGGGGAAGGGCTGTCACGGCGTATTTGGCGAGAACATGAGACAAAGAGCGTCGTAGTGGTGGAAAACCACTCTCCCGTTGCGCTGCATTTCTGCCGAATCTTTCGTCGCAAATTTCTCAAGATTTCGAGGTACAATACTGACATCTCACTAATCGTCAAAAGACGATTGGAACGCACACGGGCGTTCACTTTGCCCACTTCAGAGCTGAGGTTGAGGGTCTTCCTGAAAGAGGGTCAACTTAAGTCGATGTTATGCCTTCCTCTGAGGCATTCCAAAAGTTTTCGAGAACGATTTGTACAATTTCATGCCAAATTCGACGCAAACACGCTGCTCTCCCTTTGAATCCATCAAAGTAAAGAGGCCTCAAAAGAACAGCTGCAAAACCAGTTTGGGGGATGACAGAGCAATATATTTAAGAAAAGGAAGTTACACAGAGTCACGCTAAAAAAAATGAGCGCCAAATCAATCCTCTACGTTTATGTGAGGGCGAGCAGTATTAAAAGTCCTGGAAATTTTTGATCAAACTTCCAAGCTTCTTTCTGATGGCTGCTGGTGGTGGAATGAGAGAAAGAAAGAGAGAAAGAGACTGAAATAAAGAAAATGCAATTTGCTTGTGGTTATAAATAAGTCCTAGGACATAATGGGCGAACCTGTCCTTCGAGGACTAAATGAATAAACTTTTTACATAAATGATGTCAGTCTCTTAATAGTTTTTATAAATACCCATCAAATAAATTAATAATTTCAGCAGAAATTCAGAAATTAAATATCCCCTTGATACTCATAAAAACGCTGCTATTTACGATGCCTCCTGCACATTGCATCTACAACATGCGTTGAAAAATTTAAAAAAATATAATATTGAAGAACTTTAATGATATTTGTAAAATTTCAGCCACACAATGAAATACCTATCTGTCTGATATCAGCAACACAATGCAATCATGTACACTAGTTGTCAAGACTATACAGTGCTCAGGAGTACAGTTTTAACACGATTATTTATTTTGCCAACTTGTCATGTAACAGATCCCAAATCAATCCTCTGAGTTCACGTGAGGGCGAGCAGTTCAAAAAGTCCTGGAAATGTTTGATCGGACTTCCAAGATTCTTTCTGGTGGCTGGTGGTGGTGGGGATGAGAGAGACAAGAATTGATTTGACTGATATTTTACCAGATTATTGATCGTAGCACTTTATAACAAAATATACCTCTGGGTACCTATTTTCATACCTCCGTTAACCATAAAATAATTTTGTTCTTCAGATAAATGTACCGTCTTCTACGTTTATTCCGAATGAAAATTAACATTTCAACAGTAAGAACTTCTTGCACCGCTACTCCGCAATATTCTTCAATAACTCTTGAATCGTACACGTTTCAATTAACGACTTCAGCCATCGAATTCCAGTGCACTGCTTCTCACGGGTAAATCCGAAGGAATCCTCCGTTTTTTTTTCTTTTAGCTACGAGTCATCCGAGATGCCTGAGCAACGAGGCCGTAAAGACGAAAGCGTAGGGCAGCCTGGAGAAGACACTCAAGTTGGACCGTCAGAGTTCACTTTAATTGGGCGGCCTAGCGGGGAAGCTCATAGTCTCGGGAAGATAAGCTAGGATGCTGAGGGTTAATTGATTAGGCCTGTAACCCGACCTTTTTGCATTTTTCGAGCGAAAAACTCCCTGGGAGGCTTATGCGACACAGGCCGTTTCCTTCCCGTGATGTCCCGTCAACCCGAGACGAGAAACCGCCTTTCAAACAAGTATAATAACTACACACCTAACCGTTTTCTATAAAACACGAATCTAATGAACGGAGGGGAAAACTTATTAAAAGTCAGCGCCTCGCACGGAAATTTTACGCGCTTCCAACGCGATTCAAACTGAAATATCAAGCGCCAAAACTGGTTATTTACGATGAGCATGTAGGAATAGAATAAATAAGAAAACGCCAGCCAAGTTGGGTGGGCAACTTGGACTTCTCACACAGGCATATAAAACATTCATGCAGCATAAGCCAATGAGCGAATTTCCAAATAAATATTCAACCGATTTTCAGCCTTTTTACAATCAAAAACCTGAAAATAGAGACTCCTAGAAAAACCACATATAAACTGTTGATTTTTTTAAAGATTTTTACTATACCTTACTACTGCTATATTGCATGGTATGGTATATACCTTACAGAATATATTTGAAAAAGGTCAGTACATAGTCAATATTCATGCTCTCATCTTCACGGACTCATAGAGTACCCACTAGAATATTATTGAATTTTAACTTGGGTACAACGAATACACTCTGATCGCCTGATTGTCAGCCATTTTGAGAAAATTTTAAACTTCTGGAGTTGTTCGACATTCATAAATTATACGCTGATTTCCCATTTTTAATATGATTAAAAAGGTAATTTCTACTGAACGCGTTTTCGACTCAGCGTGAAAAATGACAAAGGAAATTATGGTACCAAACTCTAGATTTTGTAAAACACACGTTTTTTTAATTTTTTTTTGGCATTCAACTTGAATTGGAATTGGTTGGAAAGCTGACAATTTGGGAATGTTTTTTTTTCAAAGAGCTGATCGAAATGGGCAGGAATTGAGAATGAAAACATCGATCAAAAAAGTCAAATTTCGAGGGCAACAAATTTTTCTCTTGGTCGACTCCAAAGGTTATTGAGAATAATAAACCAAAAAAATAGCAATCTAGTGCTGGTCTTTTTTTTTTTTTGTTCGAACCACTGAACATTTACAAACTACAAGTGTTACTAACACGTTTTCTTGTATACAGATCCAAAGCAAGCAAAGAAGGAGTTTTTTCGTTCTCCTGAAACCAGTAGAATTTTCATATCACATGTTGTTTCTTAATCTTAGCCCTCGATTTCAAAAAAGTTTAAAATTTACTTTTGACATGGATGTGTCTTAGTTCTGGGGGTCATTCCAAATATTTCGACACACAAAACAATGCAACGTTTTTTTTTCTGATGCTGAAATTTGAGAGGCGGGGTCAATCGATACATACTTCCATACATCATCAAAGTTGATGATAACTGATCAGCTGAGTGAGCTCCAAGGCCATTTTCTCTCCTGTTGAACGCAGGAACCTGAAATTTGAGAGGGCGGGTCAATGGAGAATGCTGAAGGCGCCTGAGTGGTCATTGATCAGCTGAGTGAGCTCATCATTTAAATTGCCATCATAAGACATATCCATGTACAGATGTATCTGCATGCAGTGTAGATACTTAGCGTTTTTTACTTGATTTTTAAAAAATGGTTTATAGCTAAAATATATAGGTATGTTTTGCATTAGGTAGCTTGGAAATTCAACGCGAGATCCATCGTCAAATTTGAATTTACTTGGTAAATAACAGGAGTTGAGAAATTTCCATAAATCTTTAAATCAAAAATAACAACAAAAAAATAAGTTGTTAAAACGAAATTGCGAGGAGGCTTTTTGTTGAAAATGCCTTGTAGAATCGAACCCTGAAGTTGTGTCCATGTATAGACCTGGAATCGTTCAGAATATTCCAGAACGGATTTTTTTTTTTTTTTTAGTGGAGAAAGTTCCTGAATGCTAAAAAGTTTTAGTTTAGTTTTCTTATTCTTTCTTATTCTTATTATTTTATCTTTATTTTTATTTTTATGTTTATTTCTTTATTTTATCATCTTTCTTATTCTTCTTTCTTTCTTATTCTTATTCTTCTTTTAGTTTTCTTATTCTTTAAGTTAAAGTTTTAGTTTTCTTCATTAATTTGTTAAATATGGTTATTTGGTTGTATTGAAAATTTATATGAGGTTTATGAATAGTCGATTCAGAATTTTTTGGACTCGACAGTTGACGCTCTCAGTGTGCGAGGTGATGTTTCAATCAAGAGTAACTTCAGCGGGGGACAGTCGGTACGGATAGTCCACCGGCCAAGGAAGGCTTAATTGTAGCGGCTACTGACGGAAGCGGTAATTCTCCCGCGACTGCCATTCGAAGCACGTCATCTCGTCCAGCTCTTCTCACGGGGTTCGTCCTAGAGGGCCGCTAGTTCCACATCTCCTCCAAGGACGCGCTCGTTTCCCAACACATCGGACCATTAATGACTCGGACGAGGGGGTCTCCCTGGCTTCCACAAGACCAGTAACCCAGCCAGGCTGTCTTTCTCACGGGTATTCGCGGCTTTTCCGGTTTTTAATACTCCGTTCGCAACAGTATCGGCTGGAGATCGTTAAGTTCCAACTCGGGGGCACCGATCTAAATTGCACCATAATCTTCAGATTCGAACTGCTTCCGAGTTCAAGAGTAGGAAGGAAACGTTCCAGTAGTGCAGCGTGAGTTTAAGAGCGAATTTTTGGCTAACCTATAGTGGATAACCCATAGAACATCATTAATTTCGTAAGTTTTAATACTAATAACTTATGAAACATATCCTGAATGTAAACTTTACATTTCATTTCATTTCGATAATTTTTGATCGACTTCAGATCCAACTAGGCTGGGGAGTATACCTTCCTCATATACATTAATAAATACTATCAGAAAAGCCTGCTAAAAGCAGTGTCACGATCAAGGTGACCCATGACCAGTTGTCAGTTGTTTTCAACAGACTTGAAGTAACGAGATTAAAACTGGATCACGCTCTCTGAGGTGACATCCTTCCTTTTCCCTCAAGGGCAGTCTCCTCGTGTCCTTTCACGAATAAAGAACTAAGTTTTCACCAGTGCATTCCTTTCTTTTTATGTTACCCCTAATAACGTCGTAGGTAACATCTGGTAGCAGAACAAACAATTAATTCACGGTTAAACGCGCGATGAACTGTGCGTAAGTTGTAAGTGTAACTTGCAAACCACAAGTTATATTCATTGCTCCCTATGCAATGAATATTTCCAGCCGGATTGTACAAGGTTGGAAACTTCGGAAAAATGGACTAAAATGTCATATGAAAAACGAGATTCGTGGAAGTGCGATCTGTGCAAAGCGAAAGTGATAGAAGACACAGTCAGGCCACCTGAAGAAATTCCATTATGGTATGAAAACCTCATCGAGAACTTGAAAACTATGTCCGCGGATATGACTCAACTAAAAACTAGAAAATGAAATGTTGAGAGCAAAAGTTGCGGATATTGAAGCCAAACCGAACATCATTGAAAAGCTACCGAGCGAAATTGAGCAGATGAAAATCGAGTTGAGTAACTTAAAAGCAGACAATGCTAGGTTGAACCATGCTGTGACCCAGTTATCGATGTTCCAGCCTCAATCTTCCATTTTCGCGGAAAGATCTTAACCAGCATATCCTCGTAAAGAAGATAAACTTTCTCAACATAGAACATCGAAGATGAGGTAAGCAAAGTACCTAAATTAGCTACGGACAATCCGTGGAGCTTGAATAAATTCCTAGATAAATTGTACCAACTTGACCGCATGAATAGCAATATGTTCAAACAAATTTTCCAACCTTTCCTTATGTAACGTACCACGCAGTCACTCAAAGCTTATTGGATGAATTAACAACTCCACTTGAACAGAGAACTTGATTCAACAGAAAATTCTCCGTAATCAATATTCAAACGGAAATTTTCGCACTTATGTTGAACAGATCGGGAAATTCAATCAAATTCTATCGCAATACACTGAAGATGAACAGGTAAAAAGTATTCTGCAAGGAGCGAATTTAAACACACGTGCAAAATTCCAATTTAGCACACGCCCAAAGAATTTCGCGGAACTTCAACAACTTGTGGCAGACGTTGAAAAACTGGAATTAAATGAAAATTTTAACAAGGCTAAACTGAACTAAAAAAACCAAGTTCACAATATAGTTTCTTTTCCCTCAAGGGCAGTCTCCTCGTGTCCTTTCACGAATAAAGAACTAAGTTTTCACCAGTGCGTTCCTTTCTTTTTATGTCCAACGTACAAGTACGGTTGGGATTTCATATATTTGACTAGCTGAAAAGCCTGTTAAGGGCAGGCAAAAACAAATCGTAGATATGTGAAAGGAAAAGCAGGTAAAAACAAATGTTAGATATGTGAAAAGAAAACCGGAGAAGAGAAATGGAGATTTTGCACAGTCATGGGCCGGGGGATGTTACACGCAGTTACACTACACACGGTGTGGAAACTTTATCCAAGAACTATCTATTTATCTATACTTTTCTAACTATTAGAAAATACTAGAACGCAATTTTCAGTTTCTAGCCAGAAGAATCAATTTTATTCAAGTTCGCAACAGGTCTTAAAACGATCACCTGTTGCCAAATGATAAATTGTTTTGTAGTGAGCAACTAATTTAATTAAAAAAATGAAATAAAAGCGCGATTCCGCGACACACGGGTTGGAATTTTATGTATTAGATTGTATAAAAACGTAATTTACTAAATTAGAAAAAGTTAGATGTCCCTCCCTGGAATCGAACACGGGGTTCCCTGACTATCGACGACGTACACTTACGGTTGGGATTTTATGTTGCTTGTTAACTGCTACTTAGTGCTAGTTTGTTCAGAATAAAAATAATAAAAAATTAGTTCTGGTTTTGAAATTGGAGACAGCGGTGTTAAGCGAGCTCATTGTGTGATGAGATGATGATGGGTAGAGGATCATCAGGGTTCGGACGAGGAGACGATAAACGAGTACCGAATAGGAGACGGCCTTGGGAGATACGTATGATCTTCCGGACAGGCATTTCCCAAAACTGGACAGAGGAGTACAAGAGTTGCTATGTAGAGGGATGTTATTTTGTAAATACCTTACTTTAATGCTTAGTTAATAAAAAACTTTTTCGTTTTTAGGACGTCCCACAGTAAGACTTGGGCGTCCTTATGCGATCGATCTGGGGTGAAGGAAGACAACACTCAACAGAAAAAAAAAATAACCACACAGTAATCCGTTTTAGACCATTCTGAATCCAAATCCACGAAAAAAACCATAGGTGTATGTCTGTGTGTGTGTGTGTGTGTATGTGTGTGTGTGTGTGACAAAATCTTGTGTACTCTGCACAGGCCTTAGTTCTCAACCGATTTTCCTGGTTCTTTTTTTGTTCGTCGCGGAAAACTATCTAGTTGTGCACTACGTCGCCGGAATTTCGAATTTTGCCTTTTAAGGGGGGGAAAGGGGGGGTTAATGCTCGAAAAACGTGCGTTTTTGGGCATAATCTTGTGTACTCTGCCCAGGCCTTAGTCCTCAAACGATTTTCGTGGTTCTTTTTTTGTTCGTCGCGGAAAACTATCTAGTTGTGCACTACGGCGCCGGAATTTTGGATTTTGCTTTTAAAGAGGGGGAAAGGGGGGGTTAATGCTTAAAACATATTGTTTAGTAATGCATGCATTCCAGGGGACGTCCCATTGGATAAGCATTAGATCAGTTAACCAGTTGGTAAGCGATAAAACTGTTTCACTCGATGTAATTCTGTTTATTACTTTAGGCAAGAAATAGTGACCCCCCCCCCCCCCCTCACCATTATCTACCAAAACATTTCTAGCGGCGTGGGAGCCTAGAATCTGAAGAGCATTTTAAAATCCATGATCTACGATACCCAACATGCGAATTCGAGTTCACCCCCCCCCCCCAACCACCACCAATGGTGCCAGTCTGGCACCCAAGGGGGAATACGTCGTAACATTGCACTTTCATCTATTAGTTTTAGTAGGCGGTCCGTCGAGGATCACATCCGTATTCAAGGTGAAACACAAAAAAAAAGCACGAAATATGCGGTTTATGGTGTCCTGGCACCATGGTGGCACCACTATTAGTTCCATGGTGGTACAGAGAATAATTCATGAAAACCCGGAGGTATAATGAGAATTTTTCCTCAATTTCAAAGCTTGGGTACAATTAGTAAGCAGTAAAGGAACCGAAATTTTGAAAAATCGGATATTTTGTGAATATTATCCCCCCACTACACCCCCCCCCCTTGCGAATTTTGGTACTCGGGTGAAATTATGTACAACTCTGAAGTTATTTGAGTCAAACAAAAAAAGAAACTCACTAATCGGTTGGAAATTGAGGTCTGGGCAAATTTTACAGGATTATGCCCGCAAACGCACGTTTTTTAAGCATTAACCCCCCCTTTCCCCCCCCTTAAAAGGCAAAATTCGAAATTCCGGCGCCGTAGTGCACAACTAGATAGTTTTCCGCGTCGAACAAAAAAAGAACCACAAAAATCGGTTGAGAACTAAGGCCTGGGCAGACGACACAAGATTATGCCCAAAAATGCACGTTTTTTGAGCATTAACCCCCCCTTTCCCCCCCTTAAAAGGCAAAATTCGAAATTCCGGCGACGTAGTGCACAACTAGATAGTTTTCCGCGTCGAACAAAAAAAGAACCAGGAAAATCGGTTGAGAACTAAGGCCTGTGCAGACGACACAAGATTTTGTCACACACACACACACATACACACATACACACATACACACACACACACACACACACAGACATACACCTATGGTTTTTTTCGCGGATTTGGAATCAGAATGGTCTAAAACGGATTACTGTGTGGTTATTTTTTTTTTTCTGTTGAGTGTTGTCCAACTTCACCCCAGATCGATCTTATAAGGACGCCCAAGTCTTACTGTGGGACGTCCTAAAAACGTGCGTTTGCGGGCATAATCCTGTAAACTCTGCCCAGGCCTCAATTTCCAACCAATTTGTGTGTTTCTTTTTTTGTTTGACTCAAATAACTTCCGAGTTGTACACGATTTTACCAGAGTACCAAAATTCGCAAGGGGAGGCGGTGAGTGGGGGGATAATATTCACAAAATATCCGATTTTTCAATATTTTGGTTCCTTTACTACTTACTAATTGTACCCAAGCTTTGAAATTGAAGAAAAATTCTCATTATACCTCCGAATTTTCATGAATTATTCTCTGTACCACCATGGAACTATTAGTGGTGCCACCATGGTGCCATGATGCCATAAACCGCTCATTACGTGGTTTTTTTTTGTGTTTCACCTTGAATACGGATGTGAACTTCGACGGACTGCCTACCAAAACTAACAGATGAAAGTTCAATGTTACGACGTATTTCCGCTTTGGTGCCAGACTGGCACCATTGTTGGCGTTGGGGAGGTGGGGGGGGGGGGGGGGTAACTCGAATTCGCATGTTGGATATCGTAGATCATGGATTTTAAAATGCTCTTCAGATTCGAGGCTCCCATGCCGCTAGAAATGTTAAGGTGGATAATGGTGGGGGGGGGGGTCAGTATTTCTTGCCTAAAGTAATGAATAAATTACATCGAGTGAAACAGTTTTATCGCTTACCAACTGGTTTAACTGATCTAATGCTTATCCAATGGGACGTCCCCTGGAATGCATGCATTACTAAACAATATGTTTTCTACATCATCTTTTCATATCACCCTCCCCTCCTCCCCACGATCTGTTGATATGTAATTCTGGATTGTTAATTCGTGGGGACGTATATGACAACGACAGATGACAAAAAGAAGGACGATTGAAGTTCGAGGGCACATAAAAAGAGGAATGGCAACATTTGAGTAAAAATGACAAAAATTGGCAGAATTTTGAATTTGGCGTAATTTTTGATTGGTAAATGATAAATTGGCAATCAACCACATATTCTTCAAGGAAATTTAATGCTCTAAAACTTTTCCTAAGAGACATTTTTTCTCAGATCAACCGTTTGGACGAAATTCAACAAAGTTATCCAGAAAACGTGAGCTAAAAACCGAATTTTCAAAATTCCTCCATTTTTGGATGCATAAAACTCGGTAACGGTTCGGAATTTCGATAAAACGTATGGAATCAAAGTTGTAGAGAATTTTATCAGCTTTAATTTACTATGGGACATGTTTTATCGAGAAATGCACTGTTTTCGAGATATTCACGAAAAACCCCAAAATGGGACCTTTAGGGACCCCCCTCCCCTCGAGCTCGTGCCCCACCCTTCAGGACTTTTAGTATGTTCATAAGGATACCCACCCCTACATCTGTGCCAATTTTGGATTGGGTTCTATTTTTTTCTACCTCAGGCCCTCTTTTAGTCTTCGTTGCCCGGACTATCACCCACTTGTGATCGGCACTGCCCTTATTGAATTCGCCTATTTTTAGGATTTTCAAATAAAAATTTTGAATTGAATTCAATTTTGAATGATGATGTAGCTTCAACCTCGAAATAGATTCAACATGGTAACTCACTTTTCGTAAAATTAGACAACGTTTTAAAAACTCCTTTTTCAAAATTGGAAATGGGTTTCCACTTCATTGCGAGTGATTTAGTTCGTAATTAGGGGACAAATCCTCCTTGCATCCGTCACTGCCTCCAACACACGGGAAACTAGCTATTTATTCTATTTATTATAGAATAACGAACTGTGTTGGAGTATGACCAATAGAGGAAATGTTACTTCTCCCCCGCTTAATTATCCCAAGTAAATCTAACCTGTAATCAGAGGGGCGAGTCCGAACCGATAGCTTTGTTTCTCCCTTCGGGGCGGGAGGGCAAATGTGAGATATCAATAACTCAGGTCGCCCCGGTTGACCAAATCAGCGCTAAAAGGGACAAAACCTCAGTAAATCTCATTGAGGTCGCAGCGGCTGCGGACCTACAGGCCAGACAATAGGCCTAGTTTACTATCTAGATTGCCTCTCCCCCGTATGCCTTCTAACGGCACTGAGGTCCGCTTTAAGTCGGTTTCCGATCGTTTAATATCGCGCTAATTGTCGTGTCGGGACACCATAATCCTTCATCAAAGAGTTGGAAGGTTAGCGAGAGGAACCGCGAGGCATATTATACTCGAGATCCTAACCAGCACTGCGCACAGAAACAGTTTTTGATAATAACTATTTCTGTACGTGAGAATGTGCCCTGCACTGTGGGAAAAGTTGCATTCAAACTCTGCTCAGCTTACTTTTTCTACGCTTGAAGTCTGAAATACAAATAAAAAAAAAACCTGCCCGAAAAAACCTGTAAATAAATGTAAATCGCGAATATACGAACTTTTGTGACCAAAGGGCCTTTGATGTTAGGGGAGCTGAGCACAATGCTCTTCCCGAGTAAATTCGTACATGAACGTCCCTGGAGAAATTATTATTTTGATTTTTTTAATTAAACTTCATTGTAGGTAATATAGGTAACACAGACCCAAAAATAATCGGCGAATACTTCAGTTACAATGAAAGTAGTTAACCACCCCTAATAGCCCAATGTTGCACCCGTGCAACATGAACTTCCGCGATTTTTTATACAAAGCCGGACTATTATTTCCGACTGATAAAGTTTTATCTACATAAGACAACCTTCAAGAGCTCGTGTTTTTTTTTTTTTTTTTTTTGGTTTTGTTGGTAGCATTATGATAGCTGATAAAGAGGCTTTTATCTCTGATTCCGTGATACCGCTCTGAACATGGCGCTGTGACGCGCGAAGGTAAGTTTACCACCGCATTTTACCTATTTGAATAGATCTATTTTCGATAAATTTCATCTTTCGTAGTTGGGTTGGTTGTAAAGATCATGTAGCATCTACTTCTGGGAAGTTTTCTCCATTTTTAACTTTGCTAGGAGTCAAAATAGGTTTGATGCACCCATGCAACATTGGGCCGCCGGTGATGGTAGATTGTTGCTCCCGGCCAACAGTGGGCAGTCAGTACATCGTTTCAAGCATACCTACTGATTAGGAGAGTTGATTTTGCCTAATTACTTCAAAAATCCCGTAAGATGGATAATTTCGCAATATTGGGGATATGTAGTCCATAGATTTGGACAGAAGTAGTTATCTACCTACTAGATAAATTTATTTGAGCAATAATTTGTTTTTTCCTATTCTTAAAGAAACTTTTGTTCACATCAAGATAAGACATGATGAAGCCAGCTCTGCAGTTACACGACGATGACGAAAGTTACGAAAATGAAGAAGTGGAATATTATTCCACTGCAGAGCTGGCTTCATCATGTCTGATCTTGATGTGAACAAAAGTTTCTTTAAGAATAGGAACTTCTAAAAGAAGTTTTAGAAGTTCTCATGAGGGAACCAATAATAATTTAATGTTTTTATTTACAAAGTTAGCCGTGCTTGAGCCCTTTGTATTATCCACACTGTTCAACATTTTCATGTTTCATTTTTCTGGAATGAGTACCTCTGAAAGCTCTACTATTCCGAGTATTGCAAACCATTCTTGACTATCATAGACCAATGTTGCAGCCGAGCAACAAGAAATGCTATCCGGCTGCCCAATGTTGCACCGGAGAGACAAAATTTTATAATTTGATATATGAGCAAATAATTTTTTTCTTCACTTTCGCATAACAAGAGTAATTTTTGATGAGAAATCAAGAAAAAATCGGAAAATTTCGAATTATTTCATATTTTGGGCTATTAGGGGTTAAGTTTTAAATTGTAGTTCATCAAATGAAAAGAAATGTTAACTACAATTCAATCAAGAAATTGAAAAGCATAAATTTATGTACTCTTCTAAGTTGTTTTCTACTAGGAGAATATACAACAAATCCAAAAATACATTTAATAGGTATTGCAAAATACAACTAATGTGCAAGAGAAAGTATCACGTAGAAATTTATTTTAGAGGCTTCCTTTTTGAGTTATTTTTTCAAAGATTTTTTTCGTGTGCTCGACCTTATCTCACTAAAATGTAGATGTCATGAAAATTGCTTATCATGCAAATTCAAATCTGATTACACCGTTGGAAAGAACATTGAATTTCCCATCAGATAGGCTACAACACACATTTTAAAACTATTATCTGGTTAGAGTTTTTCTACCCCAAACTTAAACTTTGTTATTTTAGAGTTCTTTGACGAAACTCTCAGGAGGTTTCCATCCATTTCCTATGGAGAAAAATCAATGCGGTTATCAGGGAAAAAACATCCTCAAAATCTCAGGTTTCCTGAGATAATTAAATTCAAATTTACTAGGTAGTGAAAATCGAGGGTTCTGCGTGAAAAATGACTTTTCTATGACATTGAGGGAGAGCGTCACATTGGAATGCATTTTTGTACGCTGAATCGAATGGTGATGATCTTGAGGGTCATCGCATGTGGGTTGGGGTACATAACGTAACCATCACAGACGTCACTTGCAGGTTAACTCACTTTTCTGACCCTTGAAATGAATTCAGAGTTTTCGAAACATATTCCTCTCACGCAACAACATATATTCTAATGTTTGGTTGCTTCTGGATCCTCTAAACTAGTTGAGTCTACCTTTAAAGCACTAGATTATGAAAAGAGGTTCAAGAGGTGATGATCAGTCCCCAGTAATAGGCTAGAAAGTTGAGTAACAAAAAGCAAAACATGTGAAAGATAACTCCAGCTTGTCCCCTTGCATAAATGTTAATCTATAATGGAGAATGACGGTTGAAAATCTTCGCCTTTTAATCCTAACTATCTGCACCATCATGGATCTCGTGGTGGACGTTTATAACTGTACACAACTTCCTTATAAACACCAATTGGCTCATGAATTTCGTTCTTACGACACTAGATGGCTACACCGAGCACGAGCGTCTTAACCACACTGGCAACATTAGTTCATGTATCCTTCGCTAGGGATAATAAAGCGTTTTTCCTTTGAATCAGATGAGATAAGCTTAGTTACCTATTTTGGTAAAGCTCGAGATAAAGATGTAACCGTTCCAAATTACCGGTACTGCCTACCGATGGCAGTTAAATCCCACTCTCATGATATGGAAGAAGACGGCAGTCGAATCCCTAACTTCCTTCTTCCATGCTTATGATCTCATTTTTCAATACAAAAGGAAGGAATTCGAACAAGTGTTACTAAAGAGACAATTAACAATGATAGTGACCAAACAATTCAAGGAAAGAATAATTAGGAGAGTCTAGCCCCAGAAAGTGTTGTCGGGTTTCAGCGCTACCTACCGCCACTTCAGCGAACTACCATCCTTATCAGCTCGATGTGAGCGTGGTCAAGCGGCATTTCTGACAAGTAGGCTTACCTCGGTTTTACGGCTCATTTCCAAGTTTGGCGGCTCTACTTCCCTGCCTTTTTAAATTGCGAGGAAAAGGAACTTGTTATTGCATTTTTGTGTTTTGGAGTGACGAATCAAGCAGAATGCATTATTATAGTGGAGATAACTGCAAGTTTATAATCTTGGGATAACTGTAAGTTAGAGGAGCGACGGTAATGTGGTTGCGAGCGTGATCACCTGATAAGATATCAGAAATGGTAGGTCGTTGAAGTGGCGGTAGGTAGCGCTGAAACCCGACAACACTTTCTGGGGGCTAGACTCTCCTAGAATAATTTTTCGTTGCAGTTTAACAACATAACAATAATAATACTGGAGATGACTTCCATGCTAACCAGTCCAGAAGATCCCTTCCTGCTCCAGAGCCATTCCATGTTACTATATCTTCTCAGTCCATGGAAACGGTAAGGGAACTTCCAGCTACGTGGAACTGAACTGGAAATAACATCCATGCTCACTGGTCCAAATCCCTTCCCAGTCCAGAGCCATTCCATGACATCTTATCGATCCATGGAACTGGACTGATTAGGGCGGAGTTTTTGTTACTGCATGTTGTTACTGCATGGAAACAAGTTGATACTCAGTTCCACAGTCCCGGTACAGCTGTACCGACACACCTCTAGAACTAATGTTGCCAGTGTGATTCAGACGTTTGTACACCGAGCCACATGGACCACAACCAACATCAGTTTTACCCTCCTAATCGCTTATTATTTCGATACAAACTATTGATTGTCTGTTATTGGACTGGAGACAAGTTCCATGCTTACCAGTCCAATAGCTCTCTTCCCGGTCCAGAACCATTCCATGACATCTTATCGGTCCATGGAACCGGACTGGTTAGGGCTGAGTTTTTGTCACTGCATGGAACCGTTACAAGTTGATACTCAGTTCCACAGTCCCGGTACAGCTGTACCAACACACCTCTAGAACTAATGTTGCCAGTGTGATTCAGACGTTTGTACACCGAGCCGCATGGACCACAACCAACATCAGTTTTACCCTCCTAATCGCGTATTATTTCGGAACGAACTATTGATTGTTCTGTTATTGGACTGGAGACAAGTTCCATGCTTACCAGTCCAAAAGCTCTCTTCCCGGTCCAGAGCCATTCCATGACATCTTATCGGTCCATGGAACTGGACTGGTTAGGGCTGAGTTTTTGTCACTGCATGGAACCGTTACAAGTTGATACTCGGTTCCACAGTCCCGGTACAGCTGTACCAACACACCTCTAGAACTAATGTTGCCGGTGTGATTCAGACGTTTGTACACCGAGCCACATGGACCACAACCAACATCAGTTTTACCCTCCTAATCGCGTATTATTTCGGAACAAACTATTGATTGTCCGTTATTCGACCCTTGTGGCCACTGGATACTACCCTACAGCAGTTACGTTTTGCATGAAAAAGGGAGCTACAGTCATTTTTGTGAGACAAGGTCGAGCACACGAAAAAGTAACTATGAAGTTTTATAAGTGGACTGCAAATGAAAATGATATTATTTTAAAGTAAGAAAAAATGTTACTTATAGCTGTCGCAACCCCAAGTAAGTTTTTATTCGGCCAATTCTTTGAAAACAAGAAACAATCAACAGGGAAATAAAACGAGTGGCACGTCATTTTCCGAGCTGACGCGTTCCACAGTAGGTAGTCAAGAAACAACTCGAAAACGAAGCCTCTCAAAAAATCTCTACGAGGCACTTTTAATTGCAAATTAGTTGTTGAATTGACAAATTAGTTGGCCGCATCTTTCTCGGACACCCTGT
Organism: Apolygus lucorum; assembly: GCA_009739505.2. Taxonomy (NCBI): domain Eukaryota; kingdom Metazoa; phylum Arthropoda; class Insecta; order Hemiptera; family Miridae; genus Apolygus; species Apolygus lucorum. Next base: position 42,338,377 of record CM019176.2, read on the forward strand.
ATAGGTTGAATGGGGGCTGTTTTCTCTGGGATGGACATCAGCAGCTCTTCGCGGGATACCGCGTGGGATGGGCATCCAATACAACGTATTGTGGGGAAACAACTCAACTTTCCTCAGCTTTTAATGTTCCCTTTATGGTGAAAATAATTTCGTTCTACCAGCTCTCTAAAGTTGTCGTGAGACCCATCGAGAGATGGTGAGATAAGGAGGAGTAGGACTGTTATAGCTGAGTGATAAGAGCGGCGTTATAGGAATGCAAAGGTCAAGAAGTAGATGAAGAGGTCGATATCGAAGGAAGACCCTGCAAGCCTCTCGCAGGGGCGGCCAACAGGCCCAAAACACATGCAAGTAAAATAGGACGAGACCTTACGCGAAGCAGGATCTATTAAACAGAACTGTCTGCCAAGTGTCACACTTGCAAATCCCCTCTCTGGAAATGAGGTCAGAGGAACAGGCATTTTGCATACATGCAAAGGTCAAATCTTTTATCAATTAAAGTCTGCTGCACACAGAAGCTCAAGACCAGGTATATCAACTATAGCTGGTAACTTTTTGCTTGAATTTTATACACGCAACTCATCATTTTGCTCAACTGTAAAGTTGCTTTTAGCTTTACTGTTTTTCCTGGCTCCACTGTTATTACCTAAATAAATTTCTAGTTGAAACCCACACTTAGGTTTATTTTTAGACTCTACAAGCTAAGGTTAACTATAATATGGAAATGATAGAGCTGAATCTGTTTCCTCTTGTGAAATTGCATTGTTCGGAGGGAGCACCTCCCCCCCCCCCATCATAGCACACTCATTTATAGGTATTAGTATTATCTACTCCCAAATGTATCTTCTTCGATGGAACACGTAAAATCAGGATAAATACTGCAGTAATAATCTAGAATAAAATATGAATCATCAATTGTTATTATTTTGTATTAAATTTACAAAACTTTGTAATAAATATATCAGGTACTTTGTAAAATTATTTGCAAATTTTTATTTTTCGGTAGATGAAAATTATTTTATTAATCAATTAATTTAATTAATAATGATAGCTAAAGATCTTAGCCATTATCTAAATATCATAGAACTAAATGTATTAATTTACGATAAAAAAAATAAAAAAAGTCTGCCAAGTGGGTGTGGCACATAGCTTCCTTGAATCCATAATCCGATTATATAGATGATCCGATGCAGAGTAGTTAATCTCAAAACACCAATCTCTAAGTAACTTTCACTACCCTCATAGGGGACCATCTACTCGCTAATCTGGACAATCCTAGAAAATTTCATCAAATTCGGATGGAAAATGCAAATGTTATGGCTGTTACAAGGATTTTACGTATGCACATGGGCAGAGGCGTCTGTAAATTTTAAGGCCTTGATTTTCATTGGGTACCATCTACAACCTAATCCGCATAATCCCTGAAAATTTCATCGAAATCGGGTAGAAAATGTGGAAGTTATGGCCGTTACAAGGAAATCACGTTTGCGCAAGCGCAGTGGCTTCTATCAGTCCGAGGATAAAGATTTCCATAGGGGACCATCTACACACCAACCCGTACAATCCCTGAAAATTTCATAGAAATCGGACAATAATTTTGTATAGCTATGCGCGTTACAAGGAATTCATGATAGACAGAAAAATAGACAGATAGACAGGAAAATTTGATGAGCTCAGACACAGACCGCTTGATAGGCCTTCAATGTGGATATATGCCGGTACAGTACCGACCTCTAAAATTTACTGTGCCGATACACATGGAAATTCAATTTTTCTCATCTCTCTGCTCATCTCATTTTTCTAGAATCAAATAGGAAGATGATGAAATCGCGTATTGTGTATATGTTGAATAATAGTGAGGGATTAGTGGACACATCGTTTTATTTTGATTCTTCTCGGTACAAGTAAAAAAGTCTGCCAAGTGGGTGTGGCACATAGCTTCCTCGTATCCATAACCCGTTTGTATAGATGATCCGATGCATAGTAGTTAATCTCAAAACACCAATCTCTAAGTACCTTTCACTACCATCATAGGGGACCATCTACACGCTAATCTGGACAATCCTAGAAAATTTCATCAAATTCGGATGAAAAATGTAAGTTTTATAGCTGTTACAAGGATTTTACTTTTGCGCATGCGCAGATACCTCTGTAAATTTTAAGGCCTTGATCTTCATTGGGGACCATCTACAACCTAATCCGCATAATCCCTGAAAATATCATCGAAATCGGGTAGAAAATGTGGAAGTTATGGCCGTTACAAGGAAATTCACGTTTGCGCAAGCGCAGTGGCTTCTATCAGTCCGAGGATAAAGATTTCCATAGGGGACCATCTACACACCAACCCGTACAATCCCTGAAAATTTCATAGAAATCGGACAATAATTTTGTATAGCTATGCGCGTTACAAGGAATTCATGATAGACAGACAGACACGGAACCAAAATTGTTCAGAAAGGTCTAAAACGCAAAACGCGAGTGAAAATTTTGATTTTGGAGAACTTTTTTTTTCGTCCTTGAAAACTGAAAACAAAGCTTCCCCTACCTTGGTAGACTCGGAAGCAAAACTATAATAAACTCGTCGAAGAAGGAGGAAAGATGAAACAGGTAAAGGGGGGGAGAAACTGTCCCATTGGTGTGTCACATTGGTGGACGTTAAAATATAATTTTGATACCAGCCGTTCTCTTTTTGGATGAGTAGATCTGTTTCTATGATTTTTCAAATTTTCGAATGTGTATGATGTCAGGGGCGCGTGACGTCATTCACATTCGAAACTTTGAAAAAATCATAGAAAAAGATCTACTCATCCAAAAAGAGAACGGCTGGTGTCAAAATTCTCAGGATGAGGTCTACTTCCGATTAAAGATTTAAAAAAAAATCGGGCGCACCTCCCATTTTGTCGATTTTTCAGCACATTTTTAAATTTTTATTTATTTTACTAATAAATCTCTCACTAAAGGCGTAGACACCATCAAAAATAAGAGCAGACATTTTCAAAACGCCCAAGCTCAAAACTTTCAATATTAAAGGTATTATTTTTTTCGTCAATTTGAAATACCTGGTATTGCATTTTTAGAATCGAATGAGACCACCCAGAGCTCTGTAGGGCCAACCGTTCGTTCCCTGAGAACTCAAGGGTTGGACTTGCGAAAAAACAGAAACAGGAGTGTGAATCAAAAACGTCACTCTTGTTCAACTGCTCAACTTTAATACCATACATTTATGCCAACGAGGGACAGCGAAGGGCAAACAGGCATGGAAAAGGAGCCTTAAGCTCTTCCAAAAGTTCTGTTCTATGGTGACAGACATTATGGATATTTTGGTACCAGTTTCGGCTTTTGGTCCGAGTTGTCTTCCGAAATGTCCGAAAAAACAAGGGAGTTATCGACTTTCTAATATGAATAATAATAGTAAATAAATAGAGATTCGCCATTCGTTGGAAAACCCTCAATTTATGTATAAATGATATACTGCCAACACCGGTGTAATTATGGAAGAAACAGCTATACCTCTGAGTTTGAAATTCTGTCATGAAAGATAGCGAGCAGAATTGTCGATCCAAATTCGCTGATACCACAATGGCCAGGCCTGGAGGTCTTCCGGAAAGTTGACAAAGAGATAAAAGAGCGACAAAGAAGACAGTTCAACAAGAGACACGCAGCTAGGGATCTGAAAACTTCAAAAGAGGGAGAAAAGGTGTGGGTGCGAGATGTGAAGAAATATGGAACAGTCATGCAAGAAATCAGCGGTGTACCCAGGAGGTACGAAGTGAAAACCCATGAAGGAGCCACACTGGTCCGGAACCGAAAGCTTTTGGTAGCGGTAGACTAAGGAGAGGAGATTTAATGGTATGTTAAGTTTACAATACCTACATAGTTATTATTAACAATATGGAGTTGCGTTGCTAACATGACAACGTGTGTTTGAATAAAAAGTTACTCTTACGAATAACACCTTTGTGTTCCTTTCAATCATGCCGAGACGAAGGCAAAACAGATCTTATCTATCACATACGAACAGAAAAACGCACTCATGTTTAAAGAGCCAGTAGCATTGGTGAAAGCTCGAATCAAATGAAATTTCAATGAAATTTTTCTTAGAGGGGAAAACTTCTGTTTATTGATAGAAACAATGGACATATTGTTTCTAGGGATGGCAACGATATATCGATATATGAAATATATCGATATATTACGTTTAAAAATCGATATATTTATATCGATATAGAGAACCGATATTATCGGTCAATATCGATATATTTAACGATATATCGCGACCTGTTTTCAAGTTTAAAAAAAAAAAATTTTTTTAGTAATAATTAAATATTGAAATGAATGGACGAGAAGGGACGCCTGTACTTGTAAAAACATCAAGTAATTTTATTCCAAATTTTGTAGGTACCTACTGATGGGTTGATTTCAGACTGTTGACTTCAGCTCAGACATAATTGTGTACATAGTATTCACCTACAGTGGCTCTCAAGGCTCAAATACTCGACTTAAGCCAAAATTAATGGAGGCTCGTCCAGCTTAAAACTACCTACCTACTATACGAAGTGAAGCAGGTTTTCACAACAATTATTTTCAATTTTGAAGGATCGTGATCGTCCACAGTACCCATACCCCCTGTCAATTTATAAATTAATTTAACATTGCAATGACATTTTCGCACTTTTTTCCAGTTTTTAAACAATGAATTTCGATCATTCATACCCAGTAACTTTTGAAAGTAGGTAGGTTAATATTTCACACGGTTTTTCCAAATAGATCTTCCGATATGTCGAGTATATCGATAATATTTCCTCCAAAATGATGTTAGTAACTTTTCAATTCACCTACCTACTTACTTCTTCAAGTTTTTCCAAGTAGATACTCCGATATGTCCATAAATGTCATCCTAAATTATTTTTATATTGATTTAAAACTATTAAATTCACCTACCTACTTCATATGAAGTAGATCTTCCGATACATCGAAAAATCGATACATTTTATCCGATATATCGAAATATCGATGTATTTTCTCCGATATATCGAAGGTATCGATATCTCATTGACGATATATCATTTGATCGATATATCGATATATTTCATTCGATATGCCATCCCTAATTGTTTCAGAGGCGTCTGGATCTCCAGCGGCTCGTCCTCGACACAAGCGCTCAGAGCGGCCTTCCTGCTAACTCTATCTCCTCTGTTTCCATGGACCTAGTATCCTACTGGAGTTGAGCATAAAATGCTACTAATGAGGGAAAAACAGTCATACTCGGGAAACTTAGCGAGTGGATTATCACTTTCCACTTATTTTTAGGTTTCTATTTAGTTATTATTTAGGCTGTTATTATTTTGTTCAGGCTGAAACCATTGAAAACAGTCCCGGATCATCACCTGGCAAGCTGTAGGTACTTTAGTGGGGGAAACGGCACTTAGCGTTCAAAAACTTCAATCTTCTGAACGGCCCACTGCTCCAAGTTCGTTTTCGTTGATTGATACTGTTAATTGATAAACCCATTCAACCCTAATTGGCAGCGTATTCTCAACCTTGATGATGATGATAATAATAGGTAGGCAGGTACCTAATAATAATGATAGACGGTGCATGATGAACTTCGGTGAGGTCTCATCAATGATTGGAGGTAGGTAGTCCAGGTCAATACAAAAACCTTTTTCTTTCCTAAGTACCTACCTAAAAAAATAGGTAATTGTTTTTACAAGACAAGCTTCATTCTTCGGTAACCGAAGGCACTTGTAGCGAATTTTCCAAAAAAATGAAGCTATTACAATCGTCTAAAAAAAACGGGGTGAAGTTAGCTATAGATTCTAGCAACAGAAAAAATCGATGGGGAACCTAGCAATAGATTCTGGCAATAACTTTTTTTCTTTTCGGATGGGTTGCTTTTATGGAAAACATTTTTTTTTACGTTCAATATGAATCATTCCCAACCTAAAATTGATTTGCAAAGACAGAAAAGTCGAGAATGTTTTTCTCCCGAAAACGTCAAGTCCCACCGCCTTCCGAGTTTAGTATGGGCGAACAATGTTTTAATTTAATATCTCCTGAACCACTTGCTCACTCACCTTGAAACTTGGTGAGGTTGTTGGGTATGTAGAGAGGAATGTATTCCAATTTCCCCGGGCGGCCGTCAGTGACGGAGGGGAGGGGGAAATGTGTTTCGCGATTATCAGGTTTCCGGGAAAAGTGGCAAAATTGGGTCAAGGAGGGGGTCTCTCACTGCATCTATTTTTACTAGATTCCTGGATCAAATCCCCCCACCCCCTGACGGCCGCCCGACCAAATCTGGCTTTGCTATACCCGAGAGAAACTATCCAGGAATCTAGGAAAAATAGTTGCAAAGTGAGAGACCCCCTCCTTGACCCATTTTTGCCACTTTTCCCGGAACCCTGATAATCGCGAAACACATTTCCACGTCCCTGACGGCCGCCCGGAGAAATTGGAATCCATTCCTCTCTACATACCTACCCAACATCCTCACCAAGTTCTTAAGGTGAGAGAGCAAGTGGTCCAGGAGATATAAAATTAAAACTGCGTTCGCCCACACTAAACTAGAAGGGCGGAGGGATGTTTTCGGGAAAAAACATTCTCGACTTTTCTGTCTTTGAAATTCAATTTTAGGTCGAGAATGATTCATATTGTTGTCAAAAACAATGTTTTTCTTAAAGGCAATCCATCGGAAAAGAAAAAAAAGTTATTGCTAAACCGGGTGGAAGTGGAGTTGAGGAAAAAGTGAGAAACAGACATGTAGATCTCTAGTAGGATACTCTAGTAGGATGCTAGGTCCATGAAAACAGAGGAGATAGAGTTAGCAGGAAGGCCGCTGGGAGCGCTTGGGTCGAGGACGAGCCGCTGGAGATCCAGACTAGAGGTGTGTCGGTACAGCTGTACCGGGACTGTGGAACCGAGTATCAGGTTGGAACGGTTCCACGCAGTGACAAAAACTCGACCCTTACCGGTCCAGTTCCACAGACTGATAAGATATCTTGAAATGTCTCTGGACCGGGAAGAGAATCTTTTCCATCGGTCCAGTTCCATCCTCACCAATCAGAATGATCTGATCAATCATCTCATCAATCTGATCATTCTGATTGGTGAGGATGGAACTGGATCGGTAAGGTTGGAACCGGACCGATAGGATATCATAGAGAATGGATCAATGGCTCTGGACCGGTAAGCATGGATCTTGTTCTCAGTTCTGTTCCATGTTGTACCTGGAAGCGCCCTTACTACTTCCATGGACTGAGAATGGTTCATGGAATGGCTCTTGAGCGGGAAGTTATCTTCTGGACAGGTTAGCATGGAAGTTGTCTCCAGTTTTATTAATTTATTATTGTCGTGTTAAGTTCTTGAACTGCAACGTCATTATTCTTTCCTTGAATTGTTTGGTAACTATTATTTATAATAAATTGCCTCTTTTGTAACACTTGTTCAAATTCCTTCCTTTTAGCAAATTGTCAAGGAAAATGATGCTATTGTATTGCAAGTTGAGATCATAAGCATGGAAGAAGGACGATAGGGATTTGCCTGCCTGCTTCATCCACGTCATGTGAGTGGGATTTGACTGCCTGTACCGGTAATGGAACTGTACCGGTAATTTGGAACGGTTACATCTTTGTCACCATAACCGTTGGAACCGTTCCAGGGAAATACCTGGACCGACACACCCCTAATCCAGACGCCTCTTATTGTTTCTATGAATAAACAGAAGTTATCATTCACAAAAAAAAAAACTCTCCAATCGCAGGTAATATTATATCGCAGTAGTCTAGAGAACCTTGCTTCGTACCTACCGACATGTAGCTATGATTTTGTTTACTGGTATCGCGTTGCATTTTTTGTGGCAAAAAAAAGTGACGCGAAAAATTCCTTGACCCCCAGCCAAAATACATATTTATGTCAAAATAAATAAATGACATTTTAATGGGGAGGACGCTCAGGACACGACGCCAACCCTGTGAATGGGAGTAGCGACGTCGAGTGATGAAAGTAGAAGGAACTTTTCAGTTACCAAACCTACTGCCTCTGATAGCCTGAAGCAGGTTACAGTGTGAAGTGACTTTAATAATATAATTATTTGAAGTACCGATATCGTAATAATCTACTCAATTCCCCTTCTTTAGCCATAAATCAGTTATATTGTGCCGAAATGGGTTCAAATATGATGACAGTCGTGCAGTCAATTCTCTTGTATGGAGCGGAGGTTTGGGCAGACGCATTGAGTGTGGCATATATCTAGACGGGAGAACATAGAGGAAGGTGGATTGCACGGCTGGTGCATGGAGAGGTGAACTTCTTTCTTACGCAGTTCTTTTCAGGACATGGACTGTTTTATTCCTATTTGCATAAAATGGGGAAGGCATCTGCCTCAACATGTTTACACTGCCAGATCAAAGAAGAAGATGATGTGCTCCATGCCTTCTTCAAATGCACCAAATGGACGCCTGAAAGAAATCAGCTGATGGCAGACCTGGAGTTAGCTCGCCAGAGTTCAACACAGAGGATGTTGTCTTCAGGATGCTGGAAGGTGAAAGGAGCTGGACTGCTGTGGCAGAGTACACAGAAACCATCCTGAAAAGGAAGATACTCTTAGAACGAGAAAGAGAGAGGAGGGAGTATTTGGTCCGCCCCCTCACCCAGAACTGATTAAAGGACTCAGCCCGAAGTAATGTATTAAACGCTTCCGGGCTGAGTTCCAACGTGGGAGAAAAGGAGGAGGACATGGGTTCAAATAAAGTCGCCTTGACTGAACTGCTTCAGCCTTTCTTATCAGACCAGAAGAAGTCCAAAAGTCACTGGGGAAATTGCGCAAAAAACAGAAAAGGGAAGCAGAAAAAAATGTTCCGGAAGGTGATCAAACAAAATCGTCGCAGATAGGAGGAATCCGTCGAGAAATTGGATCCCAGCTGAGATTATCGTCAGACATGGAACTTCCAACTCCTATGTGATCTAAACGGCAGAGGGAGCCAAGTACTGTTGGAATTCCTGGTTCCTGCAACCAAGACACAAGCGACAGTCTGTAGAAGCAAGTCCCGCGATACCACTGGAGCCAGAAACATCATCTATGCGCAAGTCTGAGTCGTCGCCTGACCTGCTGCCCAATCAACCTCCTCCAACAAGGAGCAATTCACCAACTTCAAGCCTCAACATCGGAGGTTGCCAGGAGAATACCGAACTGCCAGAGGACGCTTGGTGAAGCCTCCTAAGAGGCTTCTCAGGCATCTAGGAACAGAGGGATGTGAATGGAAGTAGTGACGTCGTGTGATGGATGCCAGAGATAACCTGAAGCAGGTTACATTGGGAGAAGTGATATCATTATTTGGAGGACCTATTTCGAATGTGAATGCAAGCCCGTGTCGCTAGTTATTTTACGTATTAATCTACTTAATTCCCCTTCCTTTGTCACTAATCAGTTACAAACCCTAGCGGTAAGGAAGGCGAAGCTGGGAGAGAGGGACGAAGGAAAGTCCCCCTATTAACCTATAAAACGACCAGGGCGAGGGTGGTGGTACCACGGTGCGCACCTGTGAAATTCCCAACTCGAGCAACTCCGCGGCACTCACCTCTACGCTTACAGATAGGCTGCCGAACAAGTTACCAATTAGAAGTATGATTGAGGATCGAACTTACGATGTAGATTTTAGAGAACTGCATTTTGAAATCTTCCAAAATTTAGCCATTAACACTCACCTGAAACGAAAAAAGAATGATGTATTACAGTTTGAGAGAGGTAAGATGCAAGAAAATTGTTAGTAACAGTTGGACAAGATGAATCTCATATTCAGACAGGTACCCAAGTTGTACAAAGTTTGTTTCCTCAGTCGGCTGAGGACTTGTTTTGGCGCAAATCTCATCTGACCCACCAAGGAATACCCTGCTCAGGTATGAGATAGCAAAACATGCGGATCTGTTTTTTGGTTTATTATTTTCAATAACGAACCTTTGGAATTGAACAAGAAAACAAATTGTTTACCCCCACCCCCATAAAATGTGTTGGCTTGCCAATCAAGGTACGTAGAATCCGAAAATCAAATAAAATGTTTGCCATTCGTCAGCCGTACGCGGCACTTTCCTTAGTTCCCATGGACCGATTTTGATGAAATTTAGTATATGGGCTCCATTTGGGGTCTAGAATATGTTTTATCTGTCGAACAACAATAAATTTGCATTGACAATGGACAAAAATCTTAGAGCCTACAAATTAGTGAATAAAAGGAACAAATTAGTGAATAAAAGGAAAGGGCCTGCAAAATATGGAAATAAAAAACGTCTGCCAAGTGGGTGTGGCACATAGCTTCCTCGTATCCATAGCCCGATTATACAGATGATCCGATGCATAGTGTAGTTAATCTCAAAACACCAATCTCTAAGTAACTTTCACTACCCTCGTAGGGGACCATCTACACGCTAATCTGGACAATCCTAGAAAATTTCATCAAATTCGGATGAAAAATGTAAATGTTATGGCTGTTACAAGGATTATACGTATGCGCAAGCGTAGAGGCATCTGTAAATATTAAGGCCTTGATTTTCATTGGGGACCATCTACAACCTAATCCGCGTAATCACTAAAAATGTCATCGAAATCGGGTAGAAAATGTGGAAATTAAGGCCGTTATAAGGAAATTCACGTTTGCGCATGCGCAGTGGCTACTGTCATTCCGAAGGTGGTGATTTTCATAGGGAACCATCTAAGTACTAATCTGTAACATCCCTGAAAATTTCATTGAAATCAGATGGAAAATGTAGAAGTTATGGCCGTTACAAGGAATTCACGATTGCGCATGCTCAGCAGCTACTATCAGTCCGGGGGTGATGATTTTCATAGGGGACCATCTACACACCAACCCGCACAATCCCTGAAAATTTCATATAGGTAAATCAGACAAAAACTTCGTTTAGTTATTCGCGTTACAAGGAATTCATGACAGACAGACACACAGACTCACAGACACGGAACCAAAATTGTTCAGAAAGGTCTAAATCGCAAAACGCGAGTAAAAATTTTGATTTTGGAGAACTTTTTTTTTCGTCCTTGAAAAGTGAAAACAAATCTTCCGCTACCTTGATAGACTCGGAAGCAAAATAACTAAAAATCCACCCATGCACAAAGGCAGCAAAGCCCGGCCACGGGAGACTCAGCCGGCCCGGACCCACCCACCATGGCGGTTCCCGACATACGAGCATAGGGGCAATGGCAGGAAATCAACCAGGACATACAGCCAAACGCCCATGAATATGAGTGACTAGAGTGGATTTTAACTATACGACTAGTAATTTATTATAACTAATGACTAGAGAAGTATTAAAACGAATGGATAAATAATGACAACAGAAACCACTCACAAAACAAATACAACATAATATGTTGTATGTTATATTATAACATTAATACTTAAAAATACTCATCCTAATATCACGGCTAAATTTACAAGAATATCACAAAGTTAAAGGCTAAACATAGATGAACTGACACTACTTTAATTAATGTTCCTCAGACAGCAGCAAACGTCATCAATAAATTGACCAAGAAAAACTTCTATAATAGATAAAACATAGAATTTCGGGACTAAAATTGCACTGTTTACTGATCATATCGAAATACTCGTCAAAATTGTAAGGTAACTTAGATATTAGAATTTTTTTGCAGAGTTTTTTAAATCTATTTAAATTTAGTAGACTCGAGGCTTTTATGTCGTCAGGAAGGACGTTATAAAATTTGAGGCACCACCAGCCAATTGAGTTTCGAGCTGCGCTGATCCTACACTGGGGCACTGAAAACAAATGTGCGCCGCGAGTACTACTTTGCAAAAGCTTCGGGGTGTTAGCAACATACATCAGGCACTCATATATGTATTGACTTGGTAGAGTGAGGACCCCCAAATCCGCAAAAATACCCTTGCAATCAGCGCAATAGTCAGTTCGAGCATCAGCACGTATGGCTCTGCGCTGACTATCAGATACAACTGCAGCAGACGGCGAGAACTAAGCAAGAATACTTCATCCGACTATGGAATATAGCATGATACGCTCAGACTACGGAGTTTCTTGGCAAGTGGTCAAGTAGTCTTCGCAATAAAAAAGTAACACTATTTAGCGATTTCGCCAGTTTCTCGCAATGTATCCCCCAATTGAGTTTTGGATCCAATCGAACTCCCAGTATTCTTATATTGGTGGGGTTTTCATTAAAAGGTGAGAGGTCCCTCAACCCAAAAAACATACATTGCGATTTTCCATCATTTACGACCAATTAATTCATGGTAAACGATTCAGTTATAATACTGATAGTATCCGTGCTTTTCCATTTCAAGGTAGATTCATCTCTATCGCTAGACAATGACGTAGAATCATCTGCGAATAAAATATTGTAATTTTTACAATAAAGCGGGAGATCATTGATAAATATTAAAAATAGCGTCTAGTTGTGCCTCGAAGCTTTTGGTTGATTTCAATCATTTCTATGGGTTAAAATTATGAAACCCGCCTAGCTCAAAAAAATTGTATATAAAGGTATGGTTTTTTCATCAATTTAAAATAGTATTGACTTGAACCTTCCCTTCAGAGGAGGTTCCATTTCAAACCTTCAGCTATGGTGTAAACGCTACGAAGAGTTCTTTGTTCCCTAGTTTTTGAGAACCACCGTGTCCCTCAGACACTTCATACACTGTCAGTTGACCAACCCTACGTGTCCCTCAGACACTTTATACACAGGCATACAGGCAACTAAAAGACGAATGTTTTCGGGCATAATCTTGGGTACTTATTCTGACCAGGCCTCAATTTCCAACCGATTTGCGAGATTCTTTTTTGTTCAGATGACTTCCGAGTTCCGCATTATTTCACCAAAGTATCGAAATTGCCAAGGGGAGGAGGCGAGTGGGGTGTAATATTCATGAAATATACGATTTTTCAATATTCCGGTTCCTATTATAGCCCACTAATTGTACATAAGCTTTGAAATTGAGGGGAAATTATCAATACAGCTCCGGATTTTCTTGAATTAAGTATTCTTTGTGACATCGTGGAACAATTTAGTGGTGCCAGGACACCAGGAACCGCATATTTTGAGAGTTTTTGTGTGTTTCACCTTGAACACGGATGTGGATTTCTGCGGACTTCCTACCAAAACTGACAGATGAAAGTTAGGGCGTATTACCGCTTTGGTGCCAGACTAGACTCCATGAGACTCCCATGAGTAAGCCTAATAACTTTTAACTAATAAAATGTTGATTTGACGAAAAAAATATTAATTAACTCCTCATGTGTCTCAAGATCGACGTTAGGGTTGCCGACTGTCTGTCGGACATTTTATACACACCAGGGGTTAAATAACATTTAAAAAAAATTGTAGTCCTATAACACACAGAAATGAGTACCTTCTCCTTCGCGCCTGCAGCGGTTTTGAAGTCGTTCAAAAATTTGAGGGTAGGATTTGTATATACCCGTGCGTTGCCATCGTGACTTATGTTTACTCACACCAAAAGGAGAATCGCAGGTCATGAGCTGTCTAACCTGGTTCGTTCCAGCAGACGGTTACTAATCCCGTGGAGTAAGGTCGCCCTTGAATAAACCGTAGGTGTCACGTACTGTCGAACTCAAAACCCCCGGTTACGACGTATCGTGCGGGACCCGGTGATTTCACACTTGTCAACCGTAGCGGTGCGGTTTACATTCAATGCGGTCAGACGTTGAAGCGGTTGATTCAAAAGAGTAATGAGGACCATCTGAAATACGTCCGATACGAGGGAGGGCGGAAGGAGGGTGCGTGGAAATGAAAAAAGAAAATTACATTAATGGCTGAGCAGAGAAGGGTTTTGTGGTCGAAGCGGAGCACGCAAGACGGACTCGTGTGACCCTCGACAAGGCAAACAAAGGGCGGACTTGTCTGGGGATTGATTGACCGCAGAAGGCTGGGAAACGCGCGTGGGCGGCCTCATCAACGCGACAGGTGGTTTACTGTTTGGGGCCGACGGCGGAATTTTGAGGAATCGAAGCGCCGTTTTGAATGAACAATTTCCATAGCGTTTTGGCAGCTGCCCGAGGTGGTCGTACTACAACGGCTACTACACGCATAGCATCACTGATTCGAGTCGGAGATTTCGGAGGTGCTTTTACTCTACTCTGAACTTATTTGCCGATGATACAGCGGTTTTAATAGAAGCTGAGAACTGGGAGAGATGTTATGCTCAAGCTTTACTGGCAATCGAGGTATTAGACAAATGGTTTCGGACTAGTATGTTGACACTAAATGCTTCTAAAACAAAGTACTTAACGATTAGTCACGCTAATGATCGAGTACCTGAGGGTTACAAGCTAGTAATTCACACCTGTGTGAGTAGTGAAGTTTGCAATTGTACCAATATCGAATGTGTTGAATCTTATAAGTACTTGGGTGTAGTAATTGACAGTAGACTATCGTGGAAAGAACACATTGACTATATTTATCATAGGTTGAGGAAATTCATTTATATATTCTACTCAGTGCGATCTATTTTTCCAAGTGACAAACTAAAACTTATGTACACCGCTCTTTTTCAGTCACTCTTGCAATTTGGTATAATTGCTTGGGGTGGAACAAATGCATCACATAATATTATGCAACGGTTATTTGTTTTACAAAAGGCAGTACTAAAACTATATCTTAAGAAACCGAGGCGATACCCGACAGAGCAGCTATTTCAATGTGCTAAGGTTTTCTCACTGCGTCAAATTTATGTGAAGGTAGCATTAATATTTTTCCATAAAAATTATAATATTCTGCTTCCAGTGATGTCTGATAGCCAATATGGAACCAGATTTAGGCTAATGGGCCATGTGGTGAATAATCGTCCCCGTATTGCGCTTTATACCCGGAGGCCTTTGTACATTATCCTGACTCTTGTAAATAAAATAACAGTAGAGATGAGACTTCCAGGCAACTTCAGCAGGAATAGTTACAAGAAATTGGTCTTTTCTTGGATTATTAGGTATGGCCAGACAGACGTTATCGAGAGTCTGTTAACTAGTCAGTACGTGAACAGATGAGTAGTTCTTGATTTATTGTTGAGTAACAAATATTGATAAGATTTCAGATTTACTTTATTATTTAGTTTCTTATGTAGGTAGGTAGTTCATATGACTCTTGGTGGCAGCACGGGCTTTGCCTTTAGCCACCAATATATTGACTGTAAATTAATCAAGTTCTGCTATGTTATATTTTTTTAATATGTCAATAAAATTTCATTTCATTTCATTACTCCCCCAGTCAATTTTAGGTAAATGTGGATTGTGGGAAACCACCCAGTTTTTACCTATCATAATGTTAAAATAATAAACGAAAGAACAAGTGTTGGCCAGACTACCTCCTCTTCAACCCGTGGAGGGGGTTAGCTGATCGTTCCTCACTCGCAACAGGGGGCAGATCTCAGAGCCCAAAACCGAGCTGCCAAGTGTACGAGATTAAACTGCAATCAAATCTTAATAGTTCATGTAAAATAATATGTTTGTCAAGTCACGTTCATCAGCTCGGTGAGTTAAATCCGTTCCCGACGGCCCCACGAGGTCCAAAGCAAGTTTCTAAGGACATCTTCGAATAAAGCGAAGAAAGAGTGAGTGCTCAAAAACTTCCTGATCAAAGAGGAGCAGGCCACATGAAAATCGGTTTAGCGGTTTTAAAAGTAAATTTGTAGGTTATAAAATAAATAGAAGAAAGATGGAAAGAATCACCAGCGTAGTAAACTAAACAATCATCTCAGGTTGGATGTTCGTCCAACTTCTATTCCTGGTGTCGCGGACGTCATCAGCTGCCTTCCAAAGGGAAAATCAGAATTAGTCCTGAAGATTACTATTGGCTACTTATTGCCTCGCCCGCTCAAGTGAAATAGCGTTCCCCAACGGCCCAACCCGAAAAATTATCTTGACCTGCGATACCAAGCGGTCACCAATCCAGAAAATCTCCCAGGCCGACTGGCCTTAACTTAAGATTTCACGGGAATCGGTTCATTAAACAGACGATGTGGACAAATTCGCCAACCATCAAGTATATGCACGAACTAAATGCAACATTATACGTGATAGAACCTATAGTGCCTCTACAACGTGACGAGGATTTGGCAATAAATCAAAAAGTTGAGAGGAAATTAAGAATTCCGCGTTAAGCTGACTTTGAGTCGATCATCGACGCGTACCTTCGAAAAATCTTGCGACACTGAAACCATCGTAATCCATTCAAGTTCCTCGTGTTTCCAATACGACGCGTGGGCGCCCAACATCCCGGAATGGCAGACACCTATCACTCAAGGAGCGAGTGTGGAAGTCGTAGTACAACCAGCTCGGATCCCAGCCAAAACGACATGGAAATCGTTCATTCAAACCTCACTTCGACAGCAGGATCCGAGACACGCCCTCTGCAGGCCCTAATCACTAGCGGCCATCGTTTCAATGATCCTTTTGACTTTTTAT
Source organism: Apolygus lucorum (assembly GCA_009739505.2). Taxonomy (NCBI): domain Eukaryota; kingdom Metazoa; phylum Arthropoda; class Insecta; order Hemiptera; family Miridae; genus Apolygus; species Apolygus lucorum. The sequence goes on from CM019176.2 coordinate 42,354,826, forward strand.
GAATTGATACTACGTCTATATACAGGGTGTCCCATGTTAACAACCGTAATACTGAGTTGATTCTACAACTAATTTAAGTAAGAAAATGGCGCTTAGCAATTTTGTTTTGGCCCCTAGTTTTTAGGACGTCCCACAGTAAGACTTGGGCGTCCTTATGCAATCGATCTGGGGTGAAGGAGGACAACACACAACAGAAGAAAAATAACCACACAGTAATCCGTTTTAGACCATTCTGAATCCAAATCCGCGAAAAAAAAACCATAGGTGTATGTCTGTGTGTATGTGTGACAAAATCTTGTCTCGTCTGCACAGGCCTTAGTTCTCAAACGATTTTCCTAGTTCTTTTTTTGTTCGGCGCGGAAAACTATCTAGTTGTGCACTACGTCGCCGGAATTTCGAATTTTGCTTTTTAAGGGGGGGAAAGGGGGGGAGGGTTAATGCTAAAAAAAACGTGCCTTTGCAGACATAATCTTGTAAACTCTGCCCAGGCCTCAATTTCCAACCGATTTGCGTGTTTCTTCTTTTGTTTGACTCAAATAACTCCCGAGTTGTACCTACATAATTTCACCAGAGTATCAAAATTCGCAAGGGGGGGGGGGGTGAGTGGGGGATAATATTCACAAAATATCCGAATTTTCAATATTTTGGTTCCTTTACTGCTTACCAACTGTCCCCAAGCTTTGAAATTGAGGAAAAATTCTCACTACACCTCCGGATTTTCATGAATTATTCTATGTACCACCATGGAACTAATAGTGGTGCCACCATGGTGATAGGACACCATAAACCGCATATTTCGTGGGTGTTTTTGTGTTTCACCCAGAATACGGATGTGAACGTTCAATGTTTCGACGTATTTCCGCTTTTGTGCCAGACTGGCACCATTGGTGGTGGTGGGGGGGGGGGGGGAACTTGAATTCGCAGGTTGGGTATCGTAGATCATGGATTTTAAAATGCTCTTCAGATTCGAGGCTCTCATGCCGCTAGAAATTTTATGGTGGATAAGGGTGAAGGGGGGGGGGGGGTCACTATTTCTTCCCTAAAGTAATAAATAAATTACATCGAGTGAAACATTTTTATCGCCTACCAACTGGTTAAACTGATCTAATGCTTATCCAATGGGACGTCCCCTGGAATGCATGCATTACTAAACAATATGTTTAAAGTTTTAGGTTTATTATTTTTAATAAAGAACCTTTGGAATCGACCAAGAAAAAAGAAGTTAACCCCCCACAAAATTTGATGGTTTACGTTTCAAGGTACGTAGAATCCGACTATCGAGAAAAAAAAATTTCCGTCCGTCTGCAGTACACGGCACTTTCCTTATTCCCATGGACCGTTCTGTTGAAATTTGGCACAAGGGCTCCATTTGCGGTCCAACTGGACCGTCTAGTTGTGCCCCGAAGCTTTTGGTTGATGTCAGTCACTTCTAAGGGGTGAAAATTGAGCGTTGAAATTTTCAAGAGTGCCCTAGCTAGAAACTCTCGAAATAAAAGTATCGTTTTTTCACCAATTTTAAATAGCACTGAATTTAAAAAAAAAATTTGAGACCATCCAGAGCTCTGTATGACAAACCGTTTGCTCCCAACGAGAACTTAAGGGCTGGACTTGCGATAAATCAGAAACACGAGTGTGAATCGCAAAATAGGCCTAATCTCCGTTCAAATTTTAGCTGACCGAAATGCGATCTCTGTTCATTTCTTCGATTTATACTCATTTTTGTATCCTTAGCAACCAGTAATCAAATTTCCAAATGAAGACACCCACAACTCTTTTCATCTTCGCATTGAGTTAGAATCGTTTATTTCCCCCCAAATAAACTTGATTGTTTAGTATGTATGAGTAGTAGTAGGTTAGTAACCAAAAGAAAACCAAAGAAAAATTTTTTTTTTTCAATTTGGCAAAACTACTCTACGACTTGATTTTTCACACATCAGGACCCCGAAAATAATTTACATGCACTATAAAGATGGGAAATTTGACGCCCTTTCCAACGTTGCTCTTATTTTTACATTTTCACTGTAAATTATGGTAATTTTAGCGACATAAGGTCGAACACACAAAAAAATCTTGAAGAAACAAGGGGTTGAAACAAAATTGCTAATAGACTTTTCTCACTTAAATTAGTTGTAGAATCGACTCCCGAAATTTTTCCGTCCTTAACATGGGTCACCCTGTATAACTGTGAGTAGGTACTCAGGGACAGCACAGAATAGTGATTCATCCTCACGAAAACAAGTAGAAAACACTCTTCATTGAGGGCGTTTTTTATTTCTTAATATGTCATCCTGACGCCCACCTGAAGAGCATTTCTGGGAACCCGCGAAGCTTCCTCCCTGTAGGACTGAGTATGTAGGATGAGGTTGAAGGTTTATATTTAGACGAGTTGGGTGGAGGGGAAATAACAGGAAAAAGTGATGCGGAAAATGAAAAATACCCGCGTAGAGAGTGTGGGGGTAGATGAGAGCCTGCGGATTGGTACAGAGTGATATAAATAGGCCAGCTTCCTCGAACCTACCCTTAATGAAGTGGAGATCGAAAAGCAATAAAATTCATGGAGAGGTTTTTATAGAAACACCTGCCAAGTTGAAAAGGGCACTGAAGAACCTTCCCGACAGTTGACTTTATTTTTTAACACCTCTATATCAATAGTCCGCACAATCTGGTGAGTAAAACAGGCAGACACGCGAAGTGTTTCCCGACCATGTTGTTGTTTTTTAAAAATGTTTTTCCCTCGTGTGCTTTGCTGTCATCTTGGTGTCAGCCCCAAACTACCCTCCAAAATTGAGCAAATTCGGTCAATTTTTGTTAATTTCGTTCCTTTTGAAAAATATGCAATATTTTGGAAATAAAAAGGTAAATTTTAAAAATAAAAGGCAGCAGAACAACTACTGGTAGGTTGAAACCTCACGGTGACAGATTATTGAATTGCTCGCGATTGCGGTGAATTTCATATGGTGCCATCTAGGGGGGCTAAACCATGAAAATATCATCAAATCGGACTATGTTTTTGGACGTTATTATCGTATTCGGTCACAGACAGACCTGAATCGCCTTACGTCTGTTGTCCGTCGCACAGTCGACCGTGATTGTCCGTCGCATTCCTCGTCCGACAGGAGTCTCCAGAGCTGAAGGGGCTTCTCCGCTATCTGAGTCATGTGATCAGCATCGGCCTTGGAGCCTCTCAGCGTTGGGATCCGCTACTTTTTTATCAAGAAGTCCCGCCGACTGACCGTCGTTGCATCACAATAGGAAGCGCCCTCACCAGCTGTAGGACTCCTGAGGAGAGTGGACTCTCATTGCCGTCTGACATCACTGTCTCTCTAGGCCACATTCTCGTTCTATAGTTAGTACTCTCAATTTGAATGCAACATTCACCACAGTGGACCTTAGTGTTGAAAATGGCCAAGTTGGGTGGGTATTATCGATTCCTAGCATAAAATAACATGGGCCTGTAGAATTAATTGTTGAAAAAATTCTGATTGTTTTATTGAGCAGTTTCCCATTACGAGGTTTGATATTCAAGATCATGTTGATGATTCTCCATGTCGAGAAACAGCAACACGATTGTAAATTCACCAATTTAGGACCACTTTGTCGAAAAGTTTTCAAATAAGAACCTTTTTTGAGAGAAAAACGGGCCGACCTCCAAACTGATGATGGCAACCCAGTAAAAAGGAAAAAATAATGACAACTTATTCAGATAGGTTGGTAGGTAGGTAGATACGCATTGAAGTCGCCACCGTGCCCATCTGCAGACACAAACATACGCAAGTGGATTCCACTTCCATCTGGTTAGTGTTACACGATGCGTCGATAGTGCAATACGAAATAGGAATAGAATAGAAGTAATGAGGTATCATTGAGGTAATGAATGTGTTCCAAAACTATTGACTTTGAATATACACAAATTAATGGTCCGTCAATCACTCGGAAGTTACGTCAGTACGGAACAAGTAAAGTAAAGTAAACAACCATTTCAGGTTGGATTTTCGTCCGACTGCCATTCCTGGCGTCGCGGACGTCATCAGCTGTCTTCCAAAGGGAAAATCAGAATTTGTTCTGATGATTTCGCTCATGGTTTCCCATTGCCTCACCGCCCTGGGTCGGGACGAGGGGAAACTGCGACCGGCTTACCCGAAAATATGCTCCCGAGGCGAGCCCCGAACTCACGGCCCCGCAACCGGTCCGAGTCTCGTCTCCAGAGACACATGCCGCAACTCGCTCGGCCACAGCTGAACCCCGAAATACGGAACAATTTTCCAGAAATTAAAAACCACGATTTTCAACTACTTTCACAAATTTTCGACGCTTTTAACAAATCAAAATGAATTCCGATTGAAACGGGACCACCACGGTTACTGGTAGAACACATTTCAAACAAAATCTGGCAGATTGGTACCAGAATAAGAAAATGCGAGGTGTGCAAACATGTACAAAAAAATTTAAAATGCTGCTATTACACGTTGTGTAATAATTTGTAATGAGCTATGTGTAATAACCTATGTCGTAGGTTTATTATTTTTCTACATCGTTCATATACCTGGAAAACCAACCAAGTCGGTATTTTTTTCGAAAATAAGGTTTTGAGCTCTCCAGGTAAATTAGGGTCGCTTGATCCATTTAGTGAAGCCGTTTTTCTATCTGAAGAATAGTTTTTTATCCAGAAGGCATAGAAAAAACGTGTAGGTAAGTCGGTTATTTTTTTGTCACCGGAAAACCATGTAAGTCCTGTGTATGCCTTCATAAAAGTGAGCAGCTCACGCTGGTGACAAGTTTCCATCAAAGACAGTCAGTTTTCTTTTCTTTTCTTCATGTAAAAGTTTACAAAATCATAAATGGAGTTCGGAGAAAGTGATCATAAATAGAAACCTTTTTATAAGTCTCAATTTCAGCAATAAATTCCACTCCTTGTGTTCTGCAGAACACGTGATTTTCCATACTGTGACCAACCTTAAGATCACGGCCTACCTACGTGTTATTCCGTATTGTTTCTGAATTATTTTTACATTATTTAGGAGGATAATTTTAGAAGAATTGATTGATTTGTTGGCTGTTTGACCTAGCTGTAATGCTGATGTTAGAAAGGACAAAAAGACATTAGTAGTGTGCTATTGGTCTGCTTATGTTTTACAGGAAACTCAGTAAAATTATTGATACAAGAGATAATAATTCAGGAAACCAGCTCTGACCTATCCCTAACCCCTTACCCATCTCTAACCCATATCCAACCCATCCACAGCTCATCCCCAACCCAGCCCTGTCCTATCCCTAACCCCTAACCCACACCCAACCAATCCATAACCCATACCTAACTTATCCCAGGTCCATCCCTAACCCATCCTCAGCTCATACCCTACCCAGCCCTGACCTATGTATAACCCCTAACCCAACCCGTCCCTAACTCATCCCTATCCCATCCACTACCCATCACCAACCCAGCCCTGACCTACCCCAACCCCTAACCCGTCTCTAGCCCATCTCCAACCTATCCTTAATCTCTACCCCATCCATAACCTAACTCATACCTAACCCATCCTCAACCCATCCCTAGTCCATCTCTAACCCAACCCAGCCCTGACCCATCTTTGAATACTGGTTGCTACGGATGATAAACTGAGTACAACTTGAATAAACGTAAGCTAAAATTTGAACGGAGATAAGGCTTCTCTTGCGATTCACGCTCGTATTTCTGATTTATCGTGTCCAACCTTTAAGTGCTAATAGGGAGCGAACGGTTAGTTCTGCAGAGCTCTGGGTGGTCTCATTCGATTCTAAAAGCTCAATACCATTTTAAATTTATGAAAAAACGATACCTACCTTTTTATATAAAGTTTTTGAGCTTTGGAGGCGTTTGGAGATTTCAGCCCTTATTGTTCACCTGCTTCACATCAACCAAAAGCTTTGGGCACAACTATACCAAATAGAGCTCAAATACAAAATTTCATCAAAATGTGTCCATGGTAACTATGGCGGACAGATTGCAAACATTTTATTTGATTCGTATTATTCATAAATCGTGACCCTTCTTGAGAGAAGTTAATTTTTTCTTTTTTGTCGATTCCATAGGTATAACCTATTGAAAATAATAAACCAAAAAACGTCTGCCAAGTGGGTGTGGCACATAGCTTCCTCGTATCCATAACCCGATTATACAGATGATCCGATGCATAGTAGTTAATCTCAAAACACCAATCTCTAGTAACTTTCACTACCCTCATAGGGGACCATCTACACGCTAATCTAGACAATCCTAGAAAATGTCATCAAATTCGGATGAAAAATGTAAATGTTATGGCTGTTACAAGGATTTCACGTATGCGCATGCGCAGAGGTTTCTGTAAATTTTAAGGACTTGATTTTCATTGGGACCATCTACAACTTAATCTGAATAACCCCTGAAAATTTCATCGAAATCGGGTAGAAAATGTGGAAATAATGGCCGTTATTAGGAAATTCACGTTTGCGCATGCGCAGTGGCTACTATCAGTCCGAACGTAGTGATTTTCTTTTTCTGTAACATTCCTGAAAATTTCATCGAAATCGGATGAAAAATGTAGTAGTTATGGCCATTACAAGGAATTCACGTTTGCGCATGCTCAGTCGCTTCTATCAGTCTGAGGATGATGATTTTAATAGGGGACCGTCTACACACCAACCCGCACAATCCCTGAAAATTTCATAGAAATTGGACAATAACTTCGTATAGTTATGCGCGTTACAAGGAATTCATGACAGACACACAGACAGACAGACAGACACACAGACAGACAGACAGACACGGAGCCAAAATTGTTCAGAAAGGTCTAAAACTCAAAACGCGAGTAAAAATTTTGATTTTGGAGAACTTTTTTTTTCGTCCTTGAAAAGTGAAAACAAAGCTTCCGCTACCTTGGTAGACTCGGAAGCAAAAATTGTCGTCCCATGAACTTTATACCTTCGAGCCTAAATCGATTTTGAAGTCGGTAAAACAGGTACTTGACGATACGCATTCCTCTTGAGGCTCGCGAGTAAAAGAGTTGGCATGAGGACGCAGCTGGACCTGGAATTTCAACCCTCTAATCCAATTTGTTTCCAGCGAAATACGTCTCGCCAAAAACTAAAAAATTCAAATTACACATTCTCGAAACTATAGACTATGGCTTGATAGAATTTACTTGTATGCCGACGATATTTTTGACACGTTTCGTTTGATTTCGAATGCATTGCCTGAAATTGTAGTACAGGTGAACAAGCTGTGTGAGGCACCTACTCGACGGACGTGAATTTTATTTTCTAAAATTTCTCATCCTGGTATTGGAATAACGGCGACGGGATCGCAATACAAACAGCGAGGAAGCAAAAACTTCCTCAAAACTCTCATATTTCAGGCTTCCGAGCTCGATGACACATTTTAGTTTCTTCTGGCTTCCCAGAAACACTGGATCCTCCTGCTCTCGACTGATTATCATAGTTAAGAAACCGCGCATATCTCTCCTTTTTTCTCCTCTCAAAACTGTTTGTATATCAGCCGACAGATTAATTCGCGTCAGTTCCCTAGGAGTTTGAGATGTTTTTTACTATTATTTTCGGTTCCCCCACAAAGAAAAACCACAGGCCACAAGACTAATACAAATTAATTTGAAACGCTGAAGGTAACTAAGCTTTTGCCGCGTCCGTCAAGGAAGACTGTGAGAAAGGCGACATGGTAATGATGTCATTCCTCTGATCGTGTGGAATTTTGAAAGACTTGTCGGCAATAAATTGATTTGGATGCCTGAGTTTCTTGCGTATTTTTTTCTGGTTTGAAAGAATCAACTGAGTCAGAGTAGGTATGTTGTCGGAAACGTTGTGAGATCGAGGGACATGAAAAAAGTGTTGAATCTTAATTAGTTATTGATCAAGTGACAAATAGCGATCTAACCTTCGAGAAGTACCTGAATTTCAAACGAATTATTGCCCGTTTTTAACTCGAAAAACTCGAAATTCTGTTCGTCTAGGGGGGTATAGTGGACACTTGCTGGCATAAATGTGAAAAATAAGAGTAATAGGCGCCAAACTACTTTGAAATGCATAGAATTTGTAGGTTGTGCCATCTATGAAGCTAACGTAGAACTACCGATACTCCAGAGCATCATGGTAACGAATTAGTTATCATTCTTGGTTATCATTGATAACCATTTGCAAATGGCGTAGTTGAGGTCTGTCGCTCGCACGTGGTGTTTGCTGCTGAACCTCGTAAGGAGACCCCCTCGTGCAACAGTATTTTTGGAATTTTGGTTTATTATTTTCAATAATAAGCCTTTGGAATCGAGCAAGAAAAAAAAATTTTAACCCCCCCTCAAAATCTGATGTTTTACGTTTCAAGGTACGTAGAATACGAAAATTGAATAAAAAAATTTCCGTCCGTCCGCCGTACGCGGCACTTTTCGTAGCAACACTGGACCGATTTGGTTCAAATTTGGTATATGGGCTCCATTTGGGGTCTAGTTGTGCCGCGAAGCTTTTGGTTGATGTAGGTCACTTCTAAGGGGTGAAAATTAAGGGTTGAAATTTTCAAGAGTGCCCTAGCTCGAAAACTCTCGAAATAAAGGTATCGTTTTTTCACCAATTTTAAATAGTATTGAATTTTTAAAAATTTTTGAGACCACCCGGAGCTCTGTAGGACAAACCGTTCGGTCCCCACGAGTACTTGAAGGTTTTCCTTCGATAAAACAGAATCATGAGTGTGAATCGCAAAAGAGGTCTAATCTCCATTCAAATTTTATCGGACTAAAATGCGATCGCTGTTCATTTCTTCGATTTGTATACAGTTTTGCCTTCTGCGTAACCAGTAATCAAATTTCCATATGAAGCTTTCTATTTTTCCAATCGAGTGTGAAGCGTTTAGTTCTTTCTAATAAACTTGATTGTGAAGGTGTGAAGCCAGTATGGTGTGGTAGGTAGTACCTAGCTGGTAGGTAAAAAAAAGTTGGTAGGTAAAAAAAATGTTGGTGGGTAAAAAACGCTGCAAATCACTGCTCAAAGGCTTTTTCACTCTTCAGATCACTGTTCAGCTGAGTGAGCTCCGAAGCCATTTTCAATCCTATTGAATGGAAGTGCTCTTCCAGGCGTCTCCAGCATTCGAGGAGATCTTCTTCACTCCTCAGATCACTGATCAGCTGAGTGAGCTCCGAAGCCATTGCTCAAAGCAAACCAAAAATTTTGTTTCGCGTTTCAAGGTACGTACAATTCGAAAAATAGAGGGAAGGTCAAGGGAGAATACAGATGGTGGTAGGTGCTATTGATGGAGAACCAGTGATCTATACAGAAGGGTGATCTATACAGAAAATAATAAACCTTTGAGGAATTTTTAATTGCTTGAGCGACTTCTTTTTTTTGTGAAATTCAAGTAGATAGTATAGATTAGTTTCCATGAAGGATTTCTTGCAATTTATCCTGAGTGAGCATTTAGGCACTTAAACTAGGTCGAGGTCGTGGTCAAGGTCGGTGGTGAGGTCGTGCACTTAACAGACACTAAACAACCGAAGTTAATTAAGTAGACACTGGGTGTCCACTTTTGAAACATGAATGATTTTTTATTTTGATTTTTTTTTGTGTTCAGACTGTTTTCAATATACTGCTGTATATGCTACGTTAATTTGGGATCATTCTGTTCATGGGGACCAATAGTGGACAGGGGTGTCATCTTTTGAATCACAAATGTCCACTATTGAAACAACAAGTCTAATTGTGATCATACAGGTGGGTCGTGCATTTTCTAGTTCGCATTACTATCTTTTTTTCTATGTCTCTTTCAGGAAAATGGCTCCAGGTAGTATTTTCTGGCAGTATGATGAGGAGATGTATAGAGCTGCTCAGGAGGTCAAAAATGGCACCCCATTGGCTACAGCTGCAAAACGCTACAAATTATTACACAAAGGTTTATTATTTTTAGACCACTATATAGACCACTCGTCTGCAAAGAACACGGCTTTGCCACTGTTACCACCAACCAACTTGAAGAAAACCGTCGATCGTATTTCGGTCAGCTAACATTTGAATGGGAATAGGCCTCTTTGGCGATTCACACTCGTGTTTCTGATTTATCGTTAGGCCAACCCTTAAAATCTCGTAGGGAACGAACTGTTTGTCCTACAAGGCTCCGATGGTCTCAAAAAATTCTAAAAATGCTATACTATCTAATATTGATGGGAAAACAATACCTTTCTATCAGAATTTTTTGAGTTAGGGCATTTTCAAAATTTCAACCCCTAGAAGTAAGCTACTTCAACCAAAATCTTCGGGGCACAACTAGACCCCAAATAGAGGCTACAAAGCAAATTTCATCAAAATCGGTCAATATTAAGTGGGGAAAGTGCCGCGTACGGAGGACGGCCAAATTTTTATTCGATTTTTGGATTCTACGTACCTTGAAATGTAAACCAACAGCCTGTTCCAGTTGTAAACAACAAATTTATGACTAAAGTAAAGTATTTCGTGGGTTTTGTGAACGAAAAATGATTTCTTCATCAATTTGATGAAAACAGTCATGTTAAATCTGTACTTTTTTCCTATCTACCTATTCTAAATGTGATAATAATCTATTAATTTTTATAATTGAACAATTTTTCTCAATATCCTAGCCTACAGACCTCATTTAAAGCATAAATCCCTCGAAAAAGGCAGCACACGAGTGATGACCACTATAGAAGCAGAAAGTGTCCACTAAATAAACGAAAGGAAATTTTGGTGTCCACTTTGCCCACATCGTTGGCTTTTTGTAATTATTATTTTATTAATATTTAAAGTGAAGTATTTAGAGATTTAGTGTGTGTGGAATCAAAAGAAGAAGAGTCGTAGAATGTACAAAATGAAGGTTTATCGTTCTCAAACAAAATCCATCATATCTATCGAGAATTCAATGCAAAAATTTCCTTAAAGTGTTCACTATTAGTACAAATCTTGACTGAACAACAACACGAGAAACAATTGAAATTCAAATGTTCATCGCTTCTATCGCTTTCTAAGAAAATGAATTGATATGAATGATTTGAGTATTTTGAATAACCCCTCGATGACGTAATGAATGGAGGACACTGGGAGCCTGGTGTAAACTTTGAATAGACCCGACTTTGAATATTATCATTAGAATTGTTTTTGAGAAGAAACACTTTCCTAGGAATAGCCTACGATTCTTGAACGCCGCCTCGGTTCTGTGTGACGTCATGCGGATACCACCCAATGGGTGGGTTGTAAAAAAATGCATACCTATTGTAGAAAAATTTGTTTTAGAATATTCACGTTTTTCCGCGTTTAAACACAAGTTTCTCCCCACACATTTTTCAAACTGATTGAAAAAAATGGTTTGTTAATACCGTTGAATAGCTAAGATCTTTGCGCAGGTTTTGGTGTTGAGGTACGTGAAAACTAATACGGAAGAGAAACCTTAACAACCAAAAGAGAAAACAGGAAATTTTGCCAATTTGACTAAAATTAATTTACGAGTTGATTTTTCTCTCATCCCCACAAATAGTTTTGTGTAGGCACTAGAAAGATGGGAAATTTCACATCCTTTCCAACGATGCCCTTATTTTTACATTTTTAAGGTGAACTAAGGTATTTGTGGTCATTTTAGTGATTATGTCGAAAACACGAAAAAAATCTTGGTAAAAAAAAGCTGCAAATTATTACACAACGGTTCATTTTTTCTATATTGATCACTCGTCTGCGAAGAACATTATTACCTTCACAATCACAGTAATATATGGTATATTCGGAGTCAGCACAAAATTTCTGGTACCGATGCACTTTACAAAAATTAAAAATTACGTACGTATATCTGTTGTACCTAGACATGCAGTAGCCGTGTGGGTACTCTGTGAGTTCGTAGAGACGAGTAGAACATGCATATGGACTCCTAACATCTTCAAAGCATACCCGGTGCATACATTATGTTGGTATGATATACTAAAAATCGAAAAAATCAAGAATCGCCGAAAAAACTTTCTAAAAGAAATTTCGAAACCATTGTTCATTTTCTTAACCATACCTTCAACTGAAAGATTTCTTTGAAAATTCGCTCATTAATTCATGCTGCATGAATGGACTTTTGGTTACAAAGGGCCACTGAGAGCCACTTAGTTTTTTTTCTTTTTCACTTCGGTTTTCCGTTGCCGTTTGTAGTTTTCGGTTGCCGTTAGTGATTTGAATAAATAAAAAATAAAAAAAAAACCTTTCGCATCAATGGCTATACAGGGTGTCCCATATGTTATCCACCAAACTTCCAAACTTCGGGAGTAGTTTCTACAACTAATTTGCAACTAAAAGTGTCTTGTAGCAATTTTCTTTTAACCCCCTTGAATTCCGACTTTTTTGACTTTAAAGATTTTTATCGTGTTTTCGACCTTACACCGTTCAAACGGTCGTAACTCCCTTAAATTAGACTCAAAAATTAAAAATACGGATATCGTTGGAAAGAGCGTAAAATTTCTCAATACATGAGCCGTTGACCAGTCGAGAAAAACAAAACTCAAACTTGAAAAATAGTCAATTTCTCTTTTTTGGTGAAAATGTTGATGATTTTTCCTCAATTGAAACAAGGTATTCGCCAGAGGGGCTCAAAAGCTTAAAAACTGCTCCATTTCATCAGCTTTCCAACGGTTACACAATTTTTAGTCTTACTGTGAAATTTGAGGGGGAAAAGGGTGTTTCAATGCGAAAAAACGTGTATTTTTTTTCAACGAAATCTACGGTTGGACGTCGGGATGTGGTGCTTGGGAGGAACGGCGGCGGAGCAGACCCCGGATTCCTCCCGTCCAACCGTCAATTTCGTTGAAAAAAATGCACGTTTTTTCGCTTTGAAACACCATTTTCTCCCTCTAATTCCACGGTGAAACTAAAAATTGGGTGACCGACCGTTGAAAAGCTGATGAAATGGAGAAGTTTTTAAGCTTTTGAGCCTCTCTGGCAAATACGAGGTATTTTTTTTCCATAGGGAAAAATCATCAAAATTTTTGAAAAAAAAAAATTGAAATTGACAAATTTTAAAGTTTGAGGAAAAAACTACTCTAGCGTTCAGTTTTTCTCAATTTGTCAACGGCTCATCTATTGAGAAATTTCACGCTCTTTCCAATGGTATCCTTATTTTCAATTTTTGAGAGCAATTTAAGGGAGTTATGACCGTTTTAAAGGTGTAAGGTCGAAAAAAAAATATTAAAAGTAAAAAAAGTCGGATTTTAAGGGGGTTAAAAAAATTGCTAAGAGACATTTTTTGTTGCAAATTAGTTGTAGAATCGACTCCCAAAGTTTGGTGGATAAAATATGGGACACCCACACTGTATATTGAAATATTGCGGTAAAAAAGAAAACAGTTTATGATGTTGCGTTAACTTTGTTGCAACCATTTTTTTCACAATTTACACAATTAGGCTCTTTGTAATGAAAACTGCAATAGTCCACATAATCGCGTAAAACTTCACACTCATTTGTGAATGATCGTGAATACCCAGTTTCATACTGAGGAATTCATCTGTGGTAGAGACGGTATCATCAGCTATCTCATCAACAAAGCACTTCGAAAATTAAGGAGTTCCGCGTGTTCACATAAAACTTGTGACAGAGCGACATCTGCAATGACACCTGATTAGTGATTTGACTGAATTAGTACTTTCATTCAGTCGAACAGCGACTCAAGGATTGCTTCACAGTCTCATTCCAGACATTGATCCAGCAAGATCCCTTGAGGTTCAAATCTGGAGGTTAAATTGGTATCTACTGATTCTTCTCCTCCCCCATTACAAGATGGAAGCCTCATTGCTTATAAGATATTAATTTTATCCATCTATCTTCTCCATATCTAACCTGCATCCATTTCCAACATCCAGTAGGTATTCAAACGGAACGTACAATTGCTAGAGGTAGAAATCAAATTATTCTCGTTGATTCATTCAAATGTCAAGGATCCTCTAGAACAGTACTGTTTCAAACGTACCCTGTTCGGACCAGTACCTTCGGGTACTACTATCGATCAGTACTATCGGGTATTCTCCCGATAGAGAACTTGGTTCCAAATCGCAAAATTTGGAACAGTTAACCCCCACGTGCGACCTGGTACAGATTGAGTACCCCATACCTGAAATATTGAAATAGGTCGCATAAATATCGAAAGGGACACCCCACACTCGAAGGTACGAGAGTTTGCGACCCGCCGTAACTCACAATTCGGAGACCCTGAGAGGTTCTATTCGTATCCAAATTGCGGCTCGAAACGTTGTTCATCAAAATCCGAGGTTCTGCCACCCTCGCTAATTGATCGAACCAGTAAAATATTCCTCGACGTCGACCCAAATTTCTCTTAAGGTTTCGGGAGAGCGATTAAGGACGTCAAAAGGATTAAGGTTCAGAGATCAAGTCGACCCAAGGTCGACCTCTTGAGTGGTGGAACAGGGTCGGATCGGGTCGCGTTCTGTCCGTTAACCAACATAATTGATTATGCCTTGAGTTTGATTTATGGGACGTTATCGACGATCCTTAACAATATTTTTTTTCGGGGGTTTCTGCTCCGATGAGGGTCGTATTGTGTGGGTATCGATTGCCGTTTCGATTTCCGAGACGTCGAGGCGAGCAAATTATTTTCCTAAGGGGATCGATGATCGATTTAAATCCAAATTCGTAACGCCTCCATATTTTGACTCCATTGTCGATCTACCAAAATTAGCGTAGGTGATATGAGTGCTGAGAGACGGAGAAATGAGAGACGAGAGCTGGTTACTTTTGCTTGTGCAAGGGGAGTTGCGAGAATTGAACATTTAACTCGTGCATAAATACCAAGTGAATTAAAAAAAAAATATTCGGACCTACCAAAATTCAATACTCAGCTTTCACATACCAACGGTAATGGAATCAGTCTTTAAGAGTTGATTTTTCACCCATCACGACCTTACACACATTTTTGTATAACCACTAGAAAGATGGTAAATTTAACGCCCTATCCAACGGTGTAATTAGATTTTGAATTGCTCGTAAATTAAGCGAATTATGGTCATTTTTATGGCTTAAGGTCGAAAACACGAAAAAAATCTTGAAATTAAAATAACTCAGAAATTAAGCGTGTAACGAAAAATTGCTAGGAAACACTTTCTTACTAAAATTAGTTGTAGAATCGACTCCCGAAGTTTTTCGGTCGTTAACATGGGACACCCTGTATACAGGGTGTAAGCCTAACTGGTCTGCCATACGGTACCAGTCGATTTTATAACTAATTTGCAACAAAAAAATGTCTCATAGCAATTTTTGTTTAAACCCTTCGTTTTCGAGTTATTTCAACTTTAAACTTTTTTTCGTGATTTTGACCTTTCGTCATTAAAACGGTCATAACACCTTTAATTTGCTGTGTAAATTACAATTTGAGGATACCTTTGGAAATAGCATTAAGTTTCCTATCGGAAGGATGCCTTAACTTTTTTTGAGTCAAGGTTGGAGACACGAAAACGTCCTCTAAAAAGTGAATTTTACATAATTTTGGAAACCTTGCATTTTTTCAATCGCAACTAGACCTACGAGAACTCAAATTTTTTCAAGATGCAAGAACAGTAAAAACTGCGCCAAAATCTCAGCTTTCCAACGATGTAATCAAAAAAAATTTCACAACCAAGTATAGGAGAGACATTTGTGTTTGAACGCGGAAAAACGTGCGTTTTTTCAACGAAATCAGCGCTCCGCCTAGTCGATCTGAGGGGCCGAACGACATAAGTATAAAACGAGTCTTAGAAAGTGCAACAATAAATACAAAATAAAGGCTAAGGACCGCAAATTAACCCCATGGATCACGAATGGTATAATCAAGTCGATGAGACACCGAGATAAACTAAAGAAAAGATCAGACTTACAACCGTTTAATAAAGAACTGAAAACCTTCAGCGTTAAGTACAGGAATATGGTCAAACAATTATTAAGAAAAGCCAGATCCGAGTATTTTGGAGAAAAATTGAATAAGGCAGATAGTCCAAGGCAGCAATGGAAAGTGATGGACGAGATTATGTATGGAAATGGTGCTATTCATCGGGTTCTCCCTCTGATTGGAGAAGTTGCAAAAAATGATGACCTGGGAGTTGAAGAAGCGAAAAATAAGGTTTGCAACGACTTGAACGGGTACTTTGCACAGGTAGGAGAATTATTGGCGGAAAACATTAAACATAAGCCCTCCTATATAGCCTATGAGCCCGGTAGAGCATTAGTAGAGGACTCCGTATTTGCGATTAAATTAATGACAGAAGCCGACCTTACCAGAATGGTTAAGACAATGAGAGGAGGCTCAGCATCTGGAATGGATGGTATACCTCCGAGAGTGTTGAAAATGTTCCTACCTTATTTGATTGAGCCATTGCTACATGTCTATAATTTATGTATCACCACTTCAATATTCCCGGAAATATTTAAGACCGCTAAAATTACCCCACTACATAAAGGCGGGCAAACTACTGATCTTGGGAACTATAGACCAATATCCCTATTAAGTGTATTGTCCAAAATTTTAGAAAAGTGGGTTAACGAATGCCTCTATACCTATTTGGAAACCAATAACTTAATTACAGATCGGCAGTATGGCTTTCGAAGGGGGAAGGGAGTAGACGATGCGTTGTATGAGATTATATGTGACATGCACAGAATCAGAGACGAAAAGAAGAAAGGGCTCCTCCTATTTTTGGACCTGGCCAAATGTTTCGATTCCATTGACCGAGGACTAATGATCAAGAAGTTGGAGGAAATCGGTGCTGATTCGGCGAGTATAAAGTGGTTCGAGAGTTATTTTTGCAGAAGAAAGATGGTCGTTGAGATTGAAGGAGTAAAAAGTACTGAGAGTTTCAATAACTATGGTACAATTCAGGGTAGCAATTTAGGGCAACCCTATTCCTCATATACATTAAACAGATTGTTAGCCTCACGGAAGAATGTAAAGTCTACGATACTACTCTACTGTTTGAGGGCCTGGAGTGGGAGGATGTTTACCAAATGGCAAATAGGACCATGGATTTATTGCGGACCTGGTTTGATAGCAATCTACTAACCCTGAATACTAAGAAAACCAAGTTCTTGGAGATAGGAAGATTCGGGGGAGAACCGGCTGATCACAACATTGTGATCCACGGATGTGCACCTCAATCCAATAACTGTGTTTGTGATCCAGTAGACAGGGTGAATTATCACAAATATCTTGGAGTTATCCTCGACGATAAATTAGGATGGGAACAGCATGTGACCGCCCTTGCTAAAAGGTTGAGGAGATTTACCCATGTATTTTATAGGATAAGAAATATTTTGCCTAGGGACAAGTTAAAAATGGCTTAAAATTATGACACAATGGTCCAGTCTGCTCTGCAATATGGTATCCATGTGTGGGGATCTGCGGTAGACAGCATACTTAAAAAGTTGATAGCGGTTCAGAAAGCTATATTGAAAATTAGATTTCATCTCCCCCGTCGTTATCCTTCAGGAAATCTTTTCGAATTTGCAAAAGCCTTTACGATAAAGCAACTGTACTGCAAGAGTCTATTGATGTATCACCATAGAACCCCGATACTTAGCCGGACCAATCCAAACCATCACTATGCCACAAGATACGTGCTGGAAGGTACCGTGTCAAATCCGCGACCACGCCTCCAACTTACTACCCGGAGTCCAAAGCACGTATTCTTGATTTTGTTCAGGAACCTTACGGAAGCCCTCAAGCACCCGAATCTATACTCAAGAGAAATCTACAAAAGGAAGATTTACGAATATTTAATACGCGAAGGCCCGATGAACATAGAGAACTATCTAGTAAGTGAATATGTTTTACATTGAGTAATTAATGAACAATTGTACACTAATGAAGTTACGATACGACTGAAACCTAAATTATAATATTATATAAAACATGCAATAGAAAAATAAATAAATGAATAAAAATACATAATAACAATACGAGGAGGTCATCAGCGACCCCCCTGCAGCAACACGGGCGTCAGCCTATCGCTGTGGGGTACTTTGACGCCAGTTCAAAATTTCTACATGCCATATTGTTAATATTGTTTATTATAGTCGAAGTAATCACACATTAATTAGAGATGGCAATGTTTGAATTGATTGTGAATATTTCTTATTGTTTCTTATTGTCAATAAACACATTTCTCTCTCTCTCTCTCTCTCTCTCTCTCTCTCTCTCTCTCTCTCTCTCAAGTGGTGGGCGGGCGCCGCAGTAGACCGCGAGGCTTCCGGAAACAGGAGGCCAGAGCGCTGATTTCAAACATACATTTCTCCCCTATATTTGGTTGTAAAATATTTTTTCATTATACCATTGGAAAGCCGAGATTCTGGCGCAGTTTTTACTGTTCTTGCATCTAGAACAAACATTGGTTCTCGTAGTTCAATTTGAGATTTAAAAAAAAAACGAGGTTTCCATAGCTACGTAAAATTCTCTTTTTAGAGAACGTTTTCATGTCTCAAACCTTGACTCAAAAAAAGTTAAGGCATCCTTCCAATAGGAAATTTAAAGCTCTTTCCAACGGTATTCTCAAATTGTAATTTACACAGCAAATTAAAGGTGTTATGACCAAATTAATGACGTAAGGTCAAAATCGTGAGAAAAAAAATTTAAGTTAAAATAACTCGAAAACGAAGTTTTTAAACAAAAATCGCTGAGACATTTTTTGTTGCAAATTACTTGTTACATCGACTGGTACCGTATGGCAGACCAGTTAGGCTTACACCCTGTACATCTCGTAGTTCAATTTCCGATTGAAAAAATTCGATTTTTCCCGAATTTTGTAAAATTCTTTTTTCAGAGGGCTTTTCTATGTATTAAGCCTTGGCTCCAAAATTTCTAGGAGGAACTTTTTGCTGCAAATTAGTAGTAAGATTGACTCGTGCAGCAAGGCAGACCAGTCAGGCTTACACCCTGTAAAGGAGCAAATTACTGCTCGTCTTAGAAATTGAGAGGCCCATTTTGGGGCTCTTCTGCTCATCAAATACCTACCACCGATACATCGCACCTTCCTCGGAAGCTCTCACTGCATTTCAACGCTCTAAAATTCCCGATTGTCGGAGCTCGTCCTTATCAAGTCATGCAATCTACTTTTATTACGATCGCTTCTCACTGACTTATTCGCCCGATTTATTGAAGCGGGTAACAGTCCTGTCGTAACCGGATGCAACCTCGTCGTTATTACGAGATTACGAGCCATAAACATCTTCCGAAGACGAACTTTGAAAGAAGAAAAAGAAAGAAGGAGTTTGATGAATCGCAGTGAACTTTGGGAGTTGAGGAGCGTGAGCACGACAAATAATGTCATTGATGGTCGATCGCTCCAGATGGCGCAACCGACTCTTCATGACCACCGCGGATTCCTGTTTCATTTCGAGACCCTTCGCAGAGGTGCTGCAACCTTTCGGAATTCGACTGAATTCTCCGCAAAAAAGCTTCAAATTTTCCACTCGAACGGTGAAAACTCGAAATAATTCCAAGAACTCTTCGATTCTGTTACTTACATTGTAGCGACAAGTGTAAGGGTATAATGAGGAATTTCACCATGTCGGAATTTCCTATTTTTGACCCCAAAATCGGATTCTGCACCTCGAAAACCCCCTTTCGAACCCGTACTTCCTAATTTACGAATAAACAAAACAGTGTAGAAAATATGAACGTTTAAAAAAACCGGGAGGATGACGTCATCCTGGAATAGTTCATTTACGGCCGCTTGAAGCGCTGAGATCGAGAAATCTATTGTCCCCAGATGCAACATTTCACAAAACCAGTAAAGATCGAACAACTTAATCGAAAAACTGAAGAAAAAAATAGAAAAAGCAAGAAGGGGAAAATTAGTTTTTCCCTGTTTTCGTTTGATAACTTTTTTCTTAGATAACACGATTTCGTCGTACCATCGGGCAACACTGGGAGGAGACGGCGCACAGTTGGCAAAATGGCCAATCTAGGTGGACAAAAGTCAAGTCAAAACATGGGAATCTCTAATATTAGTCATTGTTCATTATGAGTTCGCAGTCCCCAAAACGTTAATATTTACATCGTCAAAACCTTCTATTGCTGTAAAAACTTCGATCAAAAGTGTCGCTGTTTCCTGTTCAAATAAGATCGTATTATCAGCTACTATGAACCCCCAACTTTTCTCGTCTACGCTGCAGTTAGTTGTAGGCAGAATCGTTCCAGGCTTGGTTTCGGCAATAATGGAAACCATTGAAAGGAGTAAGTACTATTTTTTCCTGCTAAAATTGTAAAAATAGTGTCTGATACTGTATGTTTATGAGTATATGCCATACCGTATTTCTAAAAATGATAATTTACATCTTGGAGTTAAAGTAGCACACGGCCAAGATTTGCCAAAGAAATCCGATTTTTTTTTCGTTTAAGTGTTCTAGTTTCGGTATTCAACCACCTTTTCTTGCGATTTTATGCGTTTTCTGAGTTACTTATTAAAATGGTTGATTTTCAGGTATAAATATCACGATTCCTCGCCATCAATTTGCTGCCAAAGAAAGATGGCCACGAAAACCTCACTAGGTATGTGATCGGGTTAGGTAACTCGACGATTCTTCAAAAATATTAAATTTAAAAATGATCAAAAATGCTGCGATAGACTTTTCAAAAAAATCGGAGAGAGGTGGGAAAATAGCCATGGGAAAGAAGACATTTTTTCCAACAAATATTCGACATGGCTGAGTGGGAAAGAGTTTGAAGTTGCCATTTCTTACAAAATTACTCAAGGAATCATGAACCAATCAACTGTGCGTCCCGAAAAACCGTTTGAGAACTCAAGCGATAAAACAAAAAGAAGAAAAGAGAAAGAATTGTTGACTGCTGGTCCCGAAAAGTTATGCTTAGCGGCGCTCACTGCTCTCTACTCAGCAGAAGACAGGTCCACAAGCCGTATCTTGAAAGAAGCAACTTCAAGCACATCATCAGTTCAATCTTCTACGATGTCAAATAAGAACATGATTATAATATTTTCAAATTCAATTTTTCAGAGTTATATTCGTCTAACACTGTAATAATGTCATTATTCTCAAAGTAATTAATCAGTAGGACCTACCTAATTATAATGTCAATAATTTAAGATAAAACATGAACATATCATGATACACCGTTTGCCTACTTTCATTGAAGTCAAGAAAGCTTTTCATTATTTTTCCCGTAATCAGGGTCTTTTTATTCAATTTTGAATAAAAAACCGACCAAAAAATAATTTTGTCTACCTAGATTGGTCATTTTGCCCACTGTGCGGCGATCCGAACAGCCAATCACTGAGCATTTCCGCTTCACTTTGAAGAGGTCCGTTTTCCCGGTTATTTTTTGAAATCATGAATTCTGATTGTCCCCCAAAAATAACAGGAGACTTATTGTCCGAAATCAACCAGATTTTCATCTATCCCACACCAATAACTATTCAGGAAAAATGCAAACAGAATTGTCAGGAATTATTTATTCATCTATGATAACATCAATGTTGGGCACTAGAAACATCGACTCGAAAATATCGATGGTCGAACCAACGATGTTTCGCGCCATCGATGTTATGCGACCGATGTTAACATCGATGTTTTTGTTCCGATCCATGGTATAAGGGCTCCATCCGGGGTCTAGTTGTGCTCCGAAGCTTTTAGTTCATTTAAGTAACTTCAAAGGGGCGAAATTTTCAAAACGCCCTAGCTCAAAAACTTTTGATGTATGTGTGTTGTCATCAATTTAAAATAGAATCGAATTTTTAGAATCGATTATGACCACCCGGAGGTTTGTAGGACAAGTAGATTCTTCACCTTGGGAACTTAACCCCTTGAGTCCAATTTTTTTTTTTTTAAATGGGAAATTTTCAATGAAATTTGGCGCAGTTTTTAAATAGTGTCCAACGGCCAGAGAACTGGGCCAGTTATGATTTTCTGATACATTGGTGAGGAAGGGGGTGGTGGGACACAGGTGTCCCACTGGCACATGAAGACGGGGTCCAAGTGTCCCACTAAGTAGTATTTTATGAGTTGGACCAAGTGTCCCACTAATATTTTATGAGTGGGACGTTCTGGTCCAACGGTATTGCATCACTGGGACATATGTACCAACTGTAGGTTCAGGATGCGGAAAAACTGTCCCAACAGTCCACCATGGTTCTCCCAAAACTCTTCGTGCTGCGATCTACCGAGCAATGGGGAATTTGCCTCAATTTTAGATTCTGGAATTTCAAGTCAAATCCTATAATAGGGCCCTAGAATAACGTTTAACACTAGGAATAATCAAGAGGAAAAAATTACCGTAGGAGAAAATGCCTAAACAAGTGAAGCCTCTGTTACAATACACCGCGAAAATCAAGGAATATTGTTGACGTCATACGAAAAAAAAACGACGCGAAAACAACTCCGACAACAGACAGAGTTCTAGCACCGCCACACAAAACAATCCAGTGGAATGGCTACTCGAATAATGTGATTCAAACCTTGAAACTAAATAAGAGAAGATGAAGACTAATAATGCTTGATAAACTAGTTGGTAGAATCGTATTGTAAAAAAGTGAGTAATACTGTTGGAAAGAGAGGCAATGATCTAGGTTCAACTATGTATTTTTGTAAGAACTTTAGAAAAATAGCACAACTAGGTGTTTACCAGAACTCGAACTCAACTACGGGATTTTTGATGTATCCAACAACGAAAAATATGTTGCTATAATGACGACAGTTTCCCAACACCACATTCTTCCTTCTTCTCCTGGTAGTCCTGCAACCGATCTGTATGTACAACAATCTGTCGTCCAGTCGGTAGCCGGATTCTGAATACAACGTCGGTTACTGGCTTACATATGACACAAGGTCCAACCCATGGCCTTTGGAGCTTTGGAGCCAGGCCCTTCTTTCTTCCTGGGTTGTACAGCCAAACCTTGTCTCCCTTCTCGAATCGAGGTTTCTCTGCGCGCACATCATACCTTCTTTTTGCCTCTTCTGCAACTTTCCCTAATGCTTGTCGTGCCATACTGTGGGCTTCATCCAGGTTTTGTCGCAGGGCCTCAGCATAAGTCCTTGTGCTGACTGGGTTTGGCGCCACCCCCGTTAGTAGATCGGCTGGGAGTGTGGGCGTCCTCCCACAGGTCAGCATGGCTGGAGAGAATCCTGTAGCCCGATGAATGGTCGCTCGGTAAGCAAGTAGCGCCCAGGAAAGGTGCTCGTCCCAGTCCCTCTGGTGCTTTTCAGTGACCTTGCGAAGCATGTCAATCAGCGTGCGGTTGAATCGCTCTACACCCCCATTACTTTGAGGTCTTAGAGATGTGGTTCTGGTCTTGTTGGTTCCGAGTATCTTCATTGTTTCTTTGAAAACGTCCGACTCAAAATTTCGACCCTGATCAGTATGAAGTTCCCGCGGTACACCGAACCTTGACACAAGATTCTCCACCAGGCCACGCGCTACTGTCTCTGCTTTCTGGTCAGGAGATGGAAATGCCTCTGGCCACTTTGTAAATTGGTCTACAGCAACGATAATGAAGCGATTTCCCCGGGCTGACATTGGGAAGGGACCTATTACATCTACTGCTACTCGTTCAAAAGGTAAACCTACACGATACTCTTGTAGGGGCGCCTTCTTTGTTCCTCTTCTGCCTGCTTCTCTGCAAGCCACACATGCCCTGCCAAAGTCTCTCACATCTCTATGCAGACCCTCCCAGCAAAAATTTCTTCTCAACTCTGAAATCATTCTTTTCGTTCCAAAATGACCTAACTCATGCACAGTGCGAAGCAACAACGAACGACATTGCCGTGGAACGACTATTTGCTTCACCTGCTCTTTGCCTGTGTCGGTCTCCCATTGTCGTTTCAAGACCCCTTCCTCCAGGACTAACCTGTCCCACATGGCCCAGAGTGCTTTAGCAGTAGTACCATAGGTAGCCACAGTCTGCCAGTCTGGTCTCTTCCCCTCACTTACCCACCAACGCATCTGTGCTACTTCCTGATCCTTGCTCTGTTCCTCCTTCCATGGTATTTCTGACTCAATTTTCACCCTTCTTACTTCCTTTTGGCTGTCTTTTTCTTCTTGTCTGGTGCAATATTTACACCCCATGGGCAGGCATGGTCTCCGAGATAACCCATCAGCGTTGCCATGTGCTGTGCCTTTACGATATTCAATCTTGACATTGAATGGAGCCAGTACTTCTAGCCATCGAGCCATCTGTCCATCAGGTTGCCTGAAGTTTCTAAGCCACTGTAATGAAGCATGGTCGGTGCGCACAGTTACTGGTGTTCCACTTCCTAAACCATAATGTCGAAAATGCTCGAGGGCCACCTTCAAGGCAAGCAACTCCTTCCGTGTGACACAATAATTTCTCTCAGATCGTTGCAAACATCGACTGAAGTAGGCCAACACTTTCTCCATATCCCCCTGTCTTTGAGAC
This sequence comes from Apolygus lucorum, assembly GCA_009739505.2. Lineage (NCBI taxonomy): Eukaryota > Metazoa > Arthropoda > Insecta > Hemiptera > Miridae > Apolygus > Apolygus lucorum. Next base: position 42,379,197 of record CM019176.2, read on the forward strand.
AATACTGCTCCAATAGCTTTCTCACTGGCATCAACATCCACTATGTATGGCAAGTCTGGTCTGGCATGGCTCAGTATGGGTGCAGTCATCAGAGCTCTCTTCAGATCTTGGAAAGCCTCCTCACACTCAGCTGTCCATTCAAAATTCCTCTTTCCTCCCACTAACTTGTATATTGGTCCGGCTCGTCGAGCGAAGTCGGGCACAAAAGGTCGGTAGTAGGAACAGAATTGGACAAAACCATGTGCATCCTTGGCTGAGTTAGGTGTGGGCCAGGTAGCAACACGCTCTGTTTTATTGGGGTCAGTTTCAACGCCTTGAGCCGATATCACATAGCCAAGGTAAGGAATGCTGCGGCGAAATAGTTCACACTTCTTAGCATTAAGTTGGAGCCCATTTTCTCGAAACAGCAGAAACATCTCACGTAACAGGTTTAGCATTTCTTGGAATGTTGTTGCGTCAGCTCGTACATCGTCTAGATACACTCTAACCCGGCCTTTTCTTACCAGTTGATACAGCAGTCTATTCATTGCTCGCTGGAAGGTTGCAGGAGCATTACATAGCCCGAAAGGCATAACCAAGAACTGCCATAGACCTCGAGGCGTGCAGAAGGCTGTTTTTGGTTTATCAGCCTCCTTCATTGGTACTTGCCAATACCCACTCTTTAGGTCAAGTGACGAAAACCAGGAGCTGCCTCTTGTTGCCTGCAGTAGGTCATTAATATGTGGTAGCGGGTGTGCATCTTTTCTTGTCACTTCATTTAGCCTTCTATAGTCAATGCAGAATCTGGTCGACCCATCTTTTTTTTTTACTAAGACAATAGGGCTAGCCCACTTCTGACACCAGTGTTGGAAAGAGAGGCAATGATCTAGGTTCAACTATGTATTTTTGTAAGAACTTTAGAAAAATAGCACAACTAGGTGTTTACCAGAACTCGAACTCAACTACGGGATTTTTGATGTATCCAACAACGAAAAATATGTTGCTATAATGACGACAGTTTCCCAACACCATTGTTTCTTTTGGTCACTTTTGTGTCTGGGTTCTTCCTGCCAGTTCGTGGCGCACTCTTGTGCGCACTACTTGGAAGCTAAAAGTTCGTGTATGTTCCGCTTCTGTGGTAAGCGCCACAGAACCTCCTTTGAAGTCAGATTGGTAGAATATCCGTTACGTTTCAAACATGGCTGCCTCTTACACATTGCCACCACATTTAAAATTTCCATCTTCCTTAAATTCTCTAAATTTTTTGGATGCGTTTTCGAGCAACTCACTATGGTTTTATTCCATAAAAATAAACCCTCATTCGAAAAAAAAAATGTGAGGCAAATTCCCCATTGGTAAACTGCTACCCCAAATGAGCGTTACAGACCTGAGGGACATGCAGGCACGGTTTTGCAAGCGTTTCAGAGACCGCTTTGTCCATATGTAATTTTTGAAGTTGTACTGGACGTATTGTCCCAATGGGGGTCAAAGGGTTAAGGTCAAAAACGGGAAAAAATCTTAAAAAATGGAAAAAAACTTGAATAACAAGGGTGTTAAAACAAAATTGAAGACCCAAGGGGAAGAACGCACTAAGTCCAATCTGAAAATTTTTCCAGAATTAGAAAAACAAACTTTTTTTAATGAATTTTCTTTCCTTTTCTTTCAATTTTATGATATAATTCGATTCATATAACGTTTATAAATTTATGTTTCTAGTTAAAACATAAGTCCACATCTAACAGATGGCATCTAAATCTCAGTTTCGAAAAAAATTGGACTTAGTGCATTGTTCCCCTTGGGTCTTCAATTGCTAAGAGACTTTTTGCTTCCGAGTCTACCAAGGTAGCGGAAGCTTTGTTTTCACTTTTCAAGGATGAAAAAAAAAGTTCTCCAAAATCAAAATTTTCACTCGCGTTTTGCGTTTTAGACCTTTCTGAACAATTTTGATTCCGTGTATGTCTGTCTGTGTGTCTGTCATGAATTCCTTGTAATGGGCATAACTATACGAAGTTATTGTTCGATTTCTATGAAATTTTCAAATATTGTGCGGGTTGGTGTGTAGACGGTCCCCTATGAAAATCATCATCCTCGGACTGATAGTAGCCACTGCGCATGCGCAAACGTGAATTCCTTGTAACAGCCATAACTTCCACGTTTTCCATCCGTTTTCAATTAAATTTTCAGGGAAGTTACAGAGTAGTGTTTAGATGGTCCACTATGAAAATCATAGAGAATGGTTTTTCATAGTGGGATGGTCCCCTGTGAGAATCTCAAATCTAGTCATTACATTACTAAGCCTCAATAGCTCAGAGGTAGAGCATACAACTGTCCCAGGGTCCCACCCAGGGCATAGAGGGGCCCCGAGTTCGAATCCCAGCCGAGGCTTAGTGTTTTTTTGATCCAATCACATACATCTACTCACTTAATTTTTCATCCGAATTTGATGAAATTTTCTAGGATTCTCCAGATCAGCGTGTAGATGGTCCCCTATGAGGGTAGTGGAAGGTATTTAGAAATGGATGTTTTGAGATTAACTACTATGCATCGGATCATCTATATAATCGGGTTATGGATACGAGGAAGCTATGTGCCACACCCACTTTTTGAAGTTGCACTTGACGTATTGTCCCACTGGGGGTCAAAGGCACGCGGGAGGTTTCTTCTTACACTCCATTAATTTTACCTAGATTATTAATAGAGCTCGGCAATATCTAATTACATAAAACCCCAACCGTACGTACGTACGTACGTATGTCGTACAAACGTGGGGGACCGGGGTTCGATTCCAGGCCGTGACATACAATTTTTTTTCTTTCAATAAATTACGTGTTCATCTACTTTTGTAGATTTTGTTTTTGCCTGCTTTTAGCAGGCTTTTCAGCTAGTAAGCGAAATAAAACCTCAAAATATGCACGTAGATGCCCAATATAAGCATTTGTACACATGCGCGAAAAAATCCGAAAATATGCCTTCAAAATATGCGCAAGATAGTAGAACAATTGAATAATAAGTTGGAAACAAAGTCTTTTCAGTACCTTCATAGTTACTTGTATTTATTAATTTTTTTGTATGTACATTTTTATACAAAATCATTTTATACAATTTTTAAAATTGTTTTACTCAGTTTTCAGACAAAACATTTAATTTTTAAAATATGTTAGCTTGTACTACCAAGTGCTTTTCCAAATTTTCAGTTGTAAAAGATTTTCTCAAATCGTGCAATAATAGTTTCAAACGGGAGAATGACCGCTCCACATCTGCTGAGACAATTGGTAGATATTTGAAAGACGCCACTTCTTGAGGAGTGTATGACCAATTGCTGGTGTTGGGTCGCCTTCCAACACTTTCGCCAACACAACGACAGCTTTCCAGCCAGGATTTCGTTTGAGTACACACTCTAATTTTTCTCGAACGGTTTCACCTGTTTTTCCGGGCCATGATAACGCCTCCTCATTAGAGGAAATAGCTGACAAAACTGGAAAATATGGCTTTTGTCAAGAAATGCCCATTATATGCACTTATACCAAAAACTGCGAATATATGCAAATACATGCACGATAAATTTAAATTTGGAGCGACAAAATGGCTTGAATATGGCATATTTGGGCTCCTTACAGCTTGGGTATATCGCAAAAAAAATATGCAAATATGCAAAATGCCGAGCCCTAACTATTAATATATATACGTATTTCTATTGACCATTGTCACTGCAGAATGTTGTTACGACAAATAAAATTTAATTTTTTTTTTCAAAGTGATTTATTATTGCAACTGAATATTAAATACAATCCATCTAGCAATATTACATATCATTATTACACTCCTTGAGAGCCCGTTTACAGTAAAACGCAGTCCCTTCTCATAACAGTATCTTCAACACTGAGCTATAACTGCACTTTAACAGCACTAACTAAGTCCAGTGGTTTTTTTCGCTTGAGTCGCCGGAGTTCATCTTCGTTGTCCAAAACGTAGAGCATTTCCAGGTTCTCATGATTGTGGAGGCGTTGTTCGTGCCTCCTTGAGTAGCTTGCGATAATTTCGTGGACTGTTTCCATCCTCAAGTCTCGATGAATATCATCGTTCCTCACGTACCAAGGTGCACGCACTATACTTCTCAGTATTTTATTTTGGGAGGTTTGAATTTTGTTAATGTTTGATTTTTTTGCACAGCCCCATAACTGAATTCCATAGGTCCAGATAGGGCGAAGGATCTGCTTATAAATAAGCAGTTTATTGTGGAGAGAGAGACGAGAATTCCTTCCCATCAACCAATACATCGTTCTGAATTTGATTTTAATTTCCTCTTTTTTCTTTTCTATACGCTTTTTCCAGTTTAATTTAGAGTCGAGGGTCATACCCAAATATTTAACTGCATCGGTATGGGGTATTTTATTTGAATTGATCTCAACATCCATGACAGGAATTTTTCGGTTAGTAAAGTTGATGTGAACTGATTTTGATTCATTCAACTTTATTCTCCACATATTGGTCCACTTAGAGACCTCAGTGATTGACTTCTGTAGATTACTAGTTGCAGCTTCGATATCATCATCGACGGGGAGGATAGCCGTATCATCTGCAAAGGTGGCAACAGTTGTACCTTCTCGTTGGGGTAAGTCCCTTGTGTACAGTAGATAAAGGACTGGCCCTAAGACACTCCCTTGCGGGACCCCAGCTTTTATTGGCTTTAAGCCAGAGTATTGGTCATCTTGCTTCACCCTGAAATGTCTGTTTTCAAGGTAGGATTTTAGCAGTAAGTAGTACTGTTTTGTCTTCTTCTTGCGTGATGACTCAACCCCAGGTTCTTAAGAATTATAGTACTGATGAAGAAGACCTCGCTAGAGAAACGGATTGAAATGTAAATTGAAATTGAAAAAGGGTTAAGGTCAAAATCAGGAAAAAATCTCAAAAAATGGAAAAAAAATTGAAAAACAAGGGGGTTAAAACCAAATTGCTAAGAGACTTTTTTTAATTGAAATTAGTAGTAGAATCGACTCCCGGAGTTTTGCGGTCCAAAATGGGACACCGAGTACTCGAGAGTTTCTGCACTCGCCGTCCACATAAATCACGCAGTTCAGGTTCCATCGATGACGTCCGCCTTCCAAAGGTCGGAGTGCGCGTAACCGCGAATTCATACGAGGAAGCACGTCGACGAGGTGAACGCACTCGATTCCGTTCGGGTAACGTTCTGATTTCATTATGATAGCTTCCCTCCACTCATAATAAACTGCAGCCTGAAATTTACGAGCCTCGCAGGCTGCCGACCTGTTGAGTCTCCGACGTGAAATTCGAAGAGACGGCGAATCTCATTTTGGGTTCCATTAATGGCATCCGAAATTCATTAAACTTGTACTCGAGTCACCTGATGGGGTTCACCAACTCTCATGAATCGCTACTCTGTCGTCAGAGTGGCACTGTCGAAATATTTTAACCTATTTTAGGCCAATTTTGACTGTAATAACTGAGTGGGGGTGAGTGGAGACCTCTCATGATGCGGGGGTGGGGGTGGGGGAGATACTTTACTACCTATTCCCATATCTAGTAGGTACTTGTACAGGGTCTCATTCCTTCAAGAGATCGATTCTACAACTAATTTGCAACAAAAAATGTCTCTAAGCAATTTTTGTTTAAACCCTTCTTTTCCGAGTTATTTTAATTTTAAAGTTTTTTTTTTTTTCTCGTGATTTTGACCTTGTCATTAAATTGGTAATAACTCTATTAATTTGCTGTAATAAATACAATTAAAAGGAAAGAGCATTAAATTCCCTATCTTCCTGATACTAAATAAGTATTTTTCAGTTGAATTTTAAGGAGAATGAAGCATCCTAAAAAGTGAACTTGGTAACTTTTCGAAAACTTTTCATTTTTCAACGCCCAAAATTTCCGAAAATTCGAAATAATAAACTGTTGCCGGAAAACCTAACAACTGCGCCAGAATCTCAGCTTTCCAACGGTAAAGTTAATTTTCGATTCACTCTGCTGGTTGAAGGAGAAAATTGCGTTTGAGAACAGAAAAACGTAGTCTCACGTGGTAAACTCGACGTTTCAGGGCGAAAAATAACTCTAATTAATCAGATTGGCGCCTACCAAATCATGATTTTTCATCAAACTCCAGTGAGGACAGGGAAAAGTGTGATCGAGATTCTCACCATTGATTGATTGAACGTACAGAAATATTGCTGACCAATCTGATAAATCACGGTTCGTAATCTCGTAATAACAACAAACTATAATCATAATAATCGTACTTACTACTTTTACTCGTAGAACTAACCAAATTAGGGCTAATTGCAGGGTTTTAACGCTGCAACTGCTCACTTCTCAGTATTCACGCAGAGAAAAACGCATCAAATTATTACACAAAGGTTCATTTTTTCTGTATAGATCACCCTTCTGTATAGATCACTGGTTCTCCATCAATATCACCTACCACCATCTGTATTCTCCCTTGACCTTCCCTCTCAAATTTCAGCTTCCTGCGTTCAATAGGATTGAAAATGACTTCGGAGCTCACCCAGCTGATCAGTGATCTGAAGAGTGAAGAAGATCTCCTCGAATGCTGAAGACGCCTCGAAGAGCACTGATCAGCTGTGTGAGCTCCGAAGCCATTTTCAATCCTATTGAACGCAGGATGCTGAAATTTGAGAGGGAAGGTCAAGGGAGAATACAGATGGTGGTAGGTGCTATTGACGGAGAACTAGTGATCTATACAGAAAATAATAAAACTTTGGAGGCCTTTGGGGTTTGGGTTTTATTCGATTTTTGGATTCTACGTACTGCAAATTAGTTGTAGAATCGATGCCTTGAAGGAATGAGACCTGTTTTGTAGACACCCTGTACTGTATGACACACCTGTAATGGGAATGGGGGCAGCTCCATTCCTTTTTCAGTTATGGGTAATTGGACAGGGCCTTGGTCCCCTATAAATAGGAGAATGGTCCCCTTAGAATTGGAGGATTGTTCTCCATGAATTGGAGGATGGTACCCAATGATTTTGAGGATGGTCCCCTATAAATTTGATGACCCCCCCCCCCCGTATGAATTGGATGATTCTCCCCTATGAATTGGAGGATTGTACCCAATGAATTGGATGATGGTCCCCTATGAATTGAAGGATTGTACCCAATGAATTTGATGATGGTCCCATATGAATTGGAGGATTGTACCCAATGAATTTGAGGATGGTCCCCTATGAATTGGACGATTCCCCCTATGATTTGAAGGATGGTCCCCTATGAATTGGATGATCCCACCATAAGTTGGATGATGCCACCCCTACCCCCCCCCCTATGAATTGGAGGATGGTTCCCTATGAATTGGAGGATTGTACCCAATGAATTGGATGTTGGTCCCCTATGAATTGGGGGATTGTTTTCCATGAATTGAAGGATGGTACCCAATGAATTTGATGATGGTCCCCTATGAATTGGAGGATTGTACCCAATGAATTTGAGGATGGTCCCCTATGAATTTGATGATCCCCCCCATAAATTGGATGATGCCACCCCTCCCCCCTATGAATTGAAGGATGGTCCCCAATGAACTGGATGGCGCCCCCATATGAATTGAAGGATGGTCCCCTATGAAATGGATGATTCCCCCCCCCCCCTATGAATTGAAGGATGGTCCCCTATGAAATGGATGATCCCCCCCCACCCATTAATTGAAGGATGGTCTCCTATGAAATGGATGATCCCCCCCCACCCATGAATTGAAGGATGGTCCCCTATGAAATGGATGATTCCCCCCCCCCTATGAATTGAAGGATGGTCCCCTATGAAATGGATGACCCCCCCCCACCCATGAATTGAAGGATGGTCTCCTATGAAATGGATGATTCCCCCCCTATGAATTGAAGGATGGTCCCCTATGAAATGGATGACCCCCCCCCACCCATGAATTGAAGGATGGTCCCCTATGAAATGGATGATCCCCCCCCCCTATGAATTGAAGGATGGTCCCCTATGAACTGGATGGCGCCCCCCATATGAATTGAAGGATGGTCCCCTATGAAATGGATGATTCCCCCCCCCTATGAATTGAAGGATGGTCCCCTATGAAATGGATGATCGCCCCCCACCCATGAATTGAAGGATGGTCCCCTATGAAATGGATGATCCCCCCCCATGAATTGAAGGATGGTCCCCTATGAAATGGATGATCCCCCCCTATGAATTTAAGGATGGTCCCCTATGAACTCAATACCAAGAAGGTTTGACTGAAGTTATTCAGCAACTCTTACCTGACGAATCATCGGCCGCGGGCTGCGCAGTTGGAGGCTGCGGATCCACTTTCAGCTGCTCCGCGCGCACTCCAGATCTCAAAACTATTTACCGAACGCGGTAAGTTAGCGGTTTCTGTCGGCACGGGGTTGCAAGCGACGTTTTACGGACGAAGATTGACCGCCATCCGGAGGAGCGATTGACAAATAAACAGAGGATTGACAGACCTAGTGGATGAGATGCGCGGCTCGCTTGAAACTCGGTTGATCTCGAGGGTCGACCGGCACGACGATTGACAAGTTTCTCATCGGAGGAAAATCCGGCAGATGCGATCTCAATGGAGCCCGGGAGGAAAATGATGTGTAAACGACGACCTCAATGAAAACGGTGACGTCAGTTGTACGCACAATCCATTCACAGGCTCCCCGGGGGCGGCTGGTGGGGGTAGTTGCGTCACGGCCGCCTCCACAACTCCAGCCGCCCCCCCCCGATTTTCCCCCTCCCGCTCCCATCATATTGTCGTCGAACCCCCCCTCCACCCCCCTTTTCAACCCCTCGTGCCGCACCAACCGGCTTTCTGCCGCTTCTATTTCCGTTAACCACCAATACGGTTAATTGGTTTGGTTCATAAAACCTCGATTTCCTTGCGAAAAGCTCTCAAACGGGAAATTTCCCGGTGAATCTTGACGATGACGCAGGAAGCGACTTCAACTTCGACGACGACGAGCGGATTTCAACAGCCGTTTTTAGGACGTCCCACAGTAAGACTTGGGCGTCCTTATAAGATCGATCTGGGGTGAAGTTGGACAACACTCAACAGAAAAAAAAAATAACCACACAGTAATCCGTTTTAGACCATTCTGATTCCAAATCCGCGAAAAAAACCATAGGTGTATGTCTGTGTGTGTGTGTGTGTGTGTGTATGTGTGTATGTGTGTATGTGTGTGTGTGTGTGACAAAATCTTGTGTCGTCTGCACAGGCCTTAGTACTCAACCGATTTTCCTGGTTCTTTTTTTGTTCGACGCGGAAAACTATCTAGTTGTGCACTACGTCGCCGGAATTTCGAATTTTGCCTTTTAAGGGGGGGAAAGGGGGGGTTAATGCTCAAAAAACGTGCATTTTTGGGCATAATCTTGTGTCGTCTGCCCAGGCCTTAGTTCTCAACCGATTTTTGTGGTTCTTTTTTTGTTCGACGCGGAAAACTATCTAGTTGTGCACTACGGCGCCGGAATTTCGAATTTTGCCTTTTAAGGGGGGGGAAAGGGGGGGTTAATGCTTAAAAAACGTGCGTTTGCGGGCATAATCCTGTAAAATTTGCCCAGACCTCAATTTCCAACCGATTAGTGAGTTTCTTTTTTTGTTTGACTCAAATAACTTCAGAGTTGTACATAATTTCACCCGAGTACCAAAATTCGCAAGGGGGGGGGGTGTAGTGGGGGGATAATATTCACAAAATATCCGATTTTTCAAAATTTCGGTTCCTTTACTGCTTACTAATTGTACCCAAGCTTTGAAATTGAGGAAAAATTCTCATTATACCTCCGGGTTTTCATGAATTATTCTCTGTACCACCATGGAACTAATAGTGGTGCCACCATGGTGCCAGGACACCATAAACCGCATATTTCGTGCTTTTTTTTTGTGTTTCACCTTGAATACGGATGTGATCCTCGACGGACCGCCTACTAAAACTAATAGATGAAAGTGCAATGTTACGACGTATTCCCCCTTGGGTGCCAGACTGGCACCATTGGTGGTGGTTGGGGGGGGGGGGGGGTGAACTCGAATTCGCATGTTGGGTATCGTAGATCATGGATTTTAAAATGCTCTTCAGATTCTAGGCTCCCACGCCGCTAGAAATGTTTTGGTAGATAATGGTGAGGGGGGGGGGGGGGTCACTATTTCTTGCCTAAAGTAATAAATAAATTACATCGAGTGAAACAGTTTTATCGCTTACCAACTGGTTAACTGATCTAATGCTTATCCAATGGGACGTCCCCTGGAATGCATGCATTACTAAACAATATGTTTAACGAGCAAAGTTGACTCGATTGACGTCAATTTACCTCCTTCGATCTGAAAAAACGAACAAAGGCGTCTTTTCCGAACGACAAACTCAACAGAGAAGTTCTGCAGCATTTCGAGCGAATTTTCCAAAAACGATTTTAACCGATTTTCAGCAATTTTGGAGCAAAATACGTTGATTCGGTACTTAAGAGGTGGATCAGAAGTCAGTTATTCTTGCGGACATTTTTTAAAGTCTGCCGAGTGGGTGTGGCACATAGCTTCCTCGTATCCTGAACCCGACTGTATAGAAGGTCCGATGCGAAGTAGCTAATCTCAAAACATCAATCTCTAAGTAGGGTGAAGGCACCACCTAGTTTTTCAAGTAAGGTTTTGGTTTATTATTTTCAATGATGAACATCGAATGAAATCGACCCAGAAAAAAAGATTTTCAACACCCCCTCAAAATTTGTTGGTTTACGTTTCAAGGTACGTAGAATCCAAAAATCGAATAAAACGCTGCAAATTATTTCACAATGGTTTATTATTTTTCTATAGATCACTCGTCTGCAAAGCCACCAACCATCCAAAATGGAGAAAAACATCAATCGCATCAATCGCATTTCGGTCTGCTAAAATTTGAAAGGAGATTAGGCCTCTTTGGCCATTCACACTCGTGTTTCTGATTTATCGTACGTCCAACCCTTAAATTCTCGTAGGGAGCGAACGGTTTGTCTTACAGAGCTCCGCGTGGTCTCAAAAAATTCTAAAAATTCCATAGAATCTTAAATTGAAGGAAAAACAATACCTTTGTTGCACCGCAACAGGAGCTAAACTAATCCTACCTAAAATATCTAGGTAACCGTTCGTTGAGCTTCTCTGCAAACAATGCACATGAAACGTACCGTTTCAGCCTAGGGGTGGGTATCGTCATAAAAGTATCGATATTTTGTATCGATACTGTATCGTATCCGAGTATCGATATCTCAAGTATTGTTGGGCATGAGTATCGATGCCTTAAAATATCGAGTATCGATACTTTAATGTCACAAACTATCAATATTAACCAATTTTCTCAAGAAAATATTTTTCTCAAAAACTTTTATTAATTTTTCACTATTAAGAGCCCAAGAAAAGTGATTTTTTCCATGATATAAACGTTATTTGTGCAACCTAAGAGTAATGACCCAAAAGCCTCTCTATCTTCTTCATTTTTTAGCTATTATGTTGAATTTTCCGCGAGAACTGTATCGATATTCGATATTTAGAAATATCGGATCCAAAGTATCGATATCCAAAAATATTGGATAGTGCAGTATCGATACTAAAATATGGAGTATCGGTACCCATCCCTATTTCAGCCCAGACCTTTTAAATCCCAAAGACAATTCAATCAGGTAAACTCCCTTCCTTTTCCTCCTTGTTCCCCAAACCCACCTATCCGTCATTTCAGTCAGTCTCTGTTGAAGGTTGTACAAGTGCACAGCTACCGGCACACTGTTATATTTTAAAGATTTGTAAAACCGATAGTTTTGTGTTAAAATAAAGAAGAGTAAATTAACAAGTTTGCACCCTTTAATTTCCCTCCCCTCTACCAGTGAACGACCTTTATATCAAAATTTTGAGTTAGGGCGTTTACAAAATTTCAAAATTCATTTTTCACCCCTTAGAAGTGACCTACATCAACCAAAATCTTCGGGGCTCAACTAGACCCCAAATGGAGCCTACATACCAAATTTCATCAAAATCGGTCAATGCTAACTGAAGAAAGTGCCGCGTACGGCGGACGGACGGAAAATTTTTTATTCGATTTTCGGATTCTACGTGCCTTGAAACGTAAAACACTAAATAATGAGGGGGAGGGGGTGGGTAAGAAAATTAGTTTTCTTGCTCGATTCCATACGTTCATTATTGAACATAATAAACCAAAATTTGGCGGATTTTTTTTCCGTTGTCCGCCGTACGCGGCACTTTCCCCACTAAGCATAGACCGACTCTGGTTAAATTTGGTATGTGGGCTCCATTTGCGGTTTAGTTGTGCCCCGAAGATTTTGGTTGACGTAGGTCACTTCTAAGGGGTGAAATTTTGAACAAACCTTAGCTCGAATATTTGAGTATGAAGATACTGTTTTTCATCGATTTAAAATAGTATTGAATTTTTAGAATCGAATGAGACCACCCAGAGCTCTGTAGGACCAACCGTCCACTTCCTACGAGAACTTAAGGGTTGGGCGTCCGATAAATCAGAAACACGAGTGTGAATGGCAAAAGAGGCCTAATCTCCGTTCAAATTTTAGCTGACCGAAATGCGATCGATGTTTTTCTTCAAGTTTTTTGGTGGTAACAATGGCATAGCCGAGTTCTTTGCAGACGAGTGATCTATATAGAAAAATAAAAAATAATAAACCATTGTGTAATAATTTGCAGCGTTTTTAAAGACGTCTTTGTGACGTCACGCGCCCCTCTCGCCTGGGCGGGACCCCCCAGCCCACTGTGACGTCATAAACGGTCGAAACTTTAAAAATTCATAGGAAAATACGAACACGCGCTAGAAGGTTGCGGTTGGTACCAAAATTCTCAGACTGAGGTCTACCTTAGATTAAAAATAACAATAATCAGTTTTTCCTACCCAGGCGCACACCCTATTCCTAATAATTAGGGCAACCTCAACTCCCTGTTTCTTCGAACTTACTGTGAAGCGTTTACTCTTCCGAATAAACTTGATGGTGAAGGTTAAATATTATTGGTAGGTAGTGGATATGGCTGAGCTGTGTTCTTTGCAGACGAGTGATCTACAAAGACAAATAATATAGTTGAGAAGAGAACGAAAATGGCTTACTTAATGAATCAAGGCTGAATCTCTCCAATCTGAGGGCGATTCCTTCTTTCAAACACCCCCCCCCCCCCAGAAGGTTTTTAGGTAGCTTGATTCAACTTCTCTTTAAATTCTAGAATTCAAATACTTTGATACAATCATTAATGTGAGTGGGTTTTTCAGTCACTACCCTCATAGGGGACCATTTACACGCCAAAGATTTCGAGTTTGCGCAAGCGCAGTGGTTATTGTCGACCCGGGGGCGACGATTTTCATAGGGGACCATCTACATGCAAACCAGCACAATCCCTGAAATATCCCTGGAAATTTGGTAAAATATTTCTTCGAAAATTCGCTCATTTATTCTTGCTGTACGGATCGGACTTTATCTCATACCTGCCTGAGTAGGTACTGTCATATCAGTAGAACTTAGAGCTGTTAAAGTTTGCCTACCTATCGGTAATAAAATCAGTCTGCCTCGATCTGTTGTTTGTGTCACACCTACCTAAAGCCGATATAACATGGCGCTGCGGAAAACGTAAACCACGTGTTTCATCCCGATTATTATCCGCTATCATCCGCGATTAAACTTAAATTTATCGAAAGAAAACCCTTAAGTACTCGTAGGGAGCGAACGGCTTGTCCTACAGAGCTCCGGGTGGTCTCAAAAATTTTTAAAAATTCAATACTATTTAAAATTGGTGAAAAAACGATACCTTTATTTCGAGAGTTTTCGAGCTAGGGCACTCTTGAAAATTCCAACCCCAATTTTCACCCCTTAGAAGTGACTGACATCAACCAAAAGCTTCGCGGCACAACTAGACCCTAAATGGAGCCCATATACCAAATTTGAACCAAATCGGTCCAGTGTTGCTAAGAAAAGTGCCGCGTACGGCGGACGGACGGAAAATTTTTTATTGGATTTTCGGATTCTACGTACCTTGAAACGTAAAACATCAAATTTTGAGGGGGGTTAACATTTTTTTCTTGCTCGATTCCAAAGGCTTATTATTGAAAATAATAAACCAAAATAACCAACATTCACCAGCAAAAGTATTAAAAGCATGGAGTAGACCTCGCTCGTACCAAATTCTAACAGACGATGACAAAATTTTGGGAAGGAAACCGATGATTTTCATAGGGGACCATCTACATGCAAACCAGCACAATCCCTGAAATGTCTCTGGAAATTTGGTTGAATATTTCTTCGAAAATTCGCTCATTTACTCATGCTGTACGAATGAGACTTTATCTCATACCTGCCTGAGTAGGTACTGTCATATCAGTAGAACTTAGAGCTATTGACATTTGCCTACCTAAACATCTACCTAAACCCGATATAACACGTACGAGAGGGGAGCTTTCAAGCCCAACTGACGCACTTCTGTGGATATTTGCTCAGAAGGGAACTTGACTATGAAGACTGCTAGACAGTCTAGAAGAGAAAACCGAGCGGAAAATCGTAGATTATTGATGAGCAGAGGGAAGTGAGCAGGTATCGACCTCTCAAGGAAGCGCCAGGGAGGGGAGGCGGTATTGATTTGGGCGTCCAACTCACCAGCCAGACCCATCTGGAGGACGTCCGAGGAAACTCGTATTTCCTCCAGATTTCCCGAAGATGTCTGTCACGAATGGAGAACCTCCGAGCTTCCTTTTTACTCTTCCGAGTTACAGCTGGGAGGGAGAGCTTTCCAAAAGTTGCAGATGGGTTGGAAACCACTGGAAGTGAGCAGAGTTGCCAGGTCCACGCAAGCAAAGTCTTAAATTGTTGATAAGAGTAAAAAATCCATGAAAAAACAGGAAATCCCACAAAGGCCATAGAACTTTTTTTTTTAACGTCGAATAAATGCTCGTTATTGAGAAAAACCATTTATTATTTGTTAATCATTTTTAAATTGAACTTTTCTAAAAACAAAATTTTGCTATTCGTTAATAAAATGAACCAAAAAGTTAAAAATAAATTACCTCTAATGAGAAGTATAACATTTTATAAAGATAACACTTTACCATCGTCTCAATTTTATTTTAAAAATAATGGAAAGAATGCTGCGGATGGTGCATTCGACCTCACATTCAGAGTTGGAGGTGGAGATGAAGAATAAGAGGAGGAGTTAGGATACTCCTCAGAAGAAGAAGATGGGGACCAGAGAAGGGACACTAAGAGCTCAACAAAGCGTCCTTGTGGTGGTACAAAGAAGTCACCTAGGAAAAGGCCAAAAAACTGACTCTATGTACAGTATGCTCTAATTTGTTTACTTGTAGGTTTACTTGTAGCTGTCTAAGTGATATATTCTGTCCAATGCCGTCAACAAGCCATAGTGTTACTCATCCAGCACCACTGACATCAAGCGAGCATAATGTAGAAAAACGAAAGCACGATGGAGTAGAGTCAGTATATGGGACACAAAAATTGAAAAGATTGTATACCGTACCATTGGAGAAAATTATTACACAATGGTTTATTATTTTTTTATTTTTCTGTATTGATCACTCGTCTGCAAAGCCAACCATCCAACATGAAGATAAACATCGATCGCATTTCGGTCAGCTAAAATTTGAACGGAGATTAGGCCTCTTTTGCGACTCACACTCGTGTTTCTGATTTATCGTACGTGAAACCCTTCAATTCTCGTAGAGAGCGAACGGTTTGCCCTACAGAGCTCCGTGTGGTCTCAAAAAAAATTCTAAAAATTCTATAGAATCTTAAATTGAAGGAAAAAAATACCTTTATATCAACATTTTTTGAGTTAGGGCGTTTTCAAATTTTCAAGATTAATTTTTGAACCCTTAGAAGTCACCAAAAGAAGTCAACCAAAATCTTCGGGGCACAACTAGACCCCAAATGGAGCCTACATACCAAATTTCAACAAAATCGGTCAATGCTAACTGACTGCCGCGGACGGACGGCCAAATTTTTATTCGTTTTTTGGATTCTACGTACCTTGAAACGTAAACCATCAAATTTTGAGGGGGTGTTACAAATTTTTTTTCTTGGTCGATTCCAAAGTATTATACTTAGCATTTTCGGTTTATTATTTTCAATAATGAACCTTTGGAATCGACCAAGAAATTTTTTTTTAACACCCCCTCAAAATTTGATGGTTTACGTTTCAAGGTACGTAGAATCCAAATATCGAATACAAATTTGGCCGTCCGTCCGCGGCAGTCCGTTAGCATTGGCCGATTTTGATGAAATTTGGTACATGGGCTCTATTTGGGGTCTAGTTGTGCCCCGAAGATTTTGGTTGACTTATAAGGATAATAAATTAATTTTGAATTTTGAAAACGCCCAAACTCAAAAAGTTTTGATATAAAGGTATTGTTTTCCCATCAATTTAAGATAGTATAGAATTTTCAGGGACCACGCGGAGCCCTGTAGGACAAAATGTTCGCTCCATACGAGAATTTAAGGGTTGGACGTACGATAAATCAGAAACACGAGTGTGAATCGCAAAAAAGGCCTAATCTCCGTTCAAATTTTAGCTGACCGAAATGCTTGGTCGATTCCAATGGTTCATTATTGAAAATAATAACCCAAATTGGGATCGTGATAAAGTGTAATCTTTATAAAGTGTTTTATTACTTATTACAGGTTTACTCCTTCTAAATGAACTTGATTTTGAAGGGAATATATGGTTGGTAGGTGGTGATAATGGCCAAGCCGAGTTCTCTACAGACGAGTGATCTATAGCATTTTCACGTCAAATTGGAGGTCTTTCATTTCAAATTTGAGGTTTTACACATCAATTTGGAGGTTTTACATTTCAAATTGGACGTTTTACATTTCAAATTGGAGGTTTTACGCAACAATTTGGAGGTTTTACATTTCAAATTGGACGTTTTACATTTCAAATTGGAGGTTTTCCATTTCAAATTGGAGGTTTTACACATCAATTTGGAGGTTTTACATTTCAAATTGGGGTTTAACGTGCAATATCTGTTCCCCTACTCACCCAACTTAATTCCAGTGGAGCACTGCTTTTCAAAAATCAAGTTGTCAGCATCCTCAGTATCCTCAGTGAGCCCCAAACTAACCACGACCTGTGTGACACTATAACCCGAAGCGTTGCAACTGTCACCACATCGGACTGCACAAATCATGTTATGAGAATGATGATAGACCTGACAGCCGCTGCTGCAGGGAGAGACTTACGTTGAAAAATGTGTTCATTCTTTTCCGTTCATTATGTTCACTCTTACTTGTTGAATGTTACTTTTCACTCGCTAATTTGTTTTTATTGCTTTCCCAGAATTAAATCATGTATTTCCGTCAACGTCCAATTTGAAATGTAAAACCTCCAATTTGAAATGTAAAACCTCCAAATTGAAGTGTAAAACCTCCAAATTGACGTGTAAAACCTCCAAATTGAAGTGTAAAACCTCCAAATTGACGTGTAAAACCTCCAATTTGAAATGGAAAACCTCCAATTTGAAATGTAAAACCTCCAAATTGACGTGTAAAACCTCCAATTTGAATGGAAAACCTCCAATTTGAAATGTAAAACCTCCAATTTGAAATGGAAAACCTCCAAATTGATGTGTAAAACCTCCAAATTGATGTGTAAAACCTCCAATTTGACGTGAAAATGCTATATACAGAAAAATAATAAACCTATGTTTAATAATTTGAAGCGTTTTTTCCTTCTTGCTCGATTAATAATTTATTATTGAAAATAATAAACCAATTTATGAGTTAACTTCAAAAAAATATTCAATCTGCGATAAATGCATGCGTTGAATAACATGAGTCAACGCTCAACCCCGGCTAGTAAGTCACATTCATCAACTAAGTATTATCTGATGCCCACTAATTGCATTCCTTTTGATGCTGACCGCCACCAATATGACATCTGCTGATGTCTGCCACTCCGCTCTGAGATATTCTTCCAGCTCTTTACTTTGTGAGGATAATAATATAACGCTCATTGGCAATATATTCCGAGACTAATAACATAGAAATAACGCGACCCGTAATGATCGCCATTTGCTGCCGTTCGGGATACATTTTTCTCATGCCGCCAAACTCATTATCGACTCGTTTGATTTATTTGAGCTGTCGTCACCTCGCGAAAGCTCATACATTTCATTCATTTCTGCTTGCATCTTTGTTTCGTTCAATAAATAATGCATAATCTAAGGAGTGCGGAATACATAGGAATGAACCGCAACCACAACTAATAGCAATTCTGCGGTAGATCGAATAAAATACGGGATTGAGTTTGTAAATATTGACGTAGCCATTTAGTAACTCTGGTAACAACGGTGATTGTGCTTTCGCAAGACATCCATATGGGTCATTTTCCCAGAAAGGGCCAATCGTTGTCCAGAGAAGATTCCGAATGCCCATTTATGATTTAGGCGTCTAAAAAAATTCTCCATAAACTATCAACTTTGTTCTACTTCGGGCAATCAATAAAATATGCACTTATTCACGCTAAAATTTAGAAATTAAAGTTTAAACTGCTAAATGTCCAGTAATCTGCCATGTCCGGACCCCTAGGTACCTAGTCAACTTTGCTTGACCACTGTGAATCACCTATGAAAGCAGCGGCCTGAATTTGTAGTGATTCTTTATTACATATACCTAGACATGAAAGAAATGGGTTTGCAGATTTTTTCAGAAGCAAATAAAGCGAGCAGGAGGATAAAATGTGCTTGTCCGGAGGTTTCTGTATTTAATCTGCCTTTTTGGGTTTTCGTATTTTGGCGGCTTTTTATCGTTTCCCGCTGTTTCACTACCACTGTAAGAGGTGAGGTTAGTCGTTAGGTTGTCAAAGAAAGCGGCGGGAATCGAATTTCTTCTACGTGGAGGAGTGCACAAGTGGTTTCAGTTGCAAAAACGTGGTGTCACAGTCACCGTCTGTCTTTCATCTGCACTCTGTGAAACGGTAAGAAATCGAAATTATTTTTTCTTTTTGGTCTCTAGTTCTTGTTTCTACCGAGCTGGTACCAGCGATATGGTTACACTTCAGCAGAACAGAACCAGAATGCGGGAAAAGCTGAAAAACCTAAGTGCCAGGAACTTGTGTCTTTCATATGCCTTTTTCAAAAGACAAAAAAATACTTTTTTCAAGTTGTTAACCATTTAATTTGAATTTTCCGTTGCGATTTAAAAACTTTACATTTTTCGACCTCAAAAATGTACCTATTCAGCAACCGTAAAAATCCCCTGGTACCAAGTTTTGGCTCGAAAACCCGATAAATTGAGATTACTTGGTTACTTTCGGAGGTTTCTAGGTTGCTATTAGAAAAACCATGTTCCACGTTGGTTTAACCCTTTTCTACACCTGCGTCTCGCCCTGGTTCAATTTTTGGAATAACTCCCAGTTCTCGCTACTCACGGAGATGGGGTTCCAACTATTCTCCTATACGCGGAAACCACGTCAATAGGTTTCTTTCGATAGGTTTTCTTCTTTGATTTTTAATTAATTAATTAAGCGTCCCACTGTGTGTTCTTTCGTCGAAATTCAATCAGTATGGTGTGAGGTTAATCCCTGATTTTTGGCAGAACTTGAGTCGAACTTTGAGTTTTCTGAAATCTTGGGATACCGATTGTCCCTTTCTAGGAAAATGACCCACATGAGTGGATTCAATTATAACTTTAGTTTTGGTCTGACAAATAGAAGGTTTGCTAAATTTCCTAGTTTTAGCCTGAAAGGAGGTGATCGAAATCGCGAGTACCTACGAGCGGTTAGATTGATATTGATTATTTGGCATTGAATTTGATATTAATTGTAGAGCTAGATTTTAATAATATATCTTCTAGATTATCAGTTTCCTATGTAAGTTAATACAGGTACTTTTTAATGGTTCATTATTTTCACCGTTGGGTGGAAAAAGAGTAGTTCTTAGGTAACGAATAGCATTCCGCTAGAAAAATGCGTTCATCTCACCAAAAGTAAACTGAGGTCCATTGTCTCTCTGCGGGCATTCCATACCTGCTGCAGCTTTTTATACATTGAAAATGTTTATACATGTTTACCAACACGTTCCTCATACAGAGAAATCAAACCTATTCAGAAAATGGCCTCATCCTTATCAGGAAGTGACATCCACGTTCAAATTGCAGTAGTTTTGAGATTCTCAAACCGAGACCTACAAATTGAAAGATCAAAAGGAAGATTTTAATATTTTTTTCTCATCCAGACCCGACTACTTTTCATCATAACATTTATACGGCTCTACCACATCATAAAACTCAACTTTAAACCAACTTTCAAGTGTGAAAAGGACGGTGAAAACATCAAATAAATAAAAATCTTGAGAACGAAATCGTTTCCTACCCAGTTGAGACTTCCCTCAATCATTTCAACAAATTTCCGAGTACGAACAAAATCAGTCGCGATGAGATTGTGGAAAACCATTTAGTAAAAACGGAGTTGAGTAGAACGTTGTCTATTTCCACGAAAATAATGAGTTACAAGTTACATCGATTTCGACGGTTAGGTCATCATCAGTAACAAACTACAACTCCAACTCTAACTGATGATGACCTAACCGTCGAAATCGATGTAACTTGTAACTCATTATTTTCGTGGAAATAGACAACGTTCTACTCAACTACGTTTTTATTAAATTTCCGAGTACCTATTTTATTAATGAATGAAGATAAAACACTGGTGATCCATGTAGACACTAACTTTAATGACATTTCATTTATTGATGACAAATTATCAATGTCTTTGAAGTTTGTCAGAAAAGAATAGTCAGATTTTACAAGAGTTGGGAAACAAGTATTATCTACGAGTACGTAGCGTATAGGTTAACCGTCGTAACCAGCAAGTCGAGTACAGGAGGCGAGCGCTTTCGATGTAAGGACATCAACTTCAGGCAGTCGAGAGAGTACTAAAGTTTGTCAGTCCGTCATTCTATTTATATAGTCTGGGTGAAAGGGAGGTGAAAGGATCAGAAAGGGAAGTAGGGGGGCCACGTGGTAACAAGACAACGTTGTTTGTCCAAAAATTATATTATTCTGCTAGAGTTCCATATTCCGCTAGAAAGTCGACCAAGTATCATTGCCTTCACTTTTCAAGGATTGCAATAAAAAGTCCACTAAATTAAATATCCACTCGTATTTTACGTTTTGAACCTTCCGGAACAATTTTGGTACCGTGTCTGTCCATCTGACAGTCGGTCTGTCTGCCTGAAAGTCCTTGCAGATGGCAAAAGCAATAGAAGCTACTGTCCGATTTCGATGTAATTTTCGGCGATATTTTCCATGAAAATCAAAGTGAGAGCATTAAATTTTCAAAATCAAATTCAAAAAAAATTTTTTTTTTTTTTAGAAATTGTCATTTTTTAGGTTTATTGTTAACCTGGAATAAGTTGTGCTATCGTGGGCCACTCAACGGAAAACCCGTTCATTTTGATTTTAAAAATGGAACTAAAATAAAATTAAAGAACAATTAGCAAAAAAAAAACTGTCATTGTATCGTTGGTAGGTACAATGATTTGTATTGTAAAAAAAAGTATTATTGTCAATGAAACTCTTCAAGTTATTCTTCTGCTACAAAAAGTCAATTTCATGATATTTATTCTAATTAAACGAAAAACTGATTTTTAACGTCGAAAAGATGTGATCCCGGGGTAGTTTTGGCCATTGACTGGCCCCGCGATAGCGCTACTTATTACGGGCAAACAATAAAAAGATTTTGAGAGGGGGTTAACTTTTTTCTTGCTCAATTCCAAAGGCTTGTTATTGAAAATAATAAACCAAAAAATGGTAATTAAGATAAAAATTAGAAATTAAAATGGTAAGAAAAAAAATTAAAATTTTTGAATTTGATTTTGAAACTTTAATGCGTTCACATTGATTTACAAGGAGAACACCGCCGAAAATTACATCAAAATCGGACAGTATCTTCATATTGCTTTTGCCATCTACAAGGACTTTCAGACAGACAGACCGACTGTCAGATGGACAGACACGGTACCAAAATTGTTCAGGAAGGACCAAAACGTAAAATACGAGTGGATATTTAATTTAGTGGACTTTTTATTGCAATCCTTGAAAAGTGAAGGCAATGATACTTGGTCGACTTTCTAGCGGAATATGCCTGAAAAAGCACGTTTTTTCGCATAAAACTCAATTTTTTCGAAGAAACTTTCCTCTTAGACCTTGAAACTGACATACCGTTGGAAAGGTGAGATCTTGGGGTAGTTTTTCCCATTGAGTGCACCACGATAGCGGTATTTTTTACCGGGGAATCGTTAGCCTGAAAAATGTCGATTTTCAAAAACAATTATAAATGTTGACTTTGATTTATTTTTTCATTTTTACAAATGGCTTTAAGAAACTGGGTTTCCCACTAAATGGATAGAAAATTTAACGCTCTGTCCAACGGTGTACTCAGATTTGAAGTAGCATGAGAATTAAGGGAGTTATGACCATTTTAGTGCTGCAAGGTCGAAAATACGAATAAAAACATTAAAGTGGAAAAAAAAGAATTTTGAGTGGGTTAAGAAACAATTGCTAATAGACATTTTTTGTTGCAAATTAATTGTAGAATCGATTCTTGAAGTTTGGTCCATCCAAATGGTAGACACCCTGTACAATGAAAACGTGCGTATACAGGGTGTCACCCTAACTCGAGGACCAAACTTCAAGGATCGATTCTACAACTAATTTGCAAACTTTTATGTCTCCTGACATTTTTTTTTTTAAACGCTTTAAAATTATACTTTTTTAACTTTTAAGATTTTGTTCGTGTTTTCGACCTTGAGCCATTAAAACGGCCATAACTCCCTCAATTTACTGGATAAACTCAAATATGAGTATACCGTTGGAAAGAACGTTAAATTTCCTATCAGTTCATCAGGACACAAAAGCTTTTTAAGCCTTATGTATAAGTGAATAAATTGGTCAAAGTCAG
This sequence comes from Apolygus lucorum, assembly GCA_009739505.2. Classification (NCBI taxonomy): domain Eukaryota; kingdom Metazoa; phylum Arthropoda; class Insecta; order Hemiptera; family Miridae; genus Apolygus; species Apolygus lucorum. Next base: position 42,402,090 of record CM019176.2, read on the forward strand.
AAATTTAAAACTTTCTCGAAAATCAACATTTTTCAGGCTGACTAATCTTATGTAATAAACAGCCGTATCGGCGGGCACTCAACGGAAAAAACTTGCCCAGAATCTCAGCTTTCCAACGGTCTATCAATTTTTCTTTTTAACATTCAAATTAGAAGAGTAAATGAAGTTTGAATGCCCGAAAACGTGTGTTTTACAAGCTAATCCAGTGTTTTAAGCGGTTTCTGGTCCCCCTCGACCTCAAGATGGCTTGACGATTTTGGTATCATTTCCTATGTAATTTTCTACACTGAATCAAATAGTGATACTTCCGAATGGTTCCGACTGCTAGAAAGTGGATTTTTCGAAGAAAACCTTCGTTTTTCGTACATAAAATACGCATTATTCTTAAATGTGGTAGTGAGCATGATGTAATACCTTTTAACTCAACAAAAACTTCAATCAACTAGAAATTCGGTGTTTTTATTGAGTTAAAAGGTGTTACTTCATGCTCACTACCACATTTAAGAATAATGCGTATTTTATGTACGAAAAACGAAGGTTTTCTTCAAAAAATCCACTTCCTAGCAGTCGGAACCATTCGGAAGTATCACTATTTGATTCAGTGTAGAAAATTACATAGGAAATGATACCAAAATCGTCAAGCCATCTTGAGGTCGAGGGGGACCAGAAACCGCTTAAAATACTGGATTTGCTTGTAAAACACACGTTTTCGGGCATTCAAACTTCATTTACTCTTCTAATTTGAATGTTAAAAAGAAAAATTGATAGACCGTTGGAAAGCTGAGATTCTGGGCAAGTTTTTTCCGTTGAGTGCCCGCCGATACGGCTGTTTATTACATAAGATTAGTCAGCCTGAAAAATGTTGATTTTCGAGAAAGTTTTAAATTTCTGACTTTGACCAATTTATTCACTTATACATAAGGCTTAAAAAGCTTTTGTGTCCTGATGAACTGATAGGAAATTTAACGTTCTTTCCAACGGTATACTCATATTTGAGTTTATCCAGTAAATTGAGGGAGTTATGGCCGTTTTAATGGCTCAAGGTCGAAAACACGAACAAAATCTTAAAAGTTAAAAAAGTATAATTTTAAAGCGTTTAAAAAAAAAATGTCACGAGACAAAAAAGTTTGCAAATTAGTTGTAGAATCGATCCTTGAAGTTTGGTCCTCGAGTTAGGGTGACACCCTGTATTTGTTGTACCCAGAAATGCAGTAGCCGTGTGGGTACGCTAAGAGTTTTTGGAGACGAGTAGAACGTGAATATGGACTACTAACATCTTCAAAGCATACCCGGTGCATACAGTATGTGGGGGATCCTACTTTGGGGAAACTCACTAAAAACACGACTACGTTTTGGAAGAAATGCGACTATTTTGGGGAAACACCTCAGCACAGAAATGTTGAGTTTGGGGAAACGAAAAATGAACTCAAAATGTAGAAATATACTGAGTTCTTTGGCCAGTAAATCATCATCACATCATCGGAATGGATTTTCAATGGGGTGCATCTTTAAACCACGTCGTCATCATTATTCAAATTATACCGCCTACTGATTCCGTCCAGGTAAATCACACGCAATTGTGTGATGTTTTCATCATAAGATTTTGGGAGGATCGGCATACGTTTTTGTCCAGCTCTTAAATCTGAAAACTCTAAATTACAGGTTCCTCTTACTTGCATAAATTTATGTTCAATGGAGGCATCCTTCACTACACTTCACGTGAACCAGCACACGTGATATCGAGCACAGATATAAGTCTCGGCGATTTTTCCCCAATATGATCAATGTCCTTTTCCCGAAAATAGACGCTGTCAACACGGCCTTTCACTGCCTGTTTCCCCAAAGTAGTCGCCCCCCAGTATGTTGGTATGCTATACCTACTGAAAATCGAAAAAAGACAATAATAGCCGTGTGGGTACTCTATGAGTTTGTGGAGACGAGCAGAACGTCAATATGGTCTCCTAACATCTTCAAAGCATACCCAGTGCATACAGTATGTTGGTATGCTATACTGAAAATCAAAAAACCAAGAATCCAGTAAGAAAAGACTTTCTAAACGAAATTGCAACACCATTGTTCCTTTTCTTAACCACACCTTCAACTGGACGATTTTTTTGAAAATTCGCTCATTAATTCATGCTGCATGAATGGACTTTTTTTTCAACCTTAAAAGTGATAACAAAGCTTCCACTACCTTGGTAGACTCGGAAGCAAAAACGAGTCTAAACCACACCTACAGCATGTAGGTATCATGTATCCTCCCCGTCAGGGATAGTAAAGAGTTTTTCCTTTGAATCATATGAGATAAGCTTAGTTACCTATTTTGGTAAAGCTTGAGATAATGAGATGCAGGTGATTCTAGGATAAAATACTTTACTATCCCTAGCGGAGGATACATGAACTAATGCTGTAGGTGTGATTTAGACGTTTGTATCCTAGAACAGTTGTAAAATAATTACATTTCTACACGCAGGCGGTACGGAGTGCTCTAAGATGGGACCTCCCGACTTCGATGGTGGATTACTATCTAATGACGCCCACAAAGAATTATTTGGCGTGATTTCCGCGTAATGGTAATGGGGTGTGCGCCTTGATTTTTTTAAGATTTTTAATCGAAAGTAGACTACATCCTGAGAATTTTGGCACCAACCGCGACCTTCTAGCGTGAGTAGAACTGTTTCTATGATTTTTCAAAGTTTCGACTGTTTATGACGTCACGCGCCCCTCTCGCCTGGGCGGGACCCCCCGGCCCGCTGTGACGTCATAAGCGGTCGAAACTTTAAATATTCATAGGAAAAGATTTACACACGCTAGAAGGTCGCGGTTGGTACCAAAATTCTCAGAATGAGGTCTACCTTAGATTAAAAATAACAAAAAACACTTTTTCCGACCAAGGCGCACACCCTATTGTAGATACCGTTAACCCTACCTCTTGAGGAGGGAGAACCGCGAGTTCATCCAAAAATTGAAATAATTCTGAAAAGTCGCACAAACCAACACACTTTTCTGAACCACTGCATGAGCGCATCCTGAGGTCCACCTGTCGAAAGGTCCAGAATCCTGACGAGCCCCTTCTGAACCAATGAAATGAAATTCGTCCGACCAGAAAAAAAAGTGGACCACGAGAAAAAGAAGAAATCGGGCGAGGATCGTCTTCAGTGGAAGAAGCGGTTTGGGACTCCTACAGTCGTAAAGATTCTGCCGTCTTTTGACACTTACTGGCAATAAAACTGGAAAGGATGAGACTTGTGGGGACGCAACACAACTTCTCCACAGAAACTTTCTCAACTTGTTTGATTTGTTTTGGCGTCTCGTATTTATTTTTCTCAAATAAATGATCAATTTTTTGTCTGTTTTAATTTGCGTTTCGGGAAGATGAGACCCCGCCGAACGGCTTTTGCTTCGTTTCCATTTTCGGGATAAGTGGAACAGAACTGGACTCTGCTCGATTTTCCCCTCTTAATTTCCGTTTAAAAGCACGCCGTTGTACGAGGACGTTTGTGCGGTATTTTATTCGATCGGCAGTAGAAATTCTCCTTCTGGTGTCTGCGAGAAGCTTCTGAAGAAGTTGAAATTTGAGCATTCAACTACTTGGGCGCTTTTCAGTCATATCAAACGATAAATACACGACGCCCGAGGGCTCCACCTTCAGTACTGCTGCATTTGAATATCAGAAGCCCAATACTTATGTATCAGTAAAAACACTGATGAAGACCAACAGGAAAATATTCCAAGTTGGGTGGACAGTATAGTTGCCACATGAGGAATAACACGGAGGTATTGAATGAACTAGTATGTACAGAAGAATTTGCTGATACGAGAGTTGAGAGAGAGATGATGAGATTTTTTTTAGATGGATAGATAGCTTTATTTACCAAGTATTACTAAGGTTATGGCAAATATAACACTAATTTTAAATAATATGTATAACTACCTATGCCGTTACAGTAAGCATGATACGAGAGTTGACGTTTCATGAGTAACTTTGAGTTGACAAAACGGCAAAACGATAATGAAATCGTCCGTGGTAATGTTGAATTGTTTGCTCTTACTATCAATAATGGAATCGAACAAGAGGGAACCTTTTAAACCTCTCCTCAAAACTTGATGGTTTACGTTTGAAGAACTGTAGAATCCAAAAATCGAATGACGCTCCATTTGTCCCAAGAAGCTTTCGGTTATTGTCAGTCACATCTAAGGTGTGAAAAATAAGGATTTTAATTTTTTAAACGCCCTAGCTCGGAATTCCTTAATGTAAAGTTACTGGATTTTTCATTTTAAAATATAATTGAATTTTTACAATTTTCACAATTGACTCAGTCCACCCAGAGCTCTGTAGGATCAACCGTTCTCTCCGCAGGAGGTCTTGAAGTTGGGACAAATGATAAAGCAGAAACATGAGTGTGAATCGCAGATGAATGTTGACTTGTTTCTGCGAATAGTTTCATGTCACTCAGAGAAGCTCCCCTTAGAACCAAAGAACCAAATTTCTTTATCAATACGAGGGCACTCAACTCTTAGATAACCGCTTCTAACCCCCCCCCCCCCCCCACAAACTACCCTGAGAATTAGAGCAAAATCCCGCGAAACAAAGTTCGATCATTCGAACAGACGGGGCTAACCCGCATCGGCCGGAAATTCTCATCCACATCATGATTTCGTGTAGTTATGGAGGTTCACTTTTTGGTGAAATAGAAAAGTAAACAAAGTCCATTCACGCAACATGAGTTAAAGGGCGAATTTTCAAACAAATCTTCACAACTGTGGCTAGAAAAAATTGTAGTGAAGAACTACCCTCCTAAAACCCTGGGAAAGTGTAAACTCAATTTCGATAAAGATGTCCTCTGGTACCTTTTGGAGTCAAAACTCCTCAATTACCTTCACATATTCACAATCAAGTTTATTTGGGATAAATAAACGCTTAACCCTCAGTTCGAAGAAATACGGAGTTTCATATGGGAAATTTGATTGCTGGTTGCTAAGAAAGCAAAACTGAATACAATTGGAAGAAACAAACAGCGATACCCTTAAGGTATCGTAGGGAGCGAACGGTTTGTCCTAAAGAGATCCGCGTTTTCTAAAAATTCAATACTATCTTAAATTGATGGAAAAACAATACCTTTATATCAAAATTTTTTGAGTAAGGGCGTTTTCAAAATTTCAACCCTTAGAAGTGACCGACATCAACCAAAATATTCGGGGCACAACTAGACCCCAAATGGAGCCCATAAACCAAATTTTAACCAAATCGGTCCATGGTAACCAAGGAAAGTGCCGCGGAAGAAGGGAAAATTTGTATTCGATTTTCGGATTCTACGTACCTTGAAACGGAAACCAACAAATTTTGAGGGGGATTAAAAATTTTTTTTAACCCTAACTTCATAAAGGAGTTCACCCTTTCTACAGCCGAATTTTGGGTTCGGTGTAATCGATCGCGAGGACAGAACTCAGCCTGGGAGGGAAATTGCGCAAAAAACCACTTTGAACGGACGACGTGAGCGTCCCAAAATCTCCTTCTCTAATGTCTTCAATCAGTCGGACCGCAACTTTTCGGAAGATCTCGTTATTCCTGACAAGCAATGGATTGGAAGCTGCCGATACTCCTCTCAATTCGAATTGAGCAACCCGGGCGAAGAAGGCTTTTTCGTGATCCCCCCCTCACCCACCAATGGTAAGAAGAAATAGGTTGGCCCAGAGGAACCGTAGGTTTTACAAGATTGTAGCGGGCAAGTGAACGAAGGTCGGGCGGGGTCACAAGTACGAGGTTATCACGAGTCGGGCGAATCCCATTATGCAAAACTATTTCGACTATTACTCCCGTAGTTCGATTTTTCGTTTTTTCCATTTATCGAATTGAACGGAATAAAATTGAGAAGGAGAAACAGGCGTTCCTTTTGATCCGTGATATCCGACTATTGTTACCCGTCACGACTCCATTTATTTTACGATCTGGTTTCCCAAGAGGTCAATAGTGTAGGAAAAGCAGCATGCAAAACTGCTGATCTTAGGAACAAAGTGATCACTTCCTCGCACAGTTACTCAATGAACATACCTTCCAGAATAACGAAACAAGTTGCTCAAACAAGTATTCCAGAGGACGCCCCCTTTTTTTCGCTGCACGACCAAATAAAAATTATCTCAAATGACGAGTTGAAAAAAAAAAAACGCTGCAAATCATTGCTCAAAGGTTTATTATTTTCTGTATAGATCACCCTTCTGTATAGATCACTGGTTCTCCATCAATAGCACCTACCACCATGTGTATTCTCCCTTGACCTTCCCTCTCAAATTTCAGCTTCCTGCGTTCAATAGGATTGAAAATGACTTCGGAGCTCACTCAGCTGATCTGTGATCTGAAGAGTGAAGAAGATCTCCTCGAATGCTGAAGACGCCTGGAAGAGCACTTCCATTCAATAGGATTGAAAATGGCTTCGGAGCTCACTCAGCTGATCAGTGATCTGAGGAGTGAAGAAGATCTCCTCGAATGCTGGAGACGCCTGGAAGAGCACTTCCATTCAATAGGATTGAAAATGGCTTTGGAGCTCACTCAGCTGATCAGTGATCTGAGGAGTGAAGAAGATTTCCTCGAATGCTGGAGACGCCTGGAAGAGCACTTCCATTCAATAGGATTGAAAATGGCTTTGGAGCTCACTCAGCTGATCAGTGATCTGAGGAGTGAAGAAGATTTCCTCGAATGCTGGAGACGCCTGGCAGAGCACTTCCATTCAATAGGATTGAAAATGGCTTCGGAGCTCACTCAGCTGATCAGTGATCTGAAGAGTGAAGAAGCCTTTGAGCAAAGATCTGCAGCGTTTTTTACCCACCAACATTTTTTTTACCTACCAACTTTTTGCTTCCTCACTACCGAAGGTAGGGAAGCTTTGTATTCGTGAAAGAAGTGAAAAAAAAAACGTCTGCCAAGTTGGGTGGGCAGTATAGCTTCCTCACTCATTGTAACATGGACGTATAGAATCAGTTGGCGAAAAAATTATGATTCTTTATTTAGCGGTCCACCGTCTAGGACCTAACCCACACAATCCCTGAAAATTTCATCGAAATTGGTTGAATAGTTGCGGAGTTTTGGTTGTAACAATAAATTTAAAGTTCGCGCATGCACAGCGGCTATTGCTTCATCAATTTGATTGAAACTTATAGGGTGTCTCTTAGAAGTTAGTCCCTAACTAACCTCCAAATTTGAGCAAAATCGGTTCATTAGAAACCGAGAAACCGAGGTTCCAGGAAATTCACGTTTGCGCATGCGCACTCGCTCCTATTGGTCCGAAGGTGCTGAAATTGATAGGGGACCGTCTAGGACCTAACCCGCACAATCCCTGAAAATTTCATCAAAATCGGACCACAGGTTAGTATAGTTTTGCCCGGGACAAGGATTGACCACAGACAGACCGACAGACAGACAGACCGACAGACAGACAGACAGACAGACAGACAGACAGACAGACAGACAGACAGACAGACAGACACGGAACCAAAATTGTTCAGAAAGCTCTAAAACGCAAAAAGCAAGTGGAAATTTTGATTTTGGAGGACATTTTTTTTTTTCACTTCTTTCACGAATACAAAGCTTCCCTACCTTCGGTAGTGAGGAAGCAAAATGTCCTCCAAAATCAAAATTTCCACTTGCTTTTTGCGTTTTAGAGCTTCCCGAACAATTTTGGTTCCGTGTCTGTCTGTCTGTCTGTCGGTCTGTCTGTCTGTCTGTGGTCAATCCTTGTCCCGGGCAAAACTATACTAACCTGTGGTCCGATTTTGATGAAATTTTCAGGGATTGTGCGGGTTAGGTCCTAGACGGTCCCCTATAAATTTCAGCACCTTCGGATCAGCTGAGTGAGCTCCAAGGCCATTTTCTCTCCTGTTGAACGCAGGAAGCTGAAATTTGAGAGGCAGGGTCAATGGAGAATGCTGAAGGTGCCTGAGTGGTCACTGATCAGCTGAGTGAGCTCCAAGGCCATTTCCTCTCCTGTTTTTCGCCAACTGATTCTATACGTCCATGTTACAATGAGTGAGGAAGCTATACTGCCCACCCAACTTGGCAGACGTTTTTTTACCTACCAGCTAGGTTTTTACCTACTACCTACCACACCATACTGGCTTCACACCTTCACAATCAAGTTTATTAGAAAGAACTAAACGCTTCACACTCGATTGGAAAAATAGAAAGCTTCATATGGAAATTTGATTACTGGTTACGCAGAAGGCAAAACTGTATACAAATCGAAGAAATGAACAGCGATCGCATTTTAGTCCGATAAAATTTGAATGGAGATTAGACCTCTTTAGCGATTCACACTCGTGATTCTGTTTTATCGAAGGAAAACCTTCAAGTACTCGTAGGGACCGAACGGTTTGTCCTGCAGAGCTCCGGGTGGTCCCAAAAATTTTTAAAAATTCAATACTATTTAAAATTGGTGAAAAAAACGATACCTTTATTTCGAGAGTTTTCGAGTTAGGGCACTCTTGAAAATTTCAACCCTTAATTTTCACCCCTTAGAAGTGACCTACATCAACCAAAAGCTTCGCGGCACAACTAGACCCCAAATGGAGCCCATATACCAAATTTGAACCAAATCGGTCCAGTGTTGCTAAGAAAAGTGCCGCGTACGGCGGACGGCGTACGGCGGACGGCGTACGGCGGACGGCGTACGGCGGACGGACGGAAATTTTTTTATTCGATTTTCGGATTCTACGTACCTTGAAACGTAAAACATCAAATTTTGAGGGGGGGTTAAAATTTTTTTTTTCTTGCTCGATTCCAAAGGCTTATTATTGAAAATAATGAACCAAAATTATCTCAAATGACGAGTTGAAAAAAAAAAAAAAAAAACGCTGCAAATCATTGCTCAAAGGTTTATTATTTTCTGTATAGATCACCCTTCTGTATAGATCACTGGTTCTCCATCAATAGCACCTACCACCATGTGTATTCTCCCTTGACCTTCCCTCTCAAATTTCAGCTTCCTGCGTTCAATAGGATTGAAAATGACTTCGGAGCTCACTCAGCTGATCTGTGATCTGAAGAGTGAAGAAGATCTCCTCGAATGCTGAAGACGCCTGGAAGAGCACTTCCATTCAATAGGATTGAAAATGGCTTCGGAGCTCACTCAGCTGATCAGTGATCTGAGGAGTGAAGAAGATCTCCTCGAATGCTGGAGACGCCTGGAAGAGCACTTCCATTCAATAGGATTGAAAATGGCTTTGGAGCTCACTCAGCTGATCAGTGATCTGAGGAGTGAAGAAGATTTCCTCGAATGCTGGAGACGCCTGGCAGAGCACTTCCATTCAATAGGATTGAAAATGGCTTCGGAGCTCACTCAGCTGATCAGTGATCTGAAGAGTGAAGAAGCCTTTGAGCAAAGATCTGCAGCGTTTTTTACCCACCAACATTTTTTTTACCTACCAACTTTTTGCTTCCTCACTACCGAAGGTAGGGAAGCTTTGTATTCGTGAAAGAAGTGAAAAAAAAAAAACGTCTGCCAAGTTGGGTGGGCAGTATAGCTTCCTCACTCATTGTAACATGGACGTATAGAATCAGTTGGCGAAAAAATTATGATTCTTTATTTAGCGGTCCACCGTCTAGAACCTAACCCACACAATCCCTGAAAATTTCATCGAAATTGGTTGAATAGTTGCGGAGTTTTGGTTGTAACAATAAATTTAAAGTTCGCGCATGCACAGCGGCTATTGCTTCATCAATTTGATTGAAACTTATAGGGTGTCTCTTAGAAGTTAGTCCCTAACTAACCTCCAAATTTGAGCAAAATCGGTTCATTAGAAACCGAGAAACCGAGGTTCCAGGAAATTCACGTTTGCGCATGCGCACTCGCTCCTATTGGTCCGAAGGTGCTGAAATTGATAGGGGACCGTCTAGGACCTAACCCGCACAATCCCTGAAAATTTCATCAAAATCGGACGACAGGTTAGTATAGTTTTGCCCGGGACAAGGATTGACCACAGACAGACCGACAGACAGACAGACAGACCGACAGACAGACAGACAGACAGACAGACAGACAGACAGACAGACACGGAACCAAAATTGTTCAGAAAGCTCTAAAACGCAAAAAGCAAGTGGAAATTTTGATTTTGGAGGACATTTTTTTTTTTCACTTCTTTCACGAATACAAAGCTTCCCTACCTTCGGTAGTGAGGAAGCAAAATGTCCTCCAAAATCAAAATTTCCACTTGCTTTTTGCGTTTTAGAGCTTCCCGAACAATTTTGGTTCCGTGTCTGTCTGTCTGTCTGTCGGTCTGTCTGTCTGTCTGTGGTCAATCCTTGTCCCGGGCAAAACTATACTAACCTGTGGTCCGATTTTGATGAAATTTTCAGGGATTGTGCGGGTTAGGTCCTAGACGGTCCCCTATAAATTTCAGCACCTTCGGATCAGCTGAGTGAGCTCCAAGGCCATTTTCTCTCCTGTTGAACGCAGGAAGCTGAAATTTGAGAGGCAGGGTCAATGGAGAATGCTGAAGGTGCCTGAGTGGTCACTGATCAGCTGAGTGAGCTCCAAGGCCATTTCCTCTCCTGTTTTTCGCCAACTGATTCTATACGTCCATGTTACAATGAGTGAGGAAGCTATACTGCCCACCCAACTTGGCAGACGTTTTTTTACCTACCAGCTAGGTTTTTACCTACTACCTACCACACCATACTGGCTTCACACCTTCACAATCAAGTTTATTAGAAAGAACTAAACGCTTCACACTCGATTGGAAAAATAGAAAGCTTCATATGGAAATTTGATTACTGGTTACGCAGAAGGCAACACTGTATACAAATCGAAGAAATGAACAGCGATCGCATTTTAGTCCGATAAAATTTTAATGGAGATTAGACCTCTTTAGCGATTCACACTCATGATTCTGTTTTATCGAAGGAAAACCTTCAAGTACTCGTAGGGACCGAACGGTTTGTCCTACAGAGCTCCGGGTGGTCTCAAAAATTTTTAAAAATTCAATACCTACTATTTAAAATTGGTGAAAAAACGATACCTTTATTTCGAGAGTTTTCGAGCTAGGGCACTCTTGAAAATTTCGACCCTTAATTTTCACCCCTTAGAAGTGACCTACATCAACCAAAAGCTTCGCGGCACAACTAGACCCCAAATGGAGCCCATATACCAAATTTGAACCAAATCGGTCCAGTGTTGCTAAGAAAAGTGCCGCGTACGGCGTACGGCGGACGGTCGGAAATTTTTTTATTCGATTTTCGTATTCTACGTACCTTGAAACGTAAAACATGAAATTTTGAGGGGGGGGTTAAAATATTTTTTTCTTTCTCGATTCCAAAGGCTTATTATTGAAAATAATAAACCAAAATTACAAACTTCACAATTGAAGATGAACCACCCAACCCAAAATAAGAGAAAACAATCAAAACCATAGTGAGATTAAAGTCGATTGATGCAGCATGAATTATTGAGCGAATTTTCAAAGAAATCTTTCAGTTGAAGGATTTAAGTAAAGAAACAATGGTAATTAACAGGTGAATACTAAGTCAATCATATGAGCTAATATAAGATTTATAGATTATCCAGCGTCCGTAGCTTTTTTACACATTCTCCAGGGATCGTTTTAGAATGTTCCGAAACGGATTTGAGTGAAAAAAAAATTTTCAAAAAAGTTCATTCTCAAAATTTTGAGACTAACAGGCTAATAAGGCTAATAAGGCAACAGCTAATAAGGCTGTTGCGACCGCGTCGTTCAATTATTACGACAGTTCATCACATATGATTCCCCCAAATGTTTCATGAAATTTTTGAGAATAAAGGTTGTGTCTATCGTTCGTTGAAAAAGAGTAGCAGTCATTTACAAAATAGAAAAAACAGTAAGAAAGGTAAAGTTAAAGAGAAATGGGAGAAATCAACTACGATCCAGTCAGAGCAAGCTCAACAAATGGCGACCGTGACAGGAATGAACGTAGAACCTCAAATTGCATTTGAGAGGCTCAAGAAGGAAAGAACCCAAGTAAGGAGGATGTTTACCGTCTCTATAACGAAATGTGAGACAGCTTTCCTAAATTATGATGTGGATGACGTAAGTGATAGCTTTGCAACACTTTACAACAAACCTGAACGTCTACTTAATTTAGACGAACAGATCAAAGATATTATTTTAGATGGGTTAAATAAAGAGTTTGATTCTATCGAATCTTATTACGACAAATGGCTTAAAGTATAAAACCGTTATGAACGAGTCTACACACATAAAGAAGTATCAAATGAAACCAGAAATAAAGATAAAAAGTGCACTTCTTCTGAAAGTTTCCAAATGGTAGAAGAATGTGAAAGAAAATACAGATAACCAAAAATATAATTCGGTAAATTGATGACAGGGAAAATTCAAGCGCTAACAAATGGTCTCACAGCAATAGGAACGAAATTAGGATGGACTGTAATGGAACAATGTAATATACCATCCCAAAGTACAAATACAGCTTCACCTGATGTTTCATCGTGTTGCCTCTCGATAGATATAGCTGCCACACCTCAAGGTTGCATACAGAAGTCCAACGAAAAATCCTGATGAAATTCGTTTGCCGGGGAGGGAAGAAAGACCAACACTCTCGGATAAACATGAAGTACCGGTAAAACGTCTAACGTACCGTACTGAAAATCTGAAGGTCCTCAGTAAGTTAAAATATTACCATCAAGCAAATTCTGAGCGCCTAGATATACTGATAGGACCTATACCTTATAAAGAACCTAAAGTAACAACAGAAATCCGACCAGTATGATATGAGAGAAGGAAACTTCAATGAGAACTCGCTCAACACTCGCCAAACGATTGGAACAACAATTTTGTACAGAACCCCTTATTTCCTCAGCGAATTTAGGCCAAACAAGATTAGGATAGTTCCGGAAATATCGAAAGTGTTCTTCTAAACGAGCATTGCACCGAGTGATAAGGAGTTTTTGAAATTCTTTTGGTGAGAGAAATTATTCGAGAGGATTGAACATCTCCAACCATTAACTCCAGCTCATTGTATTTATACGAATTCAACAAGTCTACGTAAGCGATTCCAGCATTTGCAAAAAGATCGAGATGATATTCGTCAGCGCTTTCGAAATGAATACCTGGCAGTGTTAGAACTTCAAGCGGAACGAAAGATGCGGAAATTCGAGGTGGGAGTTGCTGTTTTAGTAGGTGCGGATAATGTAAAGCGCAAATTTTCAATGGAAATAAGTGCCAGTCAAAGAGAGGACTTACAAGAAGCAACCGTGAAGAATATGAAGAAGAGGAATAACGAAAAGAAGACCAAGAAAGAAAATCATAGATTGAGCATTCCAATTGATAGTTCCAATCAAGCACACATTCTAACTAGAAGAAGGAGAAGACTGAAGAAGCAGGGGCGTCAGGTGAGAATATTTGTCAGGCAAACAGCTTGGCCAGTCTAGGAATAAACAGGAAAAACGGAGCGAATTATTACACAAAGGTTCACTATTTTTCTGTATAGATCAAGCGCCAGCAAAGAACATAGCTTTGTCACTACTACCAACCATCCATGTTTTTGCTTCCATAATCGAGTTTATTTAGATGAAATGAACGCTTCACATTCCATTCGACGAAATAAGGAATTTCTTCATTATGAAATGGTGGGTGGATGTATATTTCATGTCTTGCCATGCTGGGATTTATTAGTATCCATGGCTCATCTTCCAAGTTTCGCTGCTTTCAAGGTTACGAAACAGTTCCTCGATTGTTTGCCTTGGCTGATGCTGTGGTAGTGGGTATAGCAATACTACCCGCTGATTGTCGCCTGTCATCCAAAACAGTCCCGCAAAGTACTTATTTTTAACCTTTTGCCTTGTATCGCCAGGCTCAGCGCTAGTTTGCGTATCATCTGCAATCAATCGTAGTTACTGACCACTAAAACTTTCTGATGTGAGTATTCAAGGCAAAATTCGTTCTTACTCCATTCTCCTATTCCATTTAACTTCCTTTGTATTAATGAAATAATCCCTAAATTGTAATAAAATGTTCCAAAATCGGCTAAATATTACTTACAAAAAATGGAAATGTAGGAGAACCTCAACAAAAATTAATTTCTTCATTTTGCATAATTTTAGTAAGGCAAACAGTGTTTGCTATGTTTGCCTGGAGGAGACGCCACTGTGAAGAAGCCTCCTAGATTCTGACTAGTGAGGTACTTGTTGCTATCAGCACGGCGCACAGTGGGCAAAATGGCCAATCTAGGTGGACAAAAGTCAAGTCAAAACATGGGAATCTCTAATATTAGTCATTGTTCATTATGAGTTTGCAGTCCCCAAAACGTTAATATTTACATTATCAAAACCTTCTATTGCTGTAAAAACTTTGATCAAAAGTGTCGCTGTTTCCTGTTCGAATAAGATCGTATTATCAGCTACTATGAACCCCCAACTTTTCTCGTCTACGCTGCAGTTAGTTGTAGGCAGAATTGTTCCAGGCTTGGTTTCGGCAATAATGGAAACCATTGAAAGGATTAAGTACTATTTTTTCCTGCTAAAATTGTAAAAATAGTGTCTGATACTGTATGTTTATGAGTATATGCCATACCGTATTTCTAAAAATGATAATTTACATCTTGGAGTTAAAGTAGCACACGGCCAAGAGTTGCCAAGGAAATCCGATTTTTTTTCGTTTATTTAAGTGTTCTAGTTTCGGTATTCAACCACCTTTTTTTGCGATTTTATGCGTTTTCCGAGTTACTTAATAAAATGGTTGATTTTCAGGTATAAATATCACGATTCCTCGCCATCAATTTGCTACCAAAGAAAGATGGCCACGAAAACCTCACTAGGTATGTGATCGGGTTAGGTAATCTCGACGATTCTTCAAAAATATTAAATTTAAAAATGATCAAAAATGCTGTGATAGACTTTTCAAAAAAATCGGAGAGAGGTGGGAAAATAGCCATGGGAAAGAAGACATTTTTTCCAACAAATATTCGACATGGCTGAGTGGGAAAGAGTTTGAAGTTGTCATTTCTTACAAAATTACTCAAGCTATCATGAACCAACCAACTGTGCGTCCCGAAAAACCGTTTGAGGACTCAAGCGATAAAACAAAAAGAAGAAAAGTGAAAGAATTGTTGACTGCTGGTCCCGAAAAGTTATGCTTAGCGGCGCTCACTGCTCTCTACTCAGCAGAAGACAGGTCCACAAGCCGTATCTTGAAAGAAGCAACTTCAAGCACATCAACAGTTGAATCTTCTACGATGTCGAATAAGAACATGACTATAATATTTTCAAATTCAATTTTTCAGAGTTATATTCGTCTAACACTGTAATAATGTCATTAATCTCAAAGTAATTAATCAGTAGGACCTACCTAATTATAATGTCAAGAATTTAAGATAAAACATGAACAACAATATCATGATACACCGTTTGCCTACTTTCATTGAAGTCAGGAAGCTTTTAATTATTTTTCCCGTAATCAGGGTCTTTTTATTCAATTTTGAATAAAAAACCGACCAAAAAATAATTTTGTCCACCTAGATTGGTCATTTTGCCCACTGTGCGGCGATAGCAAGGTGGGAGTGTGTTGCGACCGCGTCGTTTAATTATTATGACAGTTCGCCACATATGATTCCCCAAATGTTTCATGAAATTTTTGAGAATAAAGGTTGTGTCTATCGTTCGTTGAACAGGAGTAGCAGTCATTTACAAAATAGAAAAAAAAACGTCTGCCAAGTGGGTGTGGCACATGTAGAATGGAGGAAGTGGAAGTCGAAGAAGGGAGGTTATAAGGAGCAGGTTAGAGAGAGATGGATTGATGTAATTTTGAAAAGTGATTGTACCTAATATGCGCGAGTAAATTGTTTTAATAAAACTCAATTCGTTTATTCGTTCGATTCAATTCGTTTATTGTTATTTGTAGTATCCTACAAATTGGCGACGGGTGAAACAATGGAAGGTGCTACGGGTTTACCAGTTCTAGATGTGAATGACGCGAGTTCGTGGCCGCGGTGGATACGGGCGTTCGAGCTGTTTCTCGTAGCGAAAAACATTACTGATTGGGATCGAAAGAAGGCCCTTTTGTTACATTGTGGAGGAGTAGACTTGCAGGATATTTATTATTCCTTGCCTGAAGAGGTACTACAACCTTCGGCGCCACTTTCAGCTACACCCAAAAAGGTGGAACAAAATGAGTATAATCAGTGCGTTTATAAACTGAGTGTGGAAAATTTGAATAACCACTTCATGCCCAAAAAGAATACTGTGTACGAACGATTCCTTTTTCGAAATTTAAAACAAAAACGCGATGAAAGTATTGAACAATTTCTTGTCCGTTTGCGTGCTCAGGCGATAAAATGTGACTTCGTTGACAAAGATGATCAGCTTAGAGACCAAATAATTTTCACTTGCAACTCTACTGATCTTCAAAGGCAAGCTTTGAAGAAAGGCACTATAAGTCTTGGCGAGGTCATTGACCTTGGTAAGTCCCTAGAAGCCTTGGAAGTGCACACCCATGACATAAAAGGTGAGAAATGTATTGATAAGTCGGAGGAAGCGAAATTTGTCCATAAAATTGAAAATGTTCTTGACAAGCCCCGCAAGGGATATGAAGTTAAAAATAATAGTAGTAAAGTCAAGTGTTACAGATGTAATAATGAAGGCCATTTTGCCAATGATCGTTCTTGTCCTGGATGGGACTCCACTTGTTCCAAATGTGGAGGGCATTCTCATTTGGCAGCAGCCTGTCGTTCACAGAAGAAAGCTTCTGACATGTCAAAATCGAGGAATTCGGATCCACCTGAGAGAGGGGCATCTCGAAAGAAATCAAAAAAACATGTTAAGACAGTGAAGTGTAAGCATTGTTCCTCCTCTGAAGAAATAGATTCGGAAGAGGTGAGTAGCTCTGAGAGCAGCTTGACTAGCTGGCGAATTTCTACATCTGCTGTGGCTACCTCAGATCACTCTGACAAAGATAATACCCTCATTCATTGCAGTATTGGAGGTGTAGATCAAATCATGAGAATTGATTCAGGAGCTTCGTGCTCAGTTATTGACGTGGACACATGGGAATCATTAAAAAAAAAGGGTTGTGTAGCAAAAATATCACATAAATTGCGTAAGGATGAACAACAACTCTTTGTGTATGGGGGTGGATCGGCTTTGAAAGTTATTGATAAGTTTAAATCTGTGATTCAGATAAGTTCTCGATCAAAATCCACCAACATTTATGTAATTGATGGCAAGGGTGAGGCAATTTTGGGTAAGAATGTGGCTGAACAATTGGGTGTTTTGAAAGTGGGATTACAAGTACAAGCAGTGACGTCTTGTAAGGAGATGAGTTTTTTAAAGGGGATCAAGGTGCACATAGAAGTGGATTCTGAAAAAAATCCTGTGCATCTCCCATACCGCCGACCACCTGTGGCTATTCGCAAGAAAATAGATGCCAAAATTTCTGAATTCTTGGAGGCAGGAATTATTGAGCCGGCAAAAGGACCTATCAGATGGTGTGCTCAAATAGTCCCTATCATCAAAAGCACTGGAGAGGTACGAGTGACTATTGATTTTCGCTGTCTCAACAAGGCTGTCCTCAGTATAAAGCATCCAATCCCTACGTTGGACGACTGTCTCTCAGAACTACATGGAAGTAAAATATTTTCAAAAATAGATCTCAAGGATGCATTCTTCCATCTGGAATTGGCCGATTCGAGCCGACCTTTCACAACTTTCCAGGCATCAACAGGTATGTATCAGTTCAGGAGGCTACCACAAGGACTAACATCATCACCAGAGTTATTCCAGAAGCATATAGATTCTGTGTTGTCTGGCTGTGAGGGCTGTTTTTCTTTTGTTGATGACATTTTGATACATGCCTCTACTAAACAGGAACATGATACACGACTTCAAAGGGTTCTGGCTAAGCTTAGTGAAGCCGGGTTCACACTCAACGATAAGAAGTGCATATTTGGAGCGAAGGAATTGGATTTTCTGGGACACCATATCACTGCCAATGGATTGAAGTTATCTGAAAGCAAAGTCAAGGACGTCCTGGAATTCCGAGCTCCTAGCAACAAGAGTGAGGTACGTAGTTTTTTAGGCTTGGTAAATTTTGTTGGCCGTTTTATACCAAATCTATCATCAGAGTCTGGGCCTCTCCGCGAACTTGTGAAGAATGAAGTCAAATGGAAGTGGGAAATAGCTGAAGATAGTGCTTTTCAGAGGTTGAAGCATGCTGTTGCTAATGCTGTCACACTTGGTTATTACAATCCTGACGATTCCATTGAGGTGATTGCAGATGCTGGACCTTGTGCACTTGGGGCAGTGCTTATTCAGCGATCGATGGAGGGCCCAAGAATTATTCGATTTGCCAGCCGGAGTCTGACTGCTATTGAGAAGAGGTTTTCTCAAACTGAAAAGGAGGCTTTGAGCCTGGTTTGGGCAGTTGAACGTTTTAGTACGTTTGTCACTGGGAAACAGTTCAGTTTAATAACTGATCACCGACCTCTTCAGTTTATTTTTGGTCCTCGTTCAAGACCTTGTGCTCGAATCGAACGTTGGGTTCTGCGTTTGCAGTCGTATTCATTCGATGTAAAATATCGTCCTGGTCCATCCAATATAGCTGATCCACTATCCAGACTGTGTACAGTGGCACCCAGCAGGTCAGGCAAGTTAGATGATAAGCCATTTTTGCGGCTGGCTAGGTGTTACCTACCATCAGCTATGACTTTGGAGGAAGTTGGCCAGGCAACGAGAAAAGATGAGGAGTTGAAAGCTGTCAAACAGTCACTAGTTTCTGGTAAGTGGCCAGCTGAACTAGTCAAATACAAAAGTATTGAGAGTGAGATCTCGTTGGTTGGGGATGTTTTCCTGAGGAATACGAGAATAATTGTCCCGGAATCTCTCAGATCTAAAACCTTGAGCTTGGCTCATGAAGGGCATTCTGGAATGGTGGCCATGAAGCAGAAATTGCGGTCAAAAGTCTGGTGGCCAGGCATCGATGCAGCTGCGGATAAGATGGTGCGATCCTGTCATTTGTGTCAAGTGGTAGGAGTTGTTCCCGCTCCAGAACCTATGTCACGCCGAAGATTGCCTGAAGCTCCATGGATGGACATTGCAATGGATTTTATGGGTCCTCTTCCATCGGGTGATCATTTGTTGGTGATCACTGACTATTACAGCCGTTACATGGAGGTTGCGATCATGAAAACTATCACATCCAGCAATACAATTGAACAGTTGGAAAAAGTGTTTAGCAGGTTTGGTTTGCCTGAGTCTATTACTGCAGACAATGGGAAGCAATTTGCTTCTGAGGAGTTTTCACAATTTTGCCGTTCCAACAATATAAAGTTGTACCATTCACCTCCTTATTGGCCACAAGCCAATGGTGCTGTAGAGAGACAAAACAGAACTCTTCTGAAAATGCTTAAAATAGCCAAGTTGACTAATGAGGACTGGAAGAAACAGTTGCAGCGATATCTTTTTCAGTATCGCATCACACCACACTCAGTTACAGGGGTACCACCAGGAGAATTGTTCTTTGGACGGAAAATACGAGATAAAATCCCTTGTCTTTCTAACGAATTGACAAACAAGGAGGAGGTGAAAGATAAAGACGCACTTCATAAGTTGAAAGGAAAGGAGTATGCAGATAGGAAGCGGGGAGCGATACACAAACAATTCTCTCCAAATGATTTGGTCCTCAAGAAGAACGACGTGAAGAATAACAAATTGGACCCTTCATTTCATCCAGTTCCGTTTAGGGTTGTGGAGAAGTCGGGTAATGTCGTGACAGTTGAGTCTCCAGACGGTGTCAGATTGAATCGAGACTCAAGCTGCTTCAAGCCTTATATCGCACCATATCAGGAAGATTCGCCAGAAGCAGTTCACACTGGTCAGGAGCGTCCAATTACATCTTTTGCCAGCATGGCTCATCAGCCTCGTTCGGATGCAGAGAGCTTTTTGCAGCCTACTCCGACTGGCCGACCGCGAAGAGATAGAAGACCCCCATCATGGTTTCAAGATTATGAATTGGGATCACCTTGACTTATTTTTCGTTATTGTGAATTAATTCTTGTATGCTGTTGATTTTATGTGTTACAATTTAAAAAAAAAAAAAAAAAAAAAACTGAACGAAATAAGGGATGTAGAATGGAGGAAGTGGAAGTCGAAGAAGGGAGGTTATAAGGAGCAGGTTAGAGAGAGATGGATTGATGTAATTTTGAAAAGTGATTGTACCTAATATGCGCGAGTAAATTGTTTTAATAAAACTCAATTCGTTTATTCGTTCGATTCAATTCGTTTATTGTTATTTGTAGTATCCTACAGCACATAGCTTCCTCGTATCCATAACCCGATTGTATAGATGATCCGATGCATAGTAGTTGATCTCAAATCATCAAAACAAGTTAATCTGTAACATCCCTGAAAATTTCATTGAAATCGTACGGAAAATGTAGAAGTTATGGCCGTTACAAGGAATTCACGTTTGCGCATGCGCAGTGGCTACTATCAGTCCGAAGGAGGTGATTTTCATAGGGGACCATCTAAATACTAATCTGTAACATCCCTGAAAATTTCTTTGAAATCGGATAGCAAATGTAGAAATTATGGACGTTACCAGGAAATTCACGTTTGCGCATGCGCAGTGACTACTATCAGTCCGGGGATGATGATTTTCATAGGGGACCGTCTACACACCAACCCGCACAATCCCTGAAAATTTCATTGAAATCGGACAATAACTTCGTATAGTTATGCGCGTTACAAGGAATTCATGACAGACAGACAGACACACAGACACGGAACCAAAATTGTTCAGAAAGGTCTAAAACGCAAAACGCGAGTGAAAATTTTGATTTTGGAGAACTTTTTTTTTCGTCCTTGAAAAGTGAAAACAAAGCTTCCGCTACCTTGGTAGACTCGGAAGCAAAAACAGCAAGAAGGAATGAGTTAAAGAGAAATAGGAGAAATCAACTACGATCCAGTCTGAGCAAGCTGAACAAAGGCTACATTGCTAACGTACAGTTTCCACAGGGTAGTTTTGAAGATGTGAAGAGTCCATATTCATGTCCTACTCGTCTCCATGACCTCATGGTGTACCCACACGGCTATTGTCGATTTTTTCGATTTTCAGTAAACCATACCAACATACTGTATGCACTGGGAATGCTTTGAAGATGTTAGGATGATATTTATGTTCAACTCGTCTCCACAAACTCATAGAGTGCCCACATGGTTACTGCATTTTTGGATACAAAATATATACGATTCTACGCAAAAATTAATTTCAGACCAAAATTGAGATGAAGGTAGACCCCAAGTGTGATGCATTGTTTTTCATTAATTTTCGACGCTTAATCACGTGGTGGTATCCGTTTTTGGATTTAAATGGAATTTTTCGAAACGGCGGCCGAAAATTAGGTGGCTTTCAATAGAAAATCGCTCTTTTTCCACCCTTATGAGTCACGACGCAATTTTAATTATTTCGGGTGGCTGACTAAACCCGGCTGAGAAAGGAGGAGGGACAGACAATAAAATTTAGGGATAATAATTTTGCTAGCTTCATTGTAATAGCTTAATTTTTCTTGAAAATGCACTAAAACATTATAATCAACACTTTATCAAAACTTTCGACTATTTTTGATATAATTGCTAGGATTTCTTCTTTTTAATCGTACAACCAATCGCCAATACCTTTCTCAGGGATAAATCTTCCTAACAGCCAAAATTTGCGTTAAATTGTACGAAAATATTTCTTTTTGGGTTTCTAAACCGAGGCGACAAAAGTTAAGTCCCACAATTTTTTCCGTAAAATCCTGATCAGCGAAGCTTTTGCCGTTTTGTCTCAACTTTCGAAAAATCTATGATTCAAGTTGGACCACCAGCGTAGCAGGATGTTTTTGATTTATTATCGATTTTCCGTTTTCAAACATGTTTCTCCCCGTAGAACTCAAAATTATCCGAAAATGCCGTAAGAGCCCGCTGTCGTAACGCCTTCGCAATGAAAACGCGAACCTGTGAAATCGAAATATTCTTCCACTCGCTAGATGACTTATTAAAGTTGATTGTTTGTTAATTTCCTTTCATCTCCGACGGGTCACGGAGTTCACTTCTATGAAGTGACACCCTCATACAAAAGTTTAATCTCAACCCGGTTTCAGTGTCGGCGTTTCGGGAATTGATTCTACAGGGAAATCAATTTGGGACGAAAGAATTGTCGTTCGAGGCGGGAAGTACGGATTCGAATTTTGAAATACTCGTAGCTCTTCAGAGGGTCTCTCGCCTATAGTGAGTGAGAGTGGTGACATGTACACGGTGTCCCATGTGGAGGACCGAAATACTTCAGGACTTCAGTAGTTTCTACAACTAATTTAACCCTTGAGTGGAAAGGCGGAGTAAACTTTACTCGTTGTCTTGAGTAAGTTGTATGGACTGAGTGGGCATAGGTAGCACCACTAAACTCATGATATGCCACAGTAAGGATGCCTAGATAGTGATGCAAGTGCAGTGGTCGTAGCTATGTTTAGCCAAGTAGATACAGTAACTGAAGGAACCCAGTCCGGCGAATAGTAGATAGTAGATATAAGTAATTACTACCTTCCACGAGGAGGTTGTCGCCATATCGTATTATGAGCCTTCCTATTCATTCAGATATATTCAGATATTTACTAGAATCATAGAGTAGGTATCGTTAGGTATTATTCACGTGACAAATAGATCCAAAACTAGTTATTTATATTTTTGTACGTTGCTATTCTCTCCGATTCATCACTTTTAAACGAAAACGCTGCAAATTATTACACAATGGTTTATTATTTTTTATTTTTCTATATAGATCACTCGTCTGCGAAGCCACCAACCATCCAACATGAAGAAAAACATCGATCGCATTTCGGTCAGCTATAATTTGAACAGAGATTAGCCTTTTTTTGAGAATTCACACTCGTGTTTCTGATTTATCGTACGTCCAACCCTTAAATTCTCGTAGGGAGCGAACGGTTAGTCCTACAGAGCTCCGCGTGGTCTCAAAAAATTCTAAAAATTCTATACTATCTTAAATTGGTGGAAAAACAATACCTTTACAATTTTCAAAATTTCAAAATTCATTTTTCAACCCTTAGAAGTGACCTACATCAACCAAAAGCTTCGCGGCACAACTAGACCCCAAATGGAGCCCATATACCAAATTTGAACCAAATCGGTCCAGTGTTGCTAAGAAAAGTGCCGCGGACGGCGGACGGGGGACGGCGGACGGACATTGCAAATTTGGATTCTACGCACCTTGAAACGTAAAGTGACAAAGTTTGAGAGGGGGTTATAAAAATTTTTTGCGGTACGATCACATAGGCTTATTATTAGAAATAATAAACCAAAATCATACATAATTGACTCAGTCGTTAAAATTATAGTAAGATATGGTTGTAAAACGATAAAAAACATTGCCAACACCATTGTTTGTTTTCCACACCTTCAACATACAGCTTCAACTGAAAGATTTCTTTGAAAATTCGCTCATTAATTCATGCTGCATGAATGGACTTTTAAAACCTTTGGACTCGACTAAGAAAAAAAAAGTTAACCTCCCCACAAAATTTGTTGGTTTACGTTTCATGGTAGGTAAAATCCGAAGATCGAATAAAAAATTTTCCTGAAATTTTTTTGTATATGGGCTTTGGGGTCTAGTTGCGCTTTTGGTTATTGTTAGTCACTTCTAAGGGTAGAATAACAAGGGATGAAATTTTGAAAACGCCCTAACTCAAAAACTCTTGATATAAAGGTATTGCTTTTTAACCAATTTAAGATAGCATGGAATTTTTAGAGTCGAATGAGACGATTCAGAGTTTTGTACGATCAACCGTTCGCTCTCCATGAAAACATGAGGGTTGGAGTTACTATCAATCAGTAACATGAGAGTGAATCGCGAATGAGGCCTAATCTCAGTACAAAATATTGTATTAACTTCCTACTGGACAAAACTGTGGACTCCCCCCCCCCCCCTCAACTTTTCCTGTTGAGTGTTGTCCTATTTCTTCCCAAATTAAACGCAAAGGATGCTTTAGTATTCCCAAGTCTTTCTGTGGGACGTCCTAAAAATGTGGCAGACAGTAGAAATTCACCTACAGACAACATAATAAGCATATAAATCAGTCCAATTAGTGATTGTTGAAGGACATTTCATTGGAAACTGTCCACATTATAAGTCATTTACAACCAACAATAAAACATCATGAAACCATTTCTTTTCCAAATGTTGATCGAAATTTCGGAATTTGATTAAAATTTAAGCGGGAAATTTATTGT
This sequence comes from Apolygus lucorum, assembly GCA_009739505.2. NCBI lineage: Eukaryota > Metazoa > Arthropoda > Insecta > Hemiptera > Miridae > Apolygus > Apolygus lucorum. The sequence continues at coordinate 42,426,344 of CM019176.2, forward strand.
GAGATTAAATCGACTAAGTATCCTGTAAATTGGATTTTTCAAGTCCCCCGGCTTCCTGAAGCAGTGTGAACTGGGTTCCCTCGAAGGACTGGTACGTGAGATACGTCTCCACCTCACTTTCTCACTGCGATTAAACCTTCAGCTAGAAACGCAAGCTTGAAGACAATAAGTTTTCAAGGGAGATAATTTAATTTTGAGGTATGAAATGAGAAATTCCTGTCCATGAAAGTTCCTCTCTGCAACTTCAGATCGAAGCGCCGATAAGGTGCAATACCTTATTGCCTCAGGACCGACGTGAGCTCAGTACCTACAGCGTCAGATCGGACTGCTACTACCTGCTCAGGTGAGCTTGCTCTACTATCGTTGAATCAAATACAAACTGAAATTCGACTGTACTATCTTTTTTTAAGCGAGAAAGAAAAACATTTATTGAACATTTTTGAAGAAAGAAACTTGGACAAGTTGGACGTGGGGTTTGCCTAGATTTTATGATCAAATTTTGGTTTATTATTTTCGATAATGTACCATTGGAATCGAACAAGAAATAACAATTTTTAACCCCCCCCCCCCCCATCAAATTTTGTTGGATTACGTTTCAAGGTACGTAGAATCCGAAAATCAAATGAACATCTCTATCAGCCTTATCCTCAACATCAGGGCTTCTGTACGAATAGGTATACCAATATCCAAAAAATTAAACAAATTAAACTCGTGGGTCCCTTTAGTCTTGCCGTAGGGACCCTAACCCCTCCCCTCGTACCTACCGCAGGTCCTTGAAGGGTGAACTTCACAGAAAAATGAGTTGGTGCAACACATTTTTGTCTACATAAGAAATCGAAACACAGTACTTTCAAATGAAAGATAGGAGAGGACATTTTTTTATTTCTGAGACCAAATTTTGACATTTTCATGTCTTTGCTTTGGCACATAAACTGAAAAATCGTCAAGAAAACTTGTTCACGATACCAATAAATAAAATAGACTCACTGTGTTGCGTAGAGAACAATCAACTGTTTTCTTATTTTGATGCTTGGGTACATGAACAACTGTACTTCACTACCTTGTTGTGTAGTGGTTGACATTTTGTTTTGGTTTATTATTTTCAACCATTAGAGTCAACACGATCGCGAATTCAATTAAGTACCCACGGGTGGGCGGTTTCTCCTATGGCCCATTTAACCCATTACTGCCCAGAAATCCATTTTTGACAAAATTTTCGAAATTCTTCTCCAATTCTTCATTTTTATACCTTCTAATGTTAAATATAAGGTAACCTTGCCATCCACCATGATAGGAGGGGCAGGAGCCCCCGTTGCATTAGCCCCCGTTGCAGGAGCCCCCGATACCCAATGAAGTTGCTACTATGATGTTTTTTGTTAGTGACCTCATTTATTTCCATATTTCCAGCACGGATAAGAATAAAAAGCTGTATAATAAATTTTATGAAATCAATACAATATCAATTAAGCTTCAAAATTCAAAAATAAGGCAAAATAATGTTGAAACAGTGATTATACAAGATTGTGGTTAGGACGGAATCAACACAAAGTCCCATGTTGCACTTGCTGCACTAATATTTCACGGTTGAAGTACAGTGTTACTCTGTGTATCTCCTCTGTTTTTCTTCCTGTATTTTCTCGATTCATCGAATGATTCAATCATTTTCTTCCGTTCAATAAATTCATTCGTACCGAACATCGGTTCGATCGATAGACGACATTCTTCCTACACCTTTTGACTGAGTGTTGTACTTGGTCGGGTAACCTGTGGTTATTTTTCTTCTGAATTCCAACTGGCATAAATGTGTAAGTAAAGTAAACAACCATTTCAGGTTGGATTTTCGATCTTCTGATTCATGATGTCGCACTCTCCCATGCTTTATATTCTTGAATAAAGGAACGGAAGGAACGAGGAAGGTCGAGGAAATTGAATGGGTTTCTTCTCTCGTGCAGAATATCTTCTTACCACTGAAACTGGCTGAATCCTATAAGCAAGACGAAAGAAACCACAGGATTGTCTTTCTATTAGGAGGAAGCAATTGCACAATAGTTTTAATTGATTGCGGATTCGAAATGCCCTCGACTACTCTTCTTCAGTTCCAGAAGCATAAAAATCAGGAGGGCAATAACAAAAACTTTCTCTCATACAAGGAGGTAGAGAATATACATCATCCAGATTTTGAAAGGCGATTTCAGCTTCAGCAGGTGTTTGTTTCAGTTCAGCTTCAAGTGGTTTCTGTTCAAATTGTCAAGGATTACTCCTTCATCTTCATCACCAGAATCCTCATCTGACATGTCGTTCTTGACTGGGGGAGTAATATACAGTGAATTCTCATACATATCATCTTAGTCGGCGAAAAAAAATAATTATAGCATCTTGAACTGAAATTCCAGCGCCCAAAAGCTGAGAAAAAGCTCTGACAAAATGAAAAATCGAGTCATAGCAGTTGGGTCAGGGCACTGCCCAGCGTTGCATATATGCAACACAATATTTCAGACAACACTGGAAACAATAGGAATGACAAAAAAATTGGACTATAGTACTCATAAGCCCATGCAGGTATCTGAGAGTGGTGAAGAGTCACATCCATCCCATTTTGAAAAAAGTACATAACATTGTACTTATTTTTCGTCCATTGGGTCAGCAATTCTCGAAATCGAGAAGAGAGAACACTTTTAATAAGTAAATACAACTATTATACATAATGAAAACGTCACTCTGACAGTTGGAATCTAATTGATAGGCTCTCCTCTTCGAGAAACAGACGCAGAACAAAGTTTTTCAATTCTGTGGATGTCCTGGCCAGCCTCCTAAGAAGAGCTACTCCGCGTTGCATATATGCAACAGAGTTGGGTTAATTAAAATAACGCTGGGCAGAAATGGGTTAATTGATGTGTACGCCCCGCTGGGCCATGCACGGGTGAGATCTACCTAGTAATAAATACAATGAGAAAACACACATGAAAATGTCCCAATGTGATGCAGACTCGTATGCAAGCATTTCCTTAACTATTTGAAAATAAGTCAAGATGTATTGGTAAATATATCGAATTAACCGATATTATCGGATCTCTATATCGCTATATCAAACGTAATATATCGATATATCGTTGCCATCCATAAGTTTAGTCAGATAAAATATGAAGGTAAACCTGATTGGTGATTCACACTCGTTTTTATACGAAGCTCTGACACGACGCTTCATGTTTGAGGAAGGAACAAAACCAAGGGTTGGTTTCTTGACTTTGAAGACTCTTTTCTTAACCGAGAAGAAAAGAAAACGCTTGCATACCTATGAGTCTGCAACACATTGGGACATTTTATGTCTTTACTTTTTCCGGTTCCCCTTCACACGTCTACCTGCCTACCTTCGCTTCCTACCTACAATAATAACATGCTTTCTCAATAATTGTTTGTAGACGTGTAACAAACTCTTACTGCAAATGTTGTTTACAGTTCTTGTAACTCAGGGACTCAGTTTCTTCCATGATTACAGCGGTTTTGGCAGTATACATAATTTAAGCATAAATTTAGGACTTTCCAACCAATTGTGAACGAATTTTCTACCAACACGAATGATGAAGATGAAGTTCCGCAGCAAGGACTTCGTTGTAAGTGGATATCATTAAAAATTTTCGAAAGCAATTCTCGTAACGTTTTTGGTTTATTATTTTCAATAATGAACCTTTGGAATCGACCAAGAAAATTTCAACACCCCCTCAAAATTTGTTGGTTTACGTTTCAAGGTACGTAGAATCCGAAAATCGATAAAAATTTGGCCGTCCGCCCGCCGTACGCGGCACTTTCCCCAGTCAGCATTGACCGAATTTGATGAAATTTGGTATGTAGGCTCCATTTGGGGTCTAGTTGTGCCCCGAAGATTTTGGTTGATGTAGGTCTAAGGGTTCCAAAATAAATTTTGAAATTTTGAAAACGCCCCAACTCAACAAATTTTGATATAAAGGTATTGTTTTTCCTTCAATTTAGGATTCTACAGAATTTTTAAAATTTTTTGAGACCACCCGGAGCTCTGTAGGACAAACCGTTCGCTCTCTACGAGAATTTAAGGGTTGGACTTACGATAAATTAGAAACACGAGTGTGAATCGCTAAAGAGGCCTAATCCTGGCCTGAGATGTTTTTCTTCAAGTTGGTTGGAGGTAACAATAGCAAAGCCGTGTTCTTTGCAGACGAGTGATCTATATAGAAAAATAATAAACCTTTGTGTAATAATTTGCAGCTTTTCATGAGCCAAATTAAAGACATAAAATGTCAAAAAACTCTGGACCGATTTGTTTCAAATTCGGTATATGGGTTCCATTTGGGGTCTAGTTCTAGCGAAGCTTTTGGTTGATGTAGGTCACTTCTAAGGGGTGAGTTGAGGGTTGAAATTTTCAAGAGTGCCCTAGCTCGAAAACATTCGAAATTCAAGTATCGTTTTTTCACCAATTTGAAATAATATTGAATTTTTAAAAATTTTCAGAGACCACCCGGAGCTATGTAGGACAATCCGTTCGGGTTGGATATACGATAAATCAGAAACACGTCTATGAATCGCAAAAGAGGTTTAATCTCCGTTCAAATTTTACCTAACCAAAATTCGATCGCTGTTCGTTTATTCGACTTGTATTCAGTTTTGCTTCCTTAGCAACCAGTAATCAAATTACCATATGAAACTCCCTATTTTTTGAATCGAGCGTGAAGAGTTATTTCTTCCATATAATCTTGATTGTGAATGTAATAATGTCATAGGTAGGTAGCAGGTACTATAAAGGGTAGGATAAAAAAAGTGACAATGGCAAAGCTGATCATTGCAGACGAGTGATCTATACAGGAAAATGATAAACTTTAGTGAAATAATTGCAGCGTTTTTTGTGTGATTTGCTCGGTCGAAAAAAAGTAGTGAGATTGTTTCTAACGACAGATAAGGAAGCCACAAATTCAAAGACTTTTTCTCACGTAAGTGTTTTTTAAAAGTAATAATTTGCTGAATACAAGGTTTCATGTAGAGAAAGTTACCTTTGGATGGACACAGATCCACTTGACTGTAAGTGCTACGAATAGTTACTATAGAAGATCGTTCATAACACACTGAGCTGTAACTCACGGCGAACACAGTGAACTGATGGGAGTTACACCACTGAGTCGCTAACGACTCACGACAAGAGGTCGATAACTCGATAATTACGTTTTGATTTCATCGCCCGAAGGAGTCGCAAAACCGCGAAATGCAAAAGGTGGAAACTCTGTGTTCAGCGGCAGAGACGACATACGATGACATACGACATCGTGAATCCGCTTGATTACCAATTCACGACGCCTCGGCTGGCCTGGGATTTACAACGTTCCCGTAGCCCTTTGAACCCCCCTCCATCTCTCGCTATTGTACCGCCCAGGAAATTACGTTTTGTAGTGACTTTTTGAAACGCTTTCTCTATTTAAATTCGATAATGTCCTTCTTAGAACGTACGTATACCTGGTATCCACAGGATTCCTGTTGTAAAGAGGAAGTGAAATTCGTGGAGTCCCAACAGGTGAGCCAGAAAACGAAGAGGCCACTTTCAAAATGAAATCCAATACTTCTTGTCCAAAAATGTTCTGCTTTCTACATAATCGCTCATTTAATGCAATAGTGTCATAGCTCAGTCAGTTATGTCAGCCGTTCCTTCCTCGTTCCGGGTTAGTATTTAGCCAAATCGAAGGCGCAAAAACATATAAAGTTGTACTTGAATTGGAAATTTTAAAGGATTTTAGAAATTCATTAGTGCACGGACCTAGGGGATTGAAAAACTGAAATATTGCCGCTGGAATCATCAAAATCGAACAATAATTGCCAGAGAAAAAGTGGTAAGTCCGTTAAATCAGTTATGTTTTTCCCATAAAATGTAGCTAAACTTGAAATTTTCAAGGATTTTAGAAAATTCATTAGTGCACGGACCTAGGGAATTGAGAAACTGAAATATTGCCGCTGGAATCATCAAAATTGAACAATAATTGCCAAAGAAATAAGGGAAAAACATGGGAATTCGATTTTGATGATTCCAGCGGCAATATTTCAGTTTTTCCATTCCCTACGTTCGTGCACTATTGAATTTCTAAAATCCTTTAAAATTTCCAATTTAAGTACAACTTCTTAACTTTTTGCCCCTTCAATTTGGCTAAATACTAAAAACAAACGGCGACCGACTGATACCCCCTTAAACGTGACCGATTTTGTGACGCTTTTTTGTTCATATGCCCAAGTAAAGACATAAATTGTCAAAACTTACCCAGAAAGGGTCTTGTGTTTCTCAAACACATTTTCGACAGGCTATTGTGATCCGTTTCAAAACCAAGTGGGAGGAAAGGAGATCCTGCAAACTACCGACCAATTAGTTAGTTTCCATTAATGTCAAAAACCTGTGAACGACTAATTCTCCTGAGACTTCTTGGCCATTATCCCCAGTACACAGTTTAGGTTCAGACGACTAGCCCAGTCAAAATGTGTTCAAAGCGGACCCGCACAGGAAAGTTTTGAGGGGTCTCTGATTTCTTCGATTCCTCGTGTTTTTGGGGGTTCCAAATCCGAATCTGAGGTTCGCCACCAAAATTTCGTGAAGGAACATTGAAAAAAAAAGACGAAAAATGACCAACTTTTGGCAGAAAACAAAAATGGGAGCAAAATGGAAGCACGTTAAATTTGCTAAAAATGTCATTTCATACGTTGTTTGTTAGACAAACCGTTTAGGCCCAAGCGCTGGTTACAGAGATGCGTATTTTCGCATTCAACGAGAAAATCACCTTTCCTGTACTCGGAAACCCTGATTTTGTCATTCATGTATTACTGAGAACTCAGTTCACGCTTCATCTCCAGCGAGCAGTGACGTACAAAGACGTTATTTCTCAATTCGAACACTCTAGTTTCCACTCTCGAATCTCTTGCTCCGGTCATGATTACAGCTGTTAGAATCTGCGACGCTGACTTGATTGATGAAGTCCTCAACTTCTCGAAAATCGATCAGACAAAAAAACCACAAGCGCTGACGTTTCCCACGACTCGCCCTCACTCTCAGCCGGACGTCCCGAAGACGTCTGAAAACTCGTCGTTCTTATTTCATAAATAGAAATTAATAGAAGCGACGGACGTCTACGCGCCTTCGATTAGCCGTCAAAGGAGGGAAATCCGAGTACGATTCCCGCGGACAATTTGTCTTCGTCAAGAGCCGACTGAAGCCAGCAGAGTGAGCTTCCGAAGTCTTCCCTCTCTAAGTGCAGCTCATTTTTCATGGCGCGCGGTCTCTATTGGAAGCGATCTCTCGATTTTTGATTGAAAGGCGAGAACCCCCCGTCGGCCTCTGGTACCGTTATTCAGAGTCATCTCCACTGTTTTCCTTTCCTCTCACCATCTACTTTACTCACCACTACATTCGCCTCTTGATAAGTAGTAGGTACCCTGCGACTCTCATGATCCCATTCGATACACGATGGTTGATGGTATCCTCACTTTTAGTGCCTCACTATCGAAGAACATATTGTTTAGTAATGCATGCATTCCAGGGGATTGGATAAGCATTAGATCAGTTTAACCAGTTGGTAAGTGATAAATCGGTTTCACTCGATGTAATTTATTTATTACTTTAGGCGAGAAATAGTGACCCCCCCTCACCCTTATCCAACACAACATTTCTAGCGGCATGGGAGCCTCGAATTTGAAGAGCTTTTGAAAATCCATGATTCCCCCACCCATCGTAACGATGAACTTTCATCTATTAGTTTTGGTAGGCAGTCATTCAAGGTGAAACACAAAAAAACCCCGAAATAAGCGGTTTCTGGTGTCCTGGCACCATGGTGGCACCACTAATAGTTCCATGGTGGCGCAGAGAATAATTCATGGAAATCCGGAGGTGTAGTGAGAATTTTATCCTGAATTTCTAGCTTGGGAACAATTAGTAAGCTATAAAGGGACCGAAATATTGAAAAATTGGATATTTTGTGAATATTATCCCCCTCTCGCCCCCTCCCCATGCTAATTTTCATACTCTGGTGAAAACATGTACAACTCAGAAGTTATTTTAGTCAAACAAAAAAAGAAACACTCAAATCGGTTGGAAATTGAGGCCTGGGCAGAGTTTACAAGATTATGCCCGCAAACGCACGTTTTTGAGCTTTAACCCCCTCTTTCCTCCCCATAAAAGGCAAAATTCGAAATTCCGACAACTAGATAGTTTTCCGCGTCGAAAAAAAAAGAATCAGGAAAATCGGTAGAGAACTAAGGCCTGTGCAGACGACACAAGATTTTGTCACACACACACACCTATGTTTTTTTTCGCGGATTCGGATTCAGAATGGTTTAAAACGGATTACTGTGTGGTTATTTATTTATTTTTTCCTGTTGAGTGTTGTCCTCTAATTTGCAACAACTTTTTTCTTACCCTCTTCTCGTGTTTTAGACTTTGCGATAGCACTACAAGATGGTCATAACTCTCATTTCCGATGCAAACTCAAATCTGATTTTTTTAAAAAACTAACTCAATAAAAAAAATTTAGTTTTTAAAGCAGTCTTGAAATGCAATCCAAAAGGAAGAGGAGCTTCATCCTCGAGGCCTAAACACCTGATTTCTCTCCTGGAAATTCTGAATAATTCAAATCTGATTATTCCGTTGGAAAGAGCGTCAAATTTAACAAATTAATGATGATTTCTTCCTTCTAACACGAGGCCTTCTCGAGAGACCTTCTAAAGCTTAAAATACACTCCATCCCCCCCTCCACTCTTAGTAATTCCTCAATTGTAGTATCAACTGTTGTGATTGGCGCGTGTTTTGCTCTGTATCTTCTGGACACCTCGATAAACCATCTTCTCAACTTTTATTTTTGGAAAAAATGCATGCACCTTCTTGCAAATTCTTTGTAACGGTACGCGTTACTGTCAATTCAATGTAATGGTTCAATTCAATATAGGTTCAATTCAATGATTCAATTCAATGTAATGGTTCAATTCAATATACCTAATGTTATAATTTTCCTTATCGGTTATGAAAGATGAGAATGGTTGAATGGGACTTCTACCATCACTTTTGGGTCAACCAAGTTCTCTCTCCGTCGGATAACAGTTAAATGGTAATGATTTTGAAACGCAAGCGGTAATTATTGTTAAGTATCACAGATAGGTACCAATCTTCGGTGGATAGTTATCAAATCGTTTTCAAACTTCACATGATTTCATTCGATCTTCCCAGCTTCCATCAAATGGGGAGTGCGCCTTAATTTTTTTTAGATTTTTAAACGAAAGTAGACTACATCCTGAGAATTTTGGCACCAACCGCGACCTTCTAGCGTGAGTAGATCTATTTCTATGACTTTTCAAAGTTTCGACCGTTGATGACGTCACGCGCCCCTCTCGCCTGGGTGGGACCCCCCAACCCACTGTGTCATAAAACGATCGAAACTTTAAAAATTCATAGGAAAACATTTACACACGCTAGAAGGTCGCGGTTGGTACCGAAATTCTCAGAATGAGGTATACCTTAGATTAAAAATAACAATAAAAAGTGTTTCCTACCCAGGCGCACACCCTATTGAGTTTCAAACTCAAAGATATGAAATCACATGCCAGATCCAAGTGGTCCACGCCGGTATTCAAACACCAGGAATTCAAATGGGTTATTAATTGAACTTTGCGTAATTTTTAGCAGCGTTCGGATATCATACGGTACTTAGCATTACTTGGATTTTATACCTTCTCCGTGCCTAGTTAGCTCCAGGAAACGATCAATTTTGAGGTAAAAACGCGGATGCATCATCTCCCGAGTTAGTCTAATGTGATTGGCGCAGACAACTTTGAAGAAGTTTGATCAGGAAGCAGCTAAGTAGGCAGCTCGCACCCTCCAAGTTAGTCTAATGTGATTGGCGCGGGATGTGACATCTTCGAGGGGGATAGAAACAGCGCTGTCCCATTATAGGCCTGAATGCATCCCCGTTTCTCGGATGAGTTATGTGCATTCTAATGGGACACACGGAGGCGTCGGTTTTCATTCAATTTCACGTCTTCCCAGCCTGTACTGTGTAAATAATAGGCTTGTTGTATGTCAATCGGACATAGAAGACATGAATAGAGAGACTCAAGTTACTTAGCTTCGAATACTGACGTCAGTCGCAAAAAAGGTAGATTCAGAAACATGAAAAACTTGGAGACAAGTTAGTTACCTAACTAGTTAATGAGGGGAATCGGCCCGTAAAAAGAAAAAAAAATCTTTTTTTCAATTTTGAGCAAGTTAATATATACTCCTGCTCAAAATTAGTGCACCACCATCTATTTCTTCGTTTACCCCCTTATTTTTTCTTTTATCAAGTTTTTATCTATTTACCTACACACATTGTTTGCAAACTCAGAAAAAAATGTAACCAAAAAAGGCACAAATTCGAGAAAAAAATATGTTTTTAATGAATTATAGAAAAATGTACTTCTTGTGGTAAAATTATAAAAATTGAAAAAAAGGTTTGAATTATGCCAGTTTAGCTTTTCAATACTTGGTATTACCTCCTCTAGCTAGGATGAGGGCTTGCAGCTATCGACCGATGCCTCTAATCAAGTTTTGGATACCTTCCTGGGGATATTGTCCCATTCCTCTTTCGCTGCTGTTTCCAGCTGCTGAAGATTGTCTGATGGTGGATCTCTGGCTCGAATTCTTCTTTTCAGTATGTCCCAAACATGGTCAATCGGATTCATGTTTAGGCTCCTTGGTGGCCAGTCCAGGATACAAAATTTATAAGGGAAGAAGGAAAGAGATAAACGAAAAAATGGATGGTGGACGGAACCCTAAGATAATTGAGGTCAAAGTTGGCCATCTCATGGCTGCGCCCGCGCTCTGCACAAGAGAGATCGCGCCTTCCGCCTGCTTGGTTAGTGTACCAAAACATGTAAACTTTAGAAGGTAACTTGGAAACTGTCAAAAAACCGGCAATGAACAAACTGTAACACTGAAAAACCCTTCCCTTATTCCTCTTATCTTTGTTCTTATATAGCCAAGTTACAACGCGGGTGGTAGTGAACCACCAAGCTCGAAAATTGTTCTTTTTCAGAAAAATGCGTTTTTCTCGAAACAACATTTTCTGATGCTAACGTGCAATTTCTGCGGTACCCATTCAACCGATTTTGATTCTGTTTGTTTAGTGTTGTTTGTACGATGCTAATATGTCTGTCCGGAACGGACACTACGAAATATCTTGCACCACATGATTTTTGATCATATGTCGGAGATGCATGATATTTTTCTGATTCAATAAAATTTCATAGTTGTGTTCGATTCTTAAATACGCGTGCTTATTTCACTAAAAAAATCCAAAAATAGTAATAGTGTAATAGGTACCAAAAACGAGATCCAACATAGTGGTGAACTTTGCCTATCGAAATGGATAGATTGAAGCTATTCCGTGCGAAATACGCAAAAACGTTTGATGCTGAACTTGAAACGTTTTGTACAGCGGCTCAAGTACCTATTTGAATCCTCGTGGTCCACTTCTCCACTGGAGGTGTCGATCTGCCTAAGACATTTGACGTAAGATACTGGCGAACGTCTATTTGAAATAGAATTGAAAATTCAGGACGAGCTAATCTCCACAGGTGTCACACAGGACGTGTTCCTTGCAGAATGCGCAACCGAGGGAAGATACCGTAGAAAGATTGCGAGTGCCGCTGTCGGTATGAACGTCTCACTGAGCCAAATTCTCAGCAGCCAACGAAGATGTGGGATCAGCTACACGCCCTAGAAGCCCTTGAGGTGAAAATCGACCAATATGCTCCTTTACTCTACCCTCTCATCGAATCCGCACAGCTTTATGATGTATTGAAAGCATGGGAACGGAGACGGGACTCAGAGAAGGAGGATCATCGCGTTATTCGGGACGAGCTAATTAATTTCATAAAGGCTGAAGTAAACAGCGAAAAAAGAATAAGCAGATCAAGGCAAAGTTACGTGGCAGAGAACACGAAAGATGATATCCCTACAGCCGCAACCCTTGTTTCAGGAGCATCCAGTAAGAGATCCGAACAAGGTAAACCAAAATCATTACCGACTAGCAATAATCCTGTTTTCAAGCCTAAGCAAGAGGATAATCAACAGAACACACCTACGCGTGCTCAAATCAATATTCAAACCAATTTTATATTACAAACTCTCATTGTAAGAGTAAACAACCCCACGAAGGGTAAATTGCTTTCAGTTCGTACATTGATTGATTCAGCATCATCGCACACTTATATTTCTAAGGATTACATACATTTATATCCGAAAGGTAGAAGAAAAGGGTGGATTGCACTATTCGCTAGTGCTCTATTCCGTGCAGTGCTTTCACAACTTGTAGAAGATCTAAGCACTGAAGCTATTCTAGCTGCAATGAGACGGTTCTTAGCCCTCCATAATCGACTCAACCCTGTATTCGGACAATAAGACGAGTATCAACTGGCCGTTTGGGACGGTCGTCAAGGTGATCTCGGGACAAGAGGCAACAGAGGTGACACCACATGCGACTGAGGTGATCACTTCAGGACAGGCGATTCGTTCTTTACCTCCTCGAAGAAGTTTTAGTCCAAGAAGAAGCCAGGCCTGAGTTTCTGAAAGCCTCCTCTGATCTCTCTCCGCCGCCCTTGTCATTCTACTTATGGGTTCCGGAGGATGTCGGACACTACGAAATATCTTGCACCACATCATTTTTGATCATATGTCGGAGATGCATGATATTTTTCTGATTCAATAAAATTTCATAGTTGTGTTAGATTCTCAAATACGCGTGCTTATTCCACTAAAATAATCCAAAAATAGTAATAGTGTAATAGGTACCAAAAACGAGATCTAACAATGTCGATAGACGAGGGGGTTTTGGATAATTTTGATTTGGAGAGTTTGGTGTTTGAAAAAATGTTACTTAACAAAACCCCAGTTTTATATTTTTGGAGAAAAAAAAGATAAAACTATTGAAAATAAAAAAGCTTTCGTCTATTAATAGAGCTTAGTAAGATGAACAAATTAAAAAAATTGAATTCGGAGGAGTACCTACCGAGAAAAGTGTACGAAAACAGGTGAAAAGGCCCAACTTTAGGTACTTATAGCGAAGCTCCGAAATGATCATTTATGATTTAAAAAAATATAATTTTGTTCATCAAGATCTAAACTGTCGACTTATTGACCATTATCAATTTTCTACTAAGATATAAGCAACGAAGAGGCGTTTGGAAAATACGATGTTTTTCGGGCTGAGTCCCCTTGCAAGACAGTTATACCTACCTAAAAACAATTATTTTGAAGTAAAACTATATTTTTCAATTAATCAATCATCCGGTTAATAGATGGCAAAAGCAAGGAGGTAGTAAAATACCTAATCGAGAAAATGAATCAAACGACGGTGCATAGTAAACGAAAGAAAAGCGGTTAGAGACAAGTTTGACGTAGTAGGACTAGTAGATCACAACCGGTTTGTCCAAATACTCGTACAACACAGGAAAAAGAACCCTCAGGATCCGTCAATCATCAACCGCTCCATCAAGAATAAAGGGAACCAACATATTAGCCAGGAAGAGAGAGTCTGAGAATCAACTCCAACGATAATTTTCAAAATCGGTCGATCAAAAGGTTTACTTACTCGAGTGCGAACTACTGAATTGTCAAGGTTGAAGCAACTCACCTGAAATAAAGAAAAATCAAATATAAGTGAGAAAATCTAAAATGAACAATTACAAAATCCATTTAACAAAATAGATCCACGGACAGGTACAGAAGGCTTTACATCAATGTGTTTGGGAATCTTAGATTTTGGGAGGTCTTTCTGAAGTTGCTTACAATTGTGACGTCACATTCGGCGAAATATTCCCCAGGACGGAGAGATGCCCAGAAAAAGCACAACATTGCAAATGTGAGGAGAGTTCAGAGACAGGTGATTCAGTGACATCAAGAGACTCAGAACATCTTGCGAAGCATCCTGGACCTGTGATGGATTTGATCCAATAGACCTTCTCTTCTGAGGTTTGGAGACGTGATGCTGTCACAAAATTTCACACTGAGGCTGTGATCCAAAGAAAATTCTCACAGTTGATTCTGAGATAATGGGTGTCCCGAAACCAATCAGCAACACTTCAGGAATCGATTCTACAACTAATTTGCAACAACTTTTCCCTCCAAGCACTTCTGGTTTATTATTATTCCAATAATGAACCTTGGCAATAGACCAAGAGAAACGATCCCCCCCCCCCCACCACCATGAAATTTATACATCTACCGAATTCTACGAACATCAAAATATAAATCCACAAATTTTGAGGGCGGTTAAACATTTTGTTTCTCTTGCTCGATTCCAATCAATTGAATAAGCCAGTGGTGAAAGGAACTAAGTACAAAAACCGCACTTTTCAGGTGGAGCAAAAAAACTGCTTAGATTAACAAAAGAGCGTGATTTTGACTCAGTTATTTTATTCTCTTTGGTATGTCAATACAACTGATGAACCAGGTGAAAGCGATGGTAGCAAGAAGGGCTGTAGCACTTGATAAATGCCCTGGAGTAAGACCTATAGGAATCGGTGAGTTACTGCAACGAATCTGCGCAAAACCAATGGCACATGTCACAGGTGATGATTTGAAAGAGAAATGTGGTGCCGACCAACTGTCAGCAGGCCTAAAGGCAGGGATAGAGGGGGCCATTCATGCAGTTTCCAGCCTGTTAGACATGGAGGAGACAGAAGGCGTGCTACTTGTTGACGCTTCCAATGCATTCATTGTCATGAGCCGCCTTTAGCCTTGTGAAATGCCCGTATGTACTGGTCGAGGTGTTCACGGTTTCTGTTCAATACCTATAGGGGATTTCCGTTGATTCTTTTCCGCCAGAGCGATTTATGTTGAGCCAAGAGGGAAGATGGCATGATGATGTATGCGGTAGGAACTCTCGAACTTATCAAGAAATTGAAAAGCCCTCAGTGGAGACAGAATTGGTATTCCGACGACTCAGCCTGCATCGGGAAGTTGCAGCACATCCGTGAGTGGTTTTTACCGATTGCGGGAAGAGGGGCCGAAGTGGGGTTATCACCCCGAGCCAGCAAAAAGTTATTTAGTTATCAAGGGCGGGCTCGAGGATGAAAGTAGAGCCCTCTTTGGTGACTTCAACGTCAAAATAGTTTATGCTCATAGATTTCTCGGAGGGCTGATCGGACCACAGGCACAGAAGAAAGAATATGTTTGCAGACAAGTTCAGGAGTGGGTAACTCACACAGAGAAATTTGCAAAAGCCGCCCAAAAAAGCCCACAAGAAGTTCACCCTTTTACCAAATCTCTGTAGTTTGAGTAGGAATTCACCCAGAGGGTAGTAGAAGGGTGTGAAAGTGAGTAGGTATCAGCCGTTATGGATGGTTATCCGTGAACGGTTGATGTCGGCAATCACTGGAAGGGAAGTAGGAGAATGACAGTGAATTGATGAGCCTACCAGTGAGGCTCGGGGGTTTAGGTATCTCCAATCCGATCACATGTTCTCAAGCCATCTAAGTATCACACCGATCAAGTGATCTCCTCAGAAGGGCAATATGTTCTGGAAGCCCATTGTCATTCACCGAGCACAATAGCAGAGTGGCAGCGGTGCTAAGGAGGAGAGGGCAGCACGGTAAGAAGCTCAAAGACTGGCATCAAACAGCTCGAATGGCTGCTCGCGCGAAGCACACAAAGTATGACCAGGCGGCAGAGGACCATCGAGGGTCATTCACACCCTTAGTCAGTTCCTGTGACGGGGCTCTGGAACAAGAATTCGGAGTCTTCCTGGAGAGAGCAGCTTTTGTGTTGGCTGAGAAGTGGCAACGACCTTACTCCCAACTGACAGGATAGCTTGAGGTAAAAGTACAATTTGCCAACATTCGGGCGTTATCACTTCGGCTGCGCGGAGCAAGGAGAAAAATACGCTCACTAGGATTAGAGGATGGGGCGGCTTTCCATAGTGGACCATTGAAACCATAAATTCTCGTACACTCTGCACATATCACACTCTTGTTATCATCGCCATGTTACCCAGAAGCAACAATATTGTTAACATTCTACCTTCAAACTTGTTAATAATAAAAATGACGTTATTGTCATCGAAAATATAACTGATGTTCAAACATCATTGAACTAACTCATCATTTTGAGGGGGAAAAACAAAAATAAATTGTCAATTTTGGATTGCGAGTGTAGGGCCTTTCTTCAATTGAAGTGGGCAGGTTGAGGGAGGATATACTGCGGCAACATCCTAATAATTTCTTTAATAATTAAAGACAATTATTGTCGAGTGCACTTTTGCTATGTTAATAGCATCTTCAGGACTTCAGATATGCACTAAGTGGTAGGTAAGTCCTTGTTTTGGCGCATTTTATGAGAACTAGGTATTCCAGTTAACCTACTCCTTTTACAAAAGGCACATGTGCTCAAGTAAATTCGAAAAAAATTTCCAATTTCTAAGACACACATCAGTAAAACTGAATGCTAAATCTGATACCCTGACGAACAAACCCTTGAATAACTCAGTTCTCTACAACAAACTAAGTGTCACCGTACTGAAGGTAGTACTAAACAGGAAACCAGGGCGTATGAAGACATTTCGAAGAAATGTTCATCGAGGCCCGGGTTGACGTGTAGGCAGTTCCCTACGGTAGTAGGCGTCAGGCATTGTAGGCGGCAGAATGCGGTAGTGCTGCAATCAATTATTGATGATTTGAGATCAACTACTAAGCATCGGATCATCTGTACAATCGGGTTATGGATACGAGGAAGCTATGTGCCACACCCACTTGACAGACTTGTTTTTGTAATGTAATTAGATAAATTACCGTGTTTATATAATTTCATGTCACGATATTCATGTTTTCTTTTCACATACCTACGATTCATTTTTGCCTGCTCTAAGCAGGATTTTAGGAGGACTAAAATCGGTGAAGATCACAGCGGTTTTTCCTATACCAACCGATCGGAACGCCGAGAAATACAACGCCCGTGATTAGGTAGTAATTACTAGGTATCATTTTGTTCAACTTTCTCACGGGAAGATGAATTTTATAGCACTGGGGTCCTTGAATGTGCTGTAACGATTGTCTTCTTAACACTCACTTGTTGCTAAACGGGTTTGAAGAAAACGGCAATGGAACAGTGGAGAAGAGAACGATCTTAGCAACCTACGTTGAAACACTTTATTACTTATCAAATTATTACAGGTAGTACTGTAACAAGGCTAGAAATTATATTCAAGGGTAATTTCGACCTTGTCTAAATAAAATGGTAAAATAAATTGCAGTCTCTGCTACCACCCTAGTATTTCTAGGGAAAACTAATCTAATTAAACCAAATTAAATTGAAGAAAATTAATCTATGTTCACACAGAACAATGGAAAAAGGAAAAATAAGCAAAATCAAAAACAATATAAGGAGAAACGAAAATATACTGAAATGAAATGCAAAATGAAAATGGCAGGAAAACTCCTGTGCTTGAAAATGGAAAATTAAATAAAGGAAGATGAAAGATAAGGGAAAATCCTTCCCACCAAGAAAATAAAGAAAATTGACCAACAGTCCACAGTCCATAGGTTTTTGTAAACCTATGGTTTACAAAAAACCAAAAACAACCAAACGGCATCGTTGGGCAGTTACTGACAGTTTTTTGAATTCGTTTTGTCCACGACGCCTTTTTGTACTCATAGCTTGCATTCATAACTAGTGGTTTTCCGTAGATGATTGAATAGTATGTTTTATTTTTGCTTCTAATTTAAGACCTGGATTTTTCCTTTAAGATGCTCTGGACGTGCTCATCGACATGAATAGTGACGCAGACATTTCAGTTGATATTTTGATCGAACCTCCCAATCCAGCTGAATTGTCAGATGACCATTCAGGCAATGAAGAAAACGAAATCCAAGAACTATCCGGAATTTTTCATGTAATAAATTGTTAGCCTCTCTCAAATTGTGAATGGAAATGTACGAATTGGCACCGATTGAAAGAGACTGGTCCCCGTAAAAGCCCTGCACAATGGCTTGATGGTGTTTTTGTTGACGTCAAAGTGGCTAATAAATACGAAATGGGTACCTAATTTTCCTTCTATCAACTATTCACAGTTCAGCTATTTGATGAAGAAGCATAAGGTACTCACCCGAACAAAATAAGAACACCACGGTTCAAATGCCTCAAGCAATTTACCAATACAACATATCAATGGGTGGAACGGATCTGATGGACTAGAATATAAACAACTACCTTATTAGTATGCAGATGAAGAAGTGGTGGTGGTGGTCTCCATTCACTTCTCTCCATAAAATAACAAAAACATATAGCAACTGGAATTCGCAAAATGTATTGTCGAGGTACGCCGTTGCTAGAAGACGTCCTGATCCATCAGACAGGTAATCTATTTCATCAGCTAGAGTTTTGGACGATATTGGTTTCGATCGTGATGATCATTATGTTACTCATACACCGGAAAAGAAATGAAAACGCTGTGCAGGGACCTCCTATAAGTCCCAAACCCGAACAATGTGCTCAAAATACAAAGTTGGGCTAGTGGGTGTTTTATTCTCTTTGTTACTAATAAAAAATGTTCAATGTAACCCTCTATTTGACGATAAATTTGTGATTGTACTTTTTTATTCACAACGTAGTATTATCCAAATCATTTTATTTCCCTATTCTGATTGCAAACGGGACATACTTCGGTCGCGCATCTCAATACTGTTTTAAGCGCTGTGTGCCCAACGATGCCATATGGCATCGGACAATATTGACAAATTGGCTACAGATAGAATTTTTTAGATATTTTTCCCGTGATCCTTGGGTAAAAAATAGTAAGAATATGAAATTTCACAAAAAAAAAATCGAACAAAAATAATTACGGGCACTAATGGGTTTAATTAGTTTAATTAGATTAGTTTTTCCTAGAAATACTAGGGTGGTGGCAGAGACTGCAATTTATTTTACCATTTTATTTAGACAAGGTCGAAATTACCCTTAAATATAATTTCTAGCCTTGTTACAGTACATTATTAATACGGCATGGTGCCCTTGATGACACTGTGAACCACAGTTGGTTCACAGAGGAGATGGTAAATGCTTCTCCTCAGAACCAAGACAATTTCTTTGTAAAAGTACTTGATGAGCTCCAATACTGGATTTGTTCAGATTTTAGCCGTAATATTTCAACCTCAAGAATAATCCACCATTTTCTCTATGATAAGCCATAAAATATGCAATAAAATCTCGTTCTTGGCGGTGACAACTTCCTCAAAATTTCGCCCTACAAACTTTTTATTTTATGATTTTATTTTATGATTATGAGTCGGAACAAACTATTTAATGAAAAATTTCTGGGATAACATAGTAGTTATTTCGTCGAGGACCCGCACACCAACGCATCCCGACGTTCCTCAAGAGTCAAGTAACCGTTGATATTTTAGACTAAAGATGTTTATGTCATCTAGGAAAATAATGATATTTCACTGAACAAGTGACTTTTCAGGACAGCTGTTTTTCCTACTGCAGGTTGCGCTCCCGCATACTTGATCTGGTCTTGATTTTGTGAGTCTGGCTGACAAAACCACATCCCATTGTGGAACTTTCAGTATTCCTCGTAGTTCCATGTACAGTGCCTATACTTTTTAGAATCCATGACTCCAAATACTTCCAGAAGGTTATCAATAACCAGGTTTTGTTTATAACATTTCGATATTTTTCTGTTGCTCTACTCAAGATTTTCAAAAAATTGGAACTCATCAACCAGTCTTCTGATATTAATGATATTTTCACTATTTAAAATTTGATTTAAAATTTAAAATTTTATTTAGTTTTATTAAAAAATAAAAATGAAATAAGATTTTTTAAATACTTTTTTGGGACTACCCACTCGCCTTAATTTGATTTGGAAATGCTATACACCCAAAATAGGTACCACGTGTTGCAATTTATTCAACTGCTAGCTGAAAAGCCTGCTTCTATTTAAATTGAAATTTGATTGATTGATTTAATGAAAGAAAAAAATTTTATGTCAAGGCGTGGAGTCGAACCCGGGTCCCCCACGTTCGGACGAGATACGTACATACGGTTGGGGTTTTATGTATACAGGGTGTCTACCATTTGTATGGACCAAACTTCAAGGATCGATTCTACAACTAATTTCCAACAAAAAATGTCTCGCAGCAATTTTTTCTTAACCCACTCGAACTTCTTTTTTAACACAGAATGTGTTTTTGCGATGACCTACCGAAAAAAATCGTCACGAAAAAGCGACAGAAAAAACCGTTACGCGCCTTTTATAATGATTTTCACGTGGAACCAAGCCGTTGGTAAGGAAATAGAACTCCCGCAGTGTTCATTGCACAGAAATTGTTCACCATTCGTTGGAAAGCTCTCAATTTACATAGTATTTTTCTTGTATTTATTTATATAACATTTATAGGGTTTTAGACCAAATTAAATGTCTAACAATTATTTATTTTATTAGTGCCAAAGACTCCACATTTATTATTGTTGTTTTTTATTTAACGGATGACTAGCATCGCAAAAACACATTCTGTGTTCCTATGATTTCATACAGAGTATGGAAAAAGAAATAAACCGGGGGGTGCAGGGGGGCGGAGCCCCCCGCCGAGGCGCAAAGCGCCGAGTTTTTTTCACTTTAAAGTTTTTATTCGTATTTTCGACCTTGCAGCACTAAAATGGCCATAAATCCCTTATTTCTCATGCTACTTCGTATCTGAGTACACCGTTGGACAGAGCGTTAAATTTCCTATCCGTTTAGTGGGAACCCCGGTTTCTTAAAGCCATTTGTAAAAGTAAAAAAATAAAATAAATCAAAGTCAACATTTATAATTTTTTTCGAAAATAGCCTTTTTTCAGGTTAACGATTCCCCCATAAAAATTACCGCTATCTTAGTGCACTCAACGGGAAAAACTAACCCAAGATCTCACCTCTCCAACGGTATGTCAGTTTTAAGGTTCAAGAGGAAAGTTTCTTGAAAAAATTGAGTTTTATGCGAAAAAACGTGCTTCTTTAGGCATACTCCGCTAGAGAGTCGTTTTTTCGCATAAAACTCAATTTTTTCAAGAAAATTTCCTCTTGAACCTTAAAATTGACATACCGTTGGAAAGGTGAGATCTTGGGGTAGTTTTTCCCGTTGAGTGCACTAAGATAGCGGTAATTTGTATGGGGGAATCGTTAGCCTGAAAAATGGAGATTTTCAAAAAAAAAAAAGATAAATCGACAGTGAACTTGCAAAACCATGTAAGTCCGATTTTTTCGAAAATAAGGTTATTAGCTATTTGGATAGAATGAGAACCCCTTAATCCATCAAACGGAGCCAAACTGGCAAAAACTCGACTATCTCTTCTCTATGCACCAAAGTAATAACCTGTAAGTCTAGAACCTTCCACGATTGAAGCAAGTCTAACAGTTTTTCTCGTTATCCTGTAAAATTTCTGGAAAACGACTTACATGGTTTTGCATGTTCACTGTCGAAATGTTGGCTTTGATTTATTTTTCTACTTTTACAAATGGAAGAAAGAAAGAGAAAAAAGGTTTTAAGAAACTGGGTTGCCCACTAAACGGATAGGAAATTTAACGCTCTGTCCAACGGTATACTCAGATTTGAAGTAGCATGAGAAATAAGGGAGTTATGACCATTTTAGTGCTGCAAGGTCGAAAATACGAATAAAAACTTCAAAGTGGAAAAAAAGAATTTTGAGTGGATTAAGAAAAAATTGCTAGGAGACATTTTTTGTCCATCCAAATGGTAGACACCCTGTAGATACTGACTAACAGATTCTATCAAGTCATGATATTCTCCGTGAGGAACCTATTTCCCTTATCCTGGTTAGATCTATTTCTTCTCTGCGTAGAGAATGAACAACTAGAACCAGGTGGAGATGAGGGATCAGTATAAGTTAAACAGAGATTTACAAAATAAACAACAATCGTGGAAATACTGGGCTGGGAATAAGAAGTCCGGGTGCAACGGTGAAGAATGGAGCTGCTACCTCGCGAACAAGCGATTGGAAGTGGCGAAAAAGAAGGCAACGACAGCGCAACAAGAAGCTACCGCACATTTCCACCGTATCATTTGTCAACTGACGCGATTCGTCTGGAAAAAAATCGATCAGGATGCGCGAGATATCGGACGTTGGGTTCGGACGTATCTTCCCAACTCAAAGAGCCATAAATTACGAGGAAATCCCACTTCTGTAATCTCGTCGTGAAATCGATACTTTCCGGCTGTCTCGAGAGCCTCCTTTCCAGGCGAAGTCAAAGTCAAACAAATGACTCCGTCCGAATGTTATAAATTAGGGGTCCGCCGGGGAGGTTTTGTTTATGTTCTGGGTCGAGGTAAATGGATGATGATCTTTTTCTCAAAGGGCGACGAAGGACCGGATAAGGAGTTGATACGTGGAGGCGCGAATGGGGTACACATTTGCCATTATCGTCGTATGAAGGCTTTGTTCACTTTTGTTCCCTCCCTTTTGTTTCACTCGAGTGACGTCATGGGGTCGCTTGAATGGCAGGAAGGATTTCGTTTTTGACGTCATCGGAGTCAGATTCTGGCACTTGGAGAAGAATGAACCAAGGAAAAGCTGAATAGCTTCAATTACTACCAGGAAAGTCACCTAACGAGAAGACGGGGTATCGGCCAACATCCCTCCTCCTGTTAAGGAGGTCTCAGTGTCGTCAGATTCGACGAGCTGATGTTATAGTTCTACGCACGAATGTTTTGATTCAAGATGTAAAACGGTTTGGTTTTGAAATGAAGTGTGAATCTAGTATTACTTCAACGAGTTATTTAACAAAATATTAAGGGTAGAAGGAAATTTTTTTTATATCGAAAAACGCCTAGAAAGTGGCCCATATTCAAGTACCTTTTTCTTTGAATGTACTTTTTCTTTGAATGAACATATCGATTTGAAATTTTTCGGAGTTGTTTTAGGTATTATTATGTATCTTTCAGTCAGACAACTTCTGAAAATACTCCATACACAAAAATTAGTGTCATATTACACAAACAATAAAAACACTAGTGAAATGTTGACTTAAAAAAAATATATAGGTATGTTTTCAGATCCGCTACAAATTTTAGAAGTTGTCTGACTTAAATGTGTATCGATAGTTGGTACACGCATGGAAAAAATTGTGATGTCAGTCACTTCTAAGGGGTGATAATTAAGGGTTGAAATTTTCAAGAGTGCCCTAGCTCGAAAAGTCTCGAAATAAAGGTATCGTTTTTTCATCAATTTTACATAGTATTGAATTTTTAAACATTTTTGAGACCACCCGGAGCTCTGTAGGACAAACCGTTCGGTCCCTACGAGTACTTGAAGGTTTTCCTTCGATAAAACAGAATCATGAGTGTGAATCGCAAAAGAGGTCTAATCGCCGTTCAAATTTTATCTGACTAAAATGCGATCGCTGTTCATTTCTTCGATTTGTATACAGTTTTGCCTTCTGCGTAACCAGTAATCAAATTTCCATGTGAAGCTTTCTATTTTTCGAATCGAGTGTGAAGCGTTTAGTTCTTTCTAATAAACTTGATTGTGAAGGTGTGAAGCAGTATGGTGTGGTAGGTAGTACCTACCAATAGTTGGTAGGTAAAAAACGCTGCAAATCATTGCTCAAAGGTTTATTATTTTCTGTATAGATCACCCTTCTGTATAGATCACTGGTTCTCCATCAATAGCACCTACCACCATCTGTATTCTCCCTTGACCTTCCCTCTCAAATTTCAGCTTCCTGCGTTCAATAGGATTGAAAATGGCTTCGGAGCTCACTCAGCTGATCTGTGATCTGAAGAGTGAAGAAGATCTAGACCCCAAATGGAGCCCATATACCAAATTTGAACCAAATCGGTCCAGTGTTGATAAGAAAAGTGCCGCGTACGGCGTACGACGGACGGACGGAAATTTTTTTATTCGATTTTCGGATTCTATGTACCTTGAAACGTAAAACATCAAATTTTGAGGGGGGTTAAAGTTTTTTTTCTTACTTGATTCCAAAGGCTTATTATTGAAAATAATAAATCAAAATTGCATTCGATTTTATTGATTAGAGCCAGGGAAAAAGGTACTTTTGCGATGAAAAATGTAATTTTTCAGGAGAGGCAAATTTCGAAATTAAAACTTTCCCGCTCGTTAATGTCGTTGTTTCTGTCTAAAATCTGTGGATTTCGAGTATCCATGTATTATGGAATATATATAGAATCCGGTCGACCAAGAACCTCTCAGGAGGACCTAGGAAGCTCTGTAGAGGAGCTTGTCCCTGATGTGAACCTAGAAGAAGTGAATATGGTTAGTACTCTTGCCTCAGCTTCCACACCATCATCTTCCGAAATATAATTATCATTCACTATTGCTGATTATGATAATTATAAGACTAAAACACACTTTACATTGATATTGAACCCTTCGGAGACGCCCTTTCAAAACTAGTGAGCTGCAAAGTATGTGGCATTTGCTGTGGAGGAGGGAGACGGCCCTGCCTATGACACTGTTATACATTGAGATACCCGACTTAGAACGTATTTTTGGCCTACTTCTCAATGTTCTTTTTAAATAATTTTTGGAGCAATCGATTCAATACATTGTGTAGATTAATTTTATTTTTTTTTTTTCAAAAATATTTCCTCTTACCCATAACAAGAAATACTGGAACGAAAAGTATGAGTAACGAATGAGCTGTAATGGAATGAGAATTAGGAAGTAGAGTTGTAAGAGATTTGAGTAAGTTGAAGAGTCAAGAAAGTTGGTACAGGCAGAGAAAAACGAGAATTTTGTCGACGACTCTCAGTCGGTCGCCGTTCCTCGTTGAGGGTTAGTCTAATCTCTTACGAACTGGCGCTCGGTAGCCCCTCCCCCCCAGGCTGAAGGAGCAACATTGCCACCCATCACCCTCTCATAGCAGGTCAGTTTTCATCAACAGTTTTTTCCCAGTTTTCTCAAGAAATAATCGTCCAATTTTCATGTTTATTGTGGCATTCTTCTTATTTTTATAATCTCTACACCTCGGCACATGTTTAATTCCAAAATTAATTCAAAAAGTAAAAAGTTGAACTTGAATTTTAAATTTTCAAGGGTGCATCTACCTAGGATAAAAAATAATATATTGCCGCAGGAATAATCAAAATCGACTAATAATTGCCAGAGAAAAGCAGGAAAACCGTTTATTCACTGACTGAGACCCCCTCAAGTCAAAACAGTTCGAAAAGTTGCTTCTTAAACGACTCAATCCATTAATAGAAAATAGAAAAGTGATTGCAAATCACCAATCCGAATTCAGAAAACGACACTAGACTATAGATCAAGTACATCGAATCACTAACATGATAGAGAAGGCCCTCGAAAGTAAGGAAATATACGCCAGTATCTTCTTGGATGTGGCTCATGCCTTTGGTAAGGTTTGGCACGAGATACTGGAGTACAATACAAACTGCTTTCTTTCGAACTTTCTGTTCTGTAAACTTTCAATTTTTACTTTAACTTTCTTTCCTTATTTTGTGGGACCAGTGCTTCGGCGAATGGTTTGCTTAAAATGAGACGGGGCGCCAAAATTCTCAAATTTTAGGAAAAATTATTCAACTTTGCTAAACTGTTTCTCAGGAGCAACGTAAGCTATAGACTTCCGAAAGCTATAGATCTTCGAAAAAATGTTCCAAATTGATCTACTTTAAAAAGGGTAGTAAGGAAGTTTTTCGTCAGACGGCTCCTCCTTCAGAGTGTTTTTTGGCCAAAAACCGAAAAAAGACGGAAAATTAATCGGTTTTTCGGCTGATTAGGTATTAGACAGAATTTTTGAGGGCTACATGGAAAAAAAAAAATAATAATAATAATAATAATCTAGATAAAAAATGACAACATCCCCAGGATCGCACCATGTAGCGAAACATCGTTCGTTCCCCAAATGAAAGCATTTAATCTTTAAAAAAAAATCTAGATAAAAAGGAAGTCTATCCTAATTACTGCTAACTTCGATTTATTGTATGACTGAATGACAAAATCGTTCAAAAATCTCAGAAACGACAAATTCGAGTGAACATTTTTGATTTCGGGGGACCCACATTTTGTTGTCCTGCACGAATACGAAACTTCTCAACCTGTGTAGTCGACAGAGATGGGCGAATTCTTATTCATAATTACGATTATGAGTACAAATCATATCTGCGATTTTATGATTATGAATACGAATACAGGCATGAATATGAATATGAATACGAATACAATCGTATTCACACTTTGAATAAGATTCTCCCGTATTCGTATTTTGAATATGATTTTTTCTATGATTTCCCCAAAAATCGATTTTTCCTGAAAATCATACTTTTTAAAAATTATTTTCTCCCAAACTCTGGACATATTTATAACCTAACATTGTCAAAATAATCAATCGAAATTCGAAACGCTCACAAATTCTTATAGGAGTTTTCACGCAGAATCGAATGAGACCAATACCAGGTCACTACGACCAACTGAATAAAAAAAAAGTACGACGAAATATCCGGTAAATATCTTAATTTTTTAAAATGATTTCCAGTGCTAATCGTTTAAAAAAACACGATTTTCTGCGGAAATTTCGTTGTACTTTCTATTCGGTTGGTCGTAGCGTCCTGGGGGTGGTCTCATACGATTCTGCGTGAAAAATCCTATAAGAATTTGTGAGCGTTTCGAATTTCGATTGATTATTTTGACAATGTTAGGCCATAAATACGATCGTATGTCCAGAGATCGGGAGAAAATCATTAAAAAAAGTATGATTTTCAGGGAAAATCGTTTAAAAAATTCGATTTTTGGGGAAATCATAGAAAAAATCATAAAATCGTATTCAAAATACAAATACGGGGAAAAATCGTATTCAAAGTGTGAATACGATTGTATTCGTATTCATATTCATACCTGTATTCGTATTCATAATCATAAAATCGCAGATATGATTTGTATTCACAACAGTATTTATGAATAAGAATTCGCCAATCTCTGGTAGTCGAGTCCATTGTGAATAGACGCTACTTTTAGACCTATTTTGCCAGGACAGGGTTGAGTTTTCAAGAGTTTTCATGTCGAAAATTGAGTCGTGTGTTGCAATATAATAGGCTTACTGGTTCACTTTCAAAAGTAAAAGCTTGCTTGAAACTTCAATTTCCAATCTCAAGTCTTTCTTCAAATAATTGCAAAGAACAGCCATTCCGGAGCGAGGAGAACAAGTCGGATCCTCAAATTAAACGTAATTACTCCACTTGTTGATTCTGTTGGGACTCATCCCCGGTAGTTTTTTGCAAAACGTGATGAAATTTGCCTTCAAGCAAAAAACGAAACGTTGGATATGCTGCGTGTAAATGTTTGTCTTGAGTAAGTGATTACGTCAACCTGCAAATCATGCCACCGTGCAATTATAGGGGTTTCAATTAGGAGTTTGCCTCAACGATCGGTTTTGGGGCCTCGGGGCTTCGTAACTCACAGTTCAAAAGTAGTCACTTCGGGCTCGATGGGACCTCGAATATTCGGAAGATGCGTGTAGGAGATATATTTCGCCTTATTTCACCTTTTAGTTTCCTGCATGGAATAAAAGATGTGGTCGAGATCCCCAGTAAATCTTCGGACGAAATGGAAGCTACAACTTGGAACGGTCGAAGGAAAAAACCAAAAGCAAAAGAGAACATGGATGAAACATCGAGAAAAATGAGCTTATTTGAATGGGAAGCTCGATCTTACTTTTTAGGCGACGTCGGTTTTTGGTTGAACTAGGTATGTTCATTGTGAAAATGAGGATCGGAATTCGTTTCAAAACATTCCGGTACTGGAAGCTACGAAGACAGCTAGTTTCATGGCGCGACTACAGAGTCGAAGTTGTGAAGTAAAGTTGCATGCTGATACAAGCGGAAGCATATCATTGCAAATTGAAAAAATTAAAGGAAAAAGAAACTTTTTTAAAAACAAGCTTTTATTATTTGTTAATGAAATAAACTAAAATAAAATTAAAGAAAAACACTTCTTTAAAAACAAGCTTTTATTATTCGTTAATAAAATAAACTAAAATTAAATGAAAGACTTTTTTTTAAAACAAGCTCTTATCATTTTTGTTAATAAAATGTACCTACTAAGATAAAATGAAAAAAATACTCTTTTTAAAAACAAGCTTTTATTATTTCTTAATAAAATAAACTAAAATAAAATAAAAGAAAAAAAAAACTTTCTCAAAAACAAGCTATTATTACTTGTTAATAAAATGAACCAAA
Organism: Apolygus lucorum; assembly: GCA_009739505.2. Lineage (NCBI taxonomy): Eukaryota > Metazoa > Arthropoda > Insecta > Hemiptera > Miridae > Apolygus > Apolygus lucorum. Next base: position 42,454,571 of record CM019176.2, read on the forward strand.
ATAAAAACAAAGACATTTTTTTTAACAAGCTGTTATCTGTTAATAAAATAAACTAAAATATAATTAAAGAAACAATATTTTATTATTAAATATTAATTAGTTAATAAATTACCTCTAATAAGAAATATAACACATTATGAAGGTAACACTTTATCAAAGTCCAAATTTTATAAATAAACGTGTGTTACATTCAGCATCATCTTCTTTTTCCTCTTGCCATCCGAAATTTCTCACATTCGTATTGTGGTTTCGACACACGCACGCTCGCAAAAAAAAAACCTTCGGCATAATTCAATTTTAACTTTTGGCTACTCAATCTGAACTTTCAGTTAATCCATTACGTTTCGACAACTACTGGAGTCCTTGTTCACCTTTTCCTTCTACAATGTTCAATAAAGTGTTTTTCCTCTCTTAATTCAGGAAGTTTACACCTGAGGATGCCGTTGGACAGAACGTTAAACTTTCTTTCTTTCAGGTGTCAAACCAAAATATTTTGTTTTGTTTTGACATTTTCATGTCTTTGCTTCGGCACACAAACTGAAAAATCGTCACGAAAACTTGCTCACACGATACCAATAAATAAAATAGACTCACTGTGTTGCGTAGAGAACAATCAATTTGATGCTTGGGTACATGAACTAACAACCTTACTTTCTCACACATGAAAATGTCCCAATGTGTTGCAGACTCGTATGCAAGCATTTTTAATTACTTTACAAGTAAATCTTCCAAAATATCGATATAGGCAGAAAACGTTGTGTAAAAACCTGCGCTACTAACCTTGTTTTAAACGACTATAAGTTTTCTATTTCTAAATTGTTTTTCTTGTATCTCTTCTGTAAAAACTGGCCTGATATTTCAGCTTTCCAGCGGTTTCATCAATTTTTTTTTTACCGTCGAAGTCGGCGGTGAAATTTGTGTTTGAAGGCGCTAAAACGTGAATTTTTTCGTGGACGAAAGGGAGCTAGCTACTGCGCCGCCGCTTTCATAGTTCAACCCCGGAGTCTCATCCCGGAACGCTCATTTCGTTGAAGAAGCGCCCACTAGTACAGGGTGCGGTAGCATAACTTCCTTTTTTCAAAACTGTATAAAACGCATCGCATGAATCAGGACGTTTGTAATTTGGTTTTACAATGTAGGTACACTACTAACTTTTTGTTTTACATAGTTTTGAAGAAAAAAAAACGCTGCAAATCATTGCTCAAAGGTTTATTATTTTCTGTACAGATCACCCTTCTGTATAGATCACTGGTTCTCCATCAATAGCACCTACCACCATCTGTATTCTCCCTTGACCTTCCCGCTCAAATTTCAGCTTCCTGCGTTCAATAGGATTGAAAATGACTTCGGAGCTCACTCAGCTGATCAGTGATCTGAAGAGTGAAGAAGATCTCCTCCTTTGAGCAATGATTTGCAGCGTTATTTACCCACCAACATTTTTTTTACCTACCAACTTTTTTTTACCTACCAGCTAGGTACTACCTACCACACCATACTGGCTTCACACCTTCACAATCAAGTTTATTAGAAAGAACTAAACGCTTCACACTCGATTGGAAAAATAGAAAGCTTCATATGGAAATTTGATTACTGGTTACGCAGAAGGCAAAACTGTATACAAATCGAAGAAATGAACAGCGATCGCATTTTAGTCAGATAAAATTTGAATGGAGATTAGACCTCTTTTGCGATTCACACTCATGATTCTGTTTTATCGAAGGAAAACCTTCAAGTACTCGTAGGGACCGAACGGTTTGTCCTACAGAGCTCCGGGTGGTCTCAAAAATTTTTAAAAATTCAATACTATTTAAAATTGGTGAAAAAACGATACCTTTATTTCGAGAGTTTTCGAGCTAGGGCACTCTTGAAAATTTCAACCCTTAATTTTCACCCCTTAGAAGTGACCTACATCAACCAAAAGCTTCGCGGCACAACTAGACCCCAAATGGAGCCCATATACCAAATTTGAACCAAATCGGTCCAGTGTTGCTAAGAAAAGTGCCGCGTACGGCGCACAGTGGGGCCGGAGTGGAAAAAACTCCATTTTTGCAAAGTGACTAAAAAAGAAATGTAATGTGGTTTTCTCGAAGACTATTACCTGTAGAATAAGGGTGTGAAGGACCTTCAATGTTTAAAAATTGTTTTCACTGCTAAATGGGGGCTCAAACCTGATATTTCGAGATTTTAAGCACTTTGAGAGTGGAATTTGAAAATTTCCTAACACGTTCTATGTGTTTCAAAAAATTTAAATAAAATTATATAATGTTGGATATATATATGTAGTATCTCTAAAAAATACTAATTATTTTTTCATAACAATTTAGCTAGAACATTAGCTCCAGATTTGGGTTTTTATAGCAAAATACAGCTTTAGAGGAGTGGAAAAACCGAGCTTAGCCTTCCTTCGGTTTGGCTCATTTTTTTTTTCTTGAAAATCTGACCATTATCAAGAAGCTGTAAAAATTGTGTAGCCGTATTTCACCGAATTTAGATGTAGTGGGTTAAAATGTGATTAAAGGTACACCAAGAACGCCGTCTCTGTCGTCACCGCAGCTTCATAGTAAAACCCTTCTAAAGGCTGTAACTTCCACATTTTCCTCTTGAATTCGATAAAATTTCCAGGGATTGTGAATGTCGGCATGTAGAAGGTCCCCTATGAGGGCTGATAGCTACAATCACAGAGTAACGGAGTCAAGTTAAGGCTAGAATGGTCGGATCATCTATACAATCGGGTTATGGATACTGGGAAGCTATGTGCCACACCCATTTGGCAGACATTTTTTGTTTTATTTTTATTGGAAAACAAAATGATGTAAATAGCGACGTTTTCGTAAAATATTTCTGCTAAGAGTCAACAAGGTTCTGTTTGAACAACACCTGGTTCTTCGGATTGTCATTCGCAGTAATGTGGACAGTCGTGACTTACCGAGAACATGACATGTTCATGACATTGTCATCGTTGAAAATCTCTTATTCGGATTTAGCAAACGTTTAATTTGGATTCGTTCCAATATTCGATCGCTTACTATCCAATTTTCAGAGGTTTTTATGACTCAAAATTTTGTCAAAATTTTGTCAAAATTAAATAGATAAATATATATTTAAATATATATATGTTTACATACATATATAAAGAAACCTCAATTCAATCATCTTCATCGTATCCTATAACCTCTGAAACGAAGAAAAGAACAAAATAACACACACCCATCGCCTGTAAAACCGCTTTTCTGTTTTTTTTTCACATGCTTTTCCACTTTGAGTAACATTATTTTTTCAAAATTCAAGATTTAGTACTAAAATAGTAAATGTAAACGTCAGAAAACATATTTTTCTAATGTATTTTCGTATTCGGAATCGAATGAACCCATTCCCAAGACGATACAGTAATTCGTTCAAAAGATAATGATTTTTTTCCGCTTTTTGGCCATTTGGCCCCACTGTGCGGCGTACGGCGGATGGACGGAAATTTTTTTATTCGATTTTCGTATTCTACGTACCTTGAAACGTAAAACACCAAATTTTGAGGGGGGGTTAAAATTTTTTTTTTTCTTGCTCGATTCCAAAGGCTTATTATTGAAAATAAAAAACCAAAATCACTTAGGTGACATCCCCATTCCCAAATCATTGAATAATATACCGATACCGATTTCTGTAGTTTGTATTGGTTCTTCAAGCATTAAAAAAAAAACAGCAATAAAGGCACACAACACAGTCAATGGACTGGTGTTACACCCACAGTTTTGTTAGGGTTACGAGACATACGGACAAACAATAAGGCTACCAGGAGAATTTTTTGAAAAACCAACAATGGAAACCGAACTAGATACGTTCGTCCACAATTTACAACAATGCATGAAGCTACTAAAACCAATAAAATTTTAAAACAAATCCAAGAATGACACCTTCATTCACAAAGACTTATCAACACGCGCACACGTTTTTGTAAGAGTAGATCGAGTAAACTAGCCACTAGAACCAGCTTATGAAAGCCCTTACAAAGTGATTGAGAAGACTGGAAAATATTTTACACTGGCTATGAAAAACAGAACAACAAAAATTTCAATTGAGGGATTAAAACTAGTATACTTCATCGCAGAACAAGAACCAGAAACAACACAACACAACTCTACGAACTCACAACAACTCACTCAAGATCAACAGCCAGCTCCAGAACTTCAACCACGACAGGAGAAACAAGAAACGGGAAAACAGAAGATCTCAAAGAGCGGAAGAACCGCTAAATTTCCCTCACATTATTTGGAACGCAATTTTAATTTCAACCTTCGATTTTTTTCCCCAGTTAACAGATTTGATAACGTACCCAAGGTACTCGAGAGGGAGTAGTGTTACTCACCGTTATTATTAATTATTATTTCAGGTGTTTATATGTTGACACATAAGTGCACCGAAACATTCAACCACCAATATTTCTGAAGACACACCCCAGCATGCAACAAAACCATTGTGCGCCGCCAGAATCGAGGTTGTGCATCAGTATCCGGAATCAAGTGCTCTACGATCCAAAAGCATCCAGTTCTGCTGCCTTCCGCTGAGTGACAGAGAGCGTTATCACTATAGGCTACGTCGGTCCGAGAGAATCAGCTGCCTCCAGGGAAGAAGTGGGTAGCTTCCACCTTCAACTCTCCTGGACGAATCTCCAAAGATTACCTCGACCGGACAGGATCACCAGGTCAGTCTAAGCTCCTGAGCTTCAAACTTCCCCTGAACCCGACTTCCGTCGTTACCGTCGCGAATCCGCGAATCGCTGTAATTCCGCTTGGTCAGGAGGCACGTAGGTAGGGATAGGTTAAGCTACCACCTGAAGCTCCGCTGTTTCATTTTTCACTTGTCAATCTAAACTAAAATTCACAAAAGAAGAACAAACGTTCCAACTACAATAAATTCACCATAAAATCAAATCTCAACCAGTGTTTCTCAATTAATATTCCACAGAGCCCGTTAGGAGTTAAAGACAAGTAAGGTAATCGAAATTCTAGATCTGGAGGTCCCCAGCTTCACCCGATCTCCGGCAATAGCCAGTTAGGGAACTTAGGCCTAGGCAGGGCTAGGAAATCTATAGTAAAATTCCGAACCCACGAGTAGGCCCCGAAATAAGTCAGAAGTAACCGCTAGAGCCGCGGAGGAGGAGAATACTAAACCATCTTCGATTCAGATGACACCGAATTCAAGGAAACCCAAAAAATGTGCTACTTTGAAGGTAGATGTGAGTGCTTAATAAACTCATCTGCATGCAGTGTAGCTCTGTACTTACAGTCGTAGGGTGGAGGCGCGGGCACTGAGCAGGCTCATAGGTGGGACACAAACAATAGGACGTCATTAGCATTTATTTTTCTCAAAATGCGCACGTAGTCACTATCTGATCGTGCGAATCCCGTTGAGCAGTTTGAAATCAATGAGGGATCATCCGGGATCGGAACGTTAATTGCGCATGCGCAGCTACGTGAACTCGGTAATTGTTATTGTCCGCAAACTTCGTGAAGTCCCCCCCTCGGGATCTTCCTCTCATAAGACTATCTTTTGCATTATGAATGAGAAAGAGCCTGGAAAAAAACTCGATTGTTTCGACTTGATAAAATATAGATAACTGTCGAAGCGAAGGGATGAGCTAGTCGAGCCACGCGTCGACGCGGGAATACGAAATTATTCGAGCCTGAGGCTGCGAGGACTCCACTAGTGCAGCTTCAGTCCACCTTCACCCTTTCCCAAATGAATACTTTCACCATTCTTCTTCTACTCCTATTTCAAAACGTTTGACAGAACAAATCGCCTCTTACTCTGAGCGTCCGATTTGAATTTCGCTGTCGTAACAGGGCTTAATGTTTAATAAATAACATGGTTTGACCCCAGTTTGGAGTGATTCGGACAGACTTTCAACTAGATTCCACGACTACGTTGATGATTTCACATTTTCACAACTGCCATGGCTCCTACTGATCGGAACTTGATGAAATTTATGTGAATTGCCCTCCTAATTTGAGAATTTTATTGCCCGACCTTGACGAAATTCATAAAGGATAGACTAAGCCGCTCATTCCTGAAATTTGATCTTTATTTTGAGTAGCTATGACCGTGACAAGGATTAACCAAGTAGTAAGTAAAGTTGTTGTGATCAGCTAGGTACCTCTTCGCTTTTCTGTCCATTCGCTTCCTTAGCCCATGTGGTAGGAGCTCCGATTCAGAATCGGAATGATAGGAGATCGATCCCCGGTCGAGGGAAGTTAATTTTTGATGACTCAACAGTGTGGAGGACGTCCACGTCTCCTCGGCATTTCTTAGAGAAACAATAATTCATTAAGATTGGGTATTGGGAATAACAAAAAAAAATTCCGAAGCCAGTCAAAAATAGCGCGTTCTCACTGGGTTGGAAAACGCTGGCCAAAGCTGCCTCTCACCTCCCTGACTAGGTAACGGAGTACCTAAGATTTCTTAACGGGGGGGGGGGGGGGATGGATGTTGTGATCGACCTCTTCGCTTTTCTGTCCATTCGCTTCCTTAGCTCATATGGTAGGAGCTCCGATTCAGAATCGGAATGACAGGAGATCGATCCTCGGTTGAGGGAAGTTAATTTTTGATGACTCAACAAAGTAAACAATCATTTCAGGATGGATTTTCTTCCAAATGCCATTCCAGGCATCGCGGACGTCATCAGCTGTCTTCCAAAGGAAAGATTTGTTATAAAGATTTAGCTCATGGCTTCCCTTTGCCACACCGCCCTGGGGAGGGACGAGGGAGGCTGCGAGCCCTGGACGCACGAAAATACGCCCCAGGAGCGAGATTTGAACGCTCGACCTAAAAAGCACGCCTGGGCGATCGCGGCTGTACCGTAGCCCCCTACAAGGACAACAAGGGTTGTTCGTGAAGCTTTGAGACGAAAACTCTGAATACGAGTGGAAAATTTGATTTTGCAAGACCTTATTTCTCATTTTCCAAGTTCTCATTTTACCGATCAAAACTTGATGAAATCAATCTAAATTGCCCTCCAAAATTGGGAATTTGTTTGTCCGGTGTTGACGAAATTCATAAAAGAGGGACGTCTCGTGGAATCAACCCTGGAAATTCAATCAAAATCGGATCTGGATTTTCGAATGGTTTTGCTCCGGGGAGGGATTTGAAAGTTGTTATCTTCGATTGAGGGGATGCAAAATGACTGGGATGGAAGTTAATTATATTTGTATTGTTCGAGAAATTAATAATATGTAACATTCCAATTGCATTCCCACCGCTGTTGTGGTGAACTCGAATTAGCCTACTTTGTTTCCCCTACTCACGATTATGCCACTCGGTCTTCATATGATCCCAAAACAGACTAAAAGCTTCCCAAAATAGTACAAACTGGTGGTGTAGAAATGCGTTTAATGCAATCCCCAGTAATGTTGAAAATATGAATATGAAATATGTGCTTTTAAAAATAGAATAATAGCGCATTTACAACGTTCAGCAACGCATTCTTTCCAGGAGTTTTTCATAACCTTTAAGGATTCTGTGATTTGAATGATGTACGAGTATTTCAGTCAATTTTTTTAATATTTTTTTTCAAAAGGGTATGGCTCAGGAATAACGGTAATCGGGTCTGTTCGTCGAGAAAATGTTTTTAAAACATCAGAGAAGCTAAGGATAGTTGAAGATTTGAATGGTGTGACGTAGCTAGCCAATCGTGACGTAGCTAGCCAACTGTCTTTGAAAAAAGTATCCATGCACAGAAACCCTTGGGGGACCTCTTGGATACTACAAAACACCACTCACACAGGCGCGCAGCGTAGTCCATGGCGTAGTCCTTGCCTAGTGTGTGTGCATTTATAGCGGCCCGCCTTTTTCAAACGTGTGATCTCTTTAATTAATTTTTCTACCACTTGTTATAGTATCATTGGGCTAAAAGTTGGAGTATATAGGTTTTCAAGGGTGCTGAATCCAAATTTGAGGTCAAAAACCTGAATTTCCGACCCACCGAAATACCCCATTATGTAATTACTTCATGTAGAATCAGCAGAAATTTTTTTTCGAAAGTATTCATGCTGATTATTAAATTATTATTATTGGTATTATTGTTGTTATCGTTTGGTGGGAATTTTGAAATTTTTTAGAAATCATCTGTGATGAGTCCTATTTGAACTGTGATATTAACTAGATACCTTGATGTAATTGTTGTGTAGTCTGTGAAACCATGTCACTATCATGATTTAATGGTGAAGGGAAACAACAGAATTCACCTTTTTTCTACAGCCGAGAAATGCTATGCTGCTACCTAGCGGCTGGAAGAGATGATAGAACTTTACCTCCCCCCTCCCCCCTTTCGCTCGTATAGCAAACTTCAAGGGCGAATATAAACGCCTTTTTGCCCTGAATCCGAAGGTACCAACAAATTCTCAGAATTGATAGGAAAGTGACTTACTTGGTTCTTTCCCCTGACCCTTCAATTGTTGAAGTTGCCCTTGTTACTAACGTGTCTAGTTCAAAACAGTTTGGTTTTATGAACTCATTGAAGACAATCTATAATTTTTAGTAAAGTTTCAAAAACCGTCATTCTTCTGTGACCCTAATTTAATTGAAGGAGATATGCCAATGGCAATTATAGTAATACGCACTCTGTTTTTTCATACAAGTAAAAACTTGAGCTTGGACTCTTACAAGGAAAGTTCCCTACATCCACTGTTGAAGTGATTAGCGGGATTTGGAGACGAAATATTATCGTACAATATATGCGTATCGAATAGCTACTCTATTTCTTTCTCATTCCACCCCAACAGATGTGGAAATTGAGATATGTATGGGCTCAGTGTGAAGACATGTAATCCAGCGGGTTTTTCTAAGCAGGCTGCTCCCGCGCACCTCATCACGTTTGTCTGCCCGAGCAGACGCCGACGGAATATTAAAACTTCTGCCGTAATGAAGAGGTGGCTGTCGTTTGCGACGGTTTTTACTTTTTCAAGATCCAACCGACTTTTACAAGAACACGCGCCGCCAGGGCGCTAAATTTCTGACGATGCCGAGAGCCGCAAAAACCTTGTTTCCCTCGGATCGGAAGCACTCAGAATCTGAGTTGGTTCCGAAAATACCCATTTTGAGATCTATCTGAGAGCTATCTGATAGCGCTTCATAATTGTCGAAACTTTTCTGCCCTGATTTCTGATGCTTTGAGTTAAAGTGATTCAATTCAAAAGAACCTCCACAAACATGAATATTATTTTAATATAAATTCAGCAGGACCAAGTGTGGTTTGTTGCCAAGTCTCCCGTACGACCGTGTACTTTCGCAAAAACAACTTTTTTATCGAAAACTGTTCATTCCAGTTAAAACATTCACAAAAGTTTGGTATTAATAATAGGATAGCCGTGATTTTTGTAGGCGAGGATTCCATGAGAATCAAGACACAACCATAGATTCCCCGAAAACCAAATTCCCTGAAATTTCCAGGGTCAATTTTCAACTATTTCCAGGATTCTATATCCCAAAATTCAGGTTTTTAAGGAAAAAGCATTAGAAATATAGTACCTTGTCTCAAAACATCAATCTGAAAGTACCATCAGTCCGGGGCGATGATTTTCATCTACACTCCAATCCGCACAATCCCTAAAAATTTCATCGAAATTGGATGAAAAGTATAGAAGTGGCTATCAGTATGAGGGTGATTATTTTCATAGGGGGCCATCAGCAACCCAATTCCTCAATATTTAACCGAAATCGAAAAATAACTTCGAATAGTTTTCCCTATTAAAGAGATTTCATGACAGACACAACCGAAACGTCGACTCTTGGATAAAGTCAAGAGTGGACGTTGTAATCATAGAAACTTGTTGGTTTACTCGAGAGAAACGACCACTTCAGAGGCTTGTTTTCACCTTCGATTGTTTGAAATATTCGACAATCAACATTGAAATCATCGAAACTTGTTGGTTTATCTCAGCCTGGAAATGTTCAACACATTACTCCAGGCTGAGTCCTGGGAGTCTTCTCAGTTCTCTGCTTGGGGCCGGTCCATGGTTACCCTTCGCTGCCTCTCCCGTTCTTGAAGGATTTTTTTGTTAATTATTTTTTTCCACATAATCAGCCACAGTCGAACAGTCGACTGTTCAGCCAAAATTGTTATTCGATTTTCGGATTCTACGTACTTTTCTACGGATTTATTTCTTGGTCGATTCGAAAGGTTCTTATTGAAAATAATAAACCAAAATGTTTATTAGAACGTTTTCATAGAGAAACTCCTCTCGGCTCCCTTCTCCCATCGCTGTCTGCCTTTCCTCACACCGTTGTTTCCGAATCTACCAGGTTAGCGGAAGCTTTGCTTTCACTTTTCAAGGTTGAAAACCCCGTTGTAATTATGATTTTTTTCATTTATATTGGTTCACCAACATTAATTTTGGTTCTTTCTTTTGTGGACAGTGGTGAGAATCGTGCGCCATCCCAGATCCTTTGTTTTATTAAGTTGGAAACAAGGCAGCCCTCTCATAACATATTTTTGAAAAGTATCCACTAACTTCATCCCAATTGGAGAAAACGTAAATATAGGGGCATCGCGTAGGACCACTAATGGTTCTATTGTTCCGCGGTCACAATCACATTTTCGAAAATTATGGCACACAAAAGAAAATACATTTCTTTGTCGAATGGTGTCGAGTTGGCAGAAGTCCGTCCCACATCCTTGAAAGCCGTTCCGGCGAGATGAAGCCTCCGAGGATTTCAAATTTAAATCCGCCCGGTACTTTCGAACTGGACAAACACAAGGCCCTCGGCCTGATAAACGGATCCATAAGTCATGGAGAGGAAGAACCTGGAGACGGCATAAGATATTTCGCCTCTTCCACTTCGTGAAGCCGAATGAGACGAAGGCCCGCCCACGCGGATCTTGGAACGCACATGCAGGTATGTCCCTTCTTACTGGGGATTTCATTGCAATTAGCACATGAAGGCATATGAACGCTCGTACATTGTCGTTCGAGGTGAATATTATCATAATTCTCCAGTGGGTCGAGTCACGATTTTCAAATCCATCATTCTTCCCGGCTTGAATATGCTCGACTCAACCAATCTCCTACGTAAAGTCGTAGATTTAGGCGTTTCTGTATAAAGTTGATTATGGAGAGAGGATCGAAACAGGAAAATCAACCATAGAAACTAATAGAAGGATGTTATTATTGAAGCCATTCTACTTGCAGGTCTTCATTTCAATTTTTACAAACTCTCTTTCATATGGAAAGCAATAGTGATCACTACTCTCAAACTGTGCTGCAACCCTTCTACCATTCAATTAATACCTATTTCTCGTTTTCATCTCTTAAAAAAATCTGAATTTCACTCGTATTATACTTTTTAGACCTTCCTGGTCAATTTTGATTTCGTGTCTGTCTGTGCATGGTTCAGGGTGTCCGGCGACCTGGAAAACCGGGAATACTCAGGGAATTTTACAACAGTCGAACAATCGAACAACGATTTTGGTGAAATTTGGTATATCGTCGACGTCAGAGCAACATGGCACAACTGCATTTTAGCTACTTTCCAGGAGAGACAAAAAACTAATTTGAAATGCTCATGGTGGATTATATGATCATTTTTTTCAATTGTCGTTCCAATCTCCATAAGCTCAATCTCCAATCTTCAAGCTACGTAAGATCATTGAATCCATCATTATATTGGGTACTTGTGCCAAGTTGTTTGAACATTCACAAACAGTTGTGCCATGTTGTTCTCACAGCGGGGTCTAGTTGTGCCCCGAAGCTTTTGGTTGATGTCAGTCGCTTCTTAGGGGTCAAAATTAAGGGTTGAAATGTTCAAGAGTGCCCTAGCTCGAAAACTCCCGAAATAAAGGTATAGTTTTTTCACCAATTTTAATTAGTATTGAATTTTGAGCGGAGATCTGTAGGACAAACCATTCGTTCCCAACGAGAAGTTAAGGGTTGGTCTTACGATAAATCAGAAACAAGAGTGCGAATCGCAAGAGGCCTAATCTCCGTTCAAATTTCAGCTGACCAAAATGCGATCGCTGTTACAGCGTCACCACCTACCAACCACGTACCTACAGTAGGTACGTGGTTGGTAGGTGGAGTCAGTGGCAAAGCTAAATTCTTTGCAGACGAGTGATCAATAGAGAAAAATAATAAACCTTTGTGTAATGATCTGCAGCGTTTTTCATTTTCAGAGGTTAACCATAATCAGTTTTCATATTCATAATCGGTCTGTTTTCATGTTGAAAACATTGTCATTCTATTATTTTTTGGTTTTTTAGATACTTTAATACAATACAAGGAATGTTATCTTTCAATAATATCTTCTTTTGGAACAGACTAGTCCAAAGAAAAGAAACGGGAAATTTTCTATTGTTTTTCCGACCATTAAATGGTCGGAATCAGCAAATTTTGCTGATTCAATAGAATCAGATGTTACTTAGCATTGGTTGTAAGAAGTTGTGATGATGAGATTTTGAATTTGATTTGAGTTAAATCAAATCATGAATGTTCTCACTTTCAGTTCTACTTCTCAATATTATTTATTATCCTCATTGTAACCGCCAATAATGCGTTACAAGTTTGGCACAGTCATGTCAGTATTGGTCGACCTGTTACTAATGAGTCGCTCCTTGTAGCAGTTGATGAGTGTTCAAAGTTCACGTTTGGAAAAGCTGTGAGGGAAACTTCAGGAGCCATCATCAAGAACCTCCAGAAACTTCTTAGGAAGAAAATAGTGACAGGCAATGAAAGCATTTGAGAAGTTTACCAGAGAAACAGGATCAGCTTGGTACATACCACTCCGTATCACCCGGCAGGTAATGATTTAGAGAGAAAAATCCGAGATTTAAAGCAGTTTTATACTCAATACCCTCAATTTAGAGGAGGCTGGAAGCCATGCCTTGAACAACAAGTCTCATTCGGCTGAAGTAGCTCACCTCATTTTAAAGCTTTAGGAAAAGTTTTCTTTTCTAGTCGGAGTTACTTAGAACATGATTCAGGAGTCGCCTTTATCGGATTCCGACAGGGTAACTACCGAAAGAGGATGAAAGAAAATTTCGACAAACGACGCCCAAAATGTAAACCTTCTATCAACGAGGGTGATCAGATTCTAGTGCGAGCTGGCTTTGACAAAAAACACCCATTGCCAAAGGTCTATCCAACGGCAATACTCAGCGAGGTTGACGCAGGAAAAGAACAAGTAGCAATCAAGAACTCATTGAAGTATTTTCCAGTGGAACAGTGGAATTCTCCAAAGGGGGATTGCAACGAACTGAATGAACAGTTGCTGATTGAACAGAATCATAATATGATTATGTAACTTAGCAACGACTGTAAAAACGCTGCAAATTATTACACAATGGTTTATTATTTTTCTATATTGATCACTCGTCTGCAAAGCCACCAACCATCCAACATGAAGAAAAACATCGATCACATTTCGGTCAGCTAAAATTTGAACGGAGATTAGGCCTCTTTTGCGATTCACATTCGTGCTTCTGATTTATCGTACGTCCAACCCTTAAATTCTCGTAGAGAGCGAACGGTTTGTCCTACAGAGCTCCGCGTGGTCTCAAAACATTCTAAAAATTCTATAGAATCTTAAATTGAAGGAAAAACAATACCTTTATATCAGAATTTTCTGAGTCAAGGCGTATTCAAAATTTCAAAATTCATTTTTGAACCCTTAGAAGTGACCTACATGGAGCCTACATACCAAATTTCATCAAAATCGGTCAATGCTAAGTGGCAAAAGTGCTGCGTACGGCGGACGGACAGCCACGTTTTTATTCGATTTTTGGATTCTACGTACCTTGAAACGAAAACCATCAAATTTTGAGGGGTGTTAAAAAAAAATTTTTATTGGTCGATTCCAAAGGTTCATTATTTAAAATAATAAACCAAAAGTGGTTATGATGAGATTTTGAATTAGATCCGAGTTAGAATCAAATCATGAATGTTCTCACTTTTATTTTATATCTTAATATTATTTATTATCCTTATTGGAACCACCGTTAGTGTGTTACAGTCATGATATATTTATTATAACATATGCTTGAATTAAAAGAAGATTTCTTGTACAAGCATTTAAAGGTGAAATTTCAAACAATGTGAAGTCTTGAAATTCCTTCTGGTTGACGTTTCGTGTCGGAGGGGTGGGGTTAGTGGAGAAGCGTCATAGGCTACAGTTATCACACCACTGACAGCCTACAAGAATTAAAACCCTCAGAATCTGAAGACCAATTATTGGATAGATGTGTTCAACCAACTGTAGTATAGTTAAAACTACTATTTGAACCAAAAAACACACACCATTCCAAACACATTCCATTCAGGGTAGAATGTTGAACCGCTCTAAAGAACATTTGGTACTCACCTAACAAAGAGGTTCTTCTAATTTTGGATCTCTGCAAAAAGGGATCCTCAACAAGATAGTTTTCTATTGCGTATACGTACAGGATTATAAGACTTCCCGGTCGTTCTAATTATTGGGTGCATTTGTGTTTTGCATTGCAAAACAATCAGTAGATGTTGTACATTATATCTATTTGCATTGCAAAATAACAGTACATAGTAATTTCGAATGTAGTGTTAATGAAGCAATACCGTAAATTACATGAGATTGGCTGGACACGTTGGTTTCAACTGTTGGTATTTCACGATCTTCCTTTAGCAATAAATATGTTACTCATTATAGAGGTGATTGCGATTTGTGGGGCGGTATCTCCTCTTTCATCCGGACAGCCGAGGTATGAAAGGAAGAAAACGTGAGACTTTTACGTGGGAAAAACGTGGGAAATTTACTGGGAGTTTTGATTATTGGAACTTTTACAACTCGTATACCATTGAGTATCAATACTTGAAGGTAGTTGGAGTTCCAACATAAATAGTTACCCAGGTATTAACAATGCACCTTGCAGACGGCCTTCCAAGGTAGTGGCGTGAAAGAATACTGTAGAATCACCGTGGAAAGTTATTACAGCAGAACAGCTACTCATCAAAGGAAACCTGCGATTAGTGAACTAGTTGTATGCCGTGCGATCGCAGCGCCAAGGTCGTAGAGTGTGATGGACGACACCCTCTGGCACTCATAATCATAACCAATCAACTTCACTCTGGATTCCAAGCAATCACTTCAATAGGTACTTGTGATACCAAAAAGGGAAAAAACTGGCTTGAAATTGGAATCCCGGATAACTAAAAAATGTTTTCCATGTAGGGTAGGCTGAAGCTTCCTCACAAAGAATGACAAGGACTCATAGCATATGCGGGTTCGAGAGTGACTGCATTCATCGGAGCACTTGAATCAGTACTTGGAGTCTTTGATATGAAACACAAATCGATGGTTAAGAGACAAATAAAAACGTAGTTGAGAAGACCGTTGTCTATTTCCACGAAAATAATGAGTTACAAGTTACATCGATTTCGATGGTGAGGTCATCTTCAGTTAGAGTTGGAGTTATTGTTTGTTACTGATGATGACCTAACCGTCGAAATCGATTTAACTAGTACCGTGGACTGGGGTGATACTGATATGCTGGGGTGTAGGGATGGGTATCGATACTCGATATTTCAAAATATCGTTACTTTCGTACCGATACTCGATATTTTAGTATCGATACTGCACTACGCGATATTTTTGGATATCGATACTTTGGATCCGATATTTCTAAATATCGAATATCGATACTGCTCTCGCAGAAAATTCAACATAATGGCTAAAAAATGAAGAAGATAGAGAGGCTTTTGGGTCATTACTCTGGTTGCACAAATGAGGTTTATATCATGAAAAAAAATCACTCTGCTAGGACTCTTAATAGTGAAAAATGAATAAAAGTTGTTGAAAGACCTATTTTTCTTGAGAAAATTGGATGATATTGATAGTTTGTGACACTAAATTATCGATACTAGATATTTTAAAATATCGATACTTATGCCCAACGATACTTGGGATATCGATACTCGGATACGATACAGTATCGATACAAAATATCGATACTTTTATAACGATACCCATCCCTACTGGAGTGATACTGATCAACAAGCCTTTTGCGCTCAACTGATCAACAAGCGATTGCAGCGCTCCACACAGTCCTAAATGGAAAGTTAGGTCGTGTTATGTGTTCGTAGCAATGTTTTCTCTGGGGGGATATCGTTCCCGCCCGATAGTCTAGGTTACCATGGTAGCTGATAAGGAAATAAACAAATCTCAAAATCGGGCCCAGTTGACATTGTGATTGTAACTTCTGTTGTGCCGGTGTCGGGTGTTGTGTGGTGAAGTTCTAGCAAAAAGATTTAGTTTCTACTAGAAATAAGCATGAAATATCTGCAATTAGTTTTTTTTTTTCCGTGTTACTACAGTTGGTTATCTGTTAAAAACAAAAACAAATCATTTTCAGGGGGTGATAGTGATCACGGCCGAAATGCCCCGAAACTATCAAAAAGGGATTGGTCCATCATTATTTTTGGTAACAAGTGCTTTAAAATAAGTTGTTTCTTGTCAGTTACCAATCATGTGCCACGAATGGTCTCATTATAATAATAAATACTGGAGAGGATATTACGAGTCCTGAATTTTGGCTTTATTCTGATTTTTATAAGTAAAGAGTTGGTTTTCATCAGTTTTTCAATAAAAATTGTTCTGAAAAGAGTTGTTAGTGGTTTTTTTTACCTCAGGGTACTAAAAAACAATGTTTAATTGATTAAGTTCGATTTTTAATTGTTTTTAATATGTTTAAGTTCGATTTTAAATTAGTGATCACTATCACCCCCTATGTGGGGGGTGATACTGATCAATTTAATTTTTTTTTTAAATGAGCTTAATTCAACAAAATTTCAATGTTTGATATAGGATGCTGTTCGTAAGATGTGGGAGAATATAAACTATTTTTTTTCAGATTTTTTGAATTATTACACTGGTAGTTTTCAAGGAAAAACTGTAGAAATTGATCACTATCACCCCAGTCTACGGTAACTCATTATTTTCATGGAAATATGGAAATAAAGAACGTTCTTCTCAACTCCGTTTTTATTAAAAAGGCTTTCCACAATTCGTTTATTCGTTGAAGATACAACAAGTGATATGAAAATTCTACTGGTTTCAGGAAAACGAAAAAACTTCTTTTTTGCTTGCTTTGGAAACAAGGTAGCAAAACGTGTTGATAATACTTGTCTTAAGGAAGTCTTAGTTGGTCGCCAATCGTTCCTCGTTCCGGGTTAGTATTTCCCTAAATTATCGGCGCTCAAACTTTGAAAGTTGTACCTAAATTTGAAATTTTCGAGGATTTTCGAAATTCATTAGTGCATCAGCCTAGGGAATTGAAAACTAAAATATTGTCGCTGGAATCTTCAAAATCGAACAATGATTGCCGGCGAAAAATTTTTTTGCCGGCAATCAGTGTTCGATTTTGAAGATTCCAGCGGCAATATTTCAGTTTTTCAATTCCCTAGGCTGATGCACTAATGAATTTCGAAAATTTCAAATTTAGGTACAACCTTCAAAGTTTGAGCGCCGGTAATTTAGGGAAATACTAATCCGGAACGAGGAACGAACGGCGACCGACTGAGAGCCCCATTACTTTCCAGTGGTTCGAACAAAACAGAGGACCAAAGCACTAGATTCCCATTTTATTCATATCGTATGTTGTCTCTTAGCCCTCGATATGAACTTCACGGTCGAGTTCCCGATTTCCTTGATAAGCTAACACGTTTGAGAAGAATTCCGTGTAATGGGAAAACTATTTCCGGTTTACGTCGGTTTTCTAGGAAATTTGCTATCCTCTCAAAACTCCCCTGCTAATAGACAGCAGAAAAAAATCAAATCAAATCTGCATGCAATTCATGAGCAACTACCACAGAGATATATGGGGGGCCCACATTAGTTTTGTCACCACAAAGGTTATACAGCTCATCAATATTCTAGCAAGATCAGCAAAAGTGAACTGGGGCATACGAAGTAAATCCTTGCAAGTAATTTATGAAGGGGCGATCATTTCCATGTTGATATATGGTGCTCCAGTGTGGCACGAGCCTCTAAGAATTAAGCGAAACGTCAAAAGATTAAGATCTATACAGCGTCTTATGCTACTTCGGGTCATTAGAGTATACAGGACCATATAATTCCAAGCATGTTGGATGGATTCGGGTCAGGAGCCTATCGATCTAAGGATTGAGTCTGAGGCCAGCAGTTATGCGGCTTTACGACAGAGAAGAAGTTTCCGAGGGATGGATTCACCACTCCAAATTTTGACTTGGAACAGGATGTTCAAACAATCAGGCCGAGCTCCTCGCCATTGCCGAGGCGCTGAGATGGTTGGGCGTCCAGGTGCTCTGTGAGGAAAACAGGTCGGCATGCGTTTGGACAGACAGCGAGGTTTCTATCGCAATGCTGCAAGACCACAAAAACCATTCGCCCATTGTCGAGCAAATAAGAGGGTCCCTGCGCGAACTTCGTGGTGTGTGGAGGATTGGTGTCAGGTGGCTAAAAGCTCATTCGGGAATTGTTGGAAATGAGGCTGTAGATGAACTCGCCAAAGAAGCAGCAGAGGATACCACTCTCCCTGAAGTTTTCATAGCAAACCCACGATCTTATGTTCGGAGATTGTTGCGTGAGGAGACAATTAGTGCCTGGAGCTTGCTGTGGGATGCCAACACTGATAAAGCACAGCACACAAAGCGGTTTTTCCCAACTGTATGATGGAGGCTCAAGGTTAAATTTGAGTGCTCTTATAAACTTACTCAGGTTCAAACAGGGCACGGGAGGAATAAAGCCTATTTGCAGCGGTTTGGTTTGCTCAGTGATGGGACTTGCACTTGTGATGAGCGCATATATTACAAACATGGGACCGTCTAATCATCCGCTGCCCGTTGTTTGAGCCAGAAAGAACACGACTCATCAGGAAAGTGATGCTGAGCAGTTCGGATTGGCCAGGAGAATATTTTAATTTGATAAAAAAACATTTCGCACATCCGGAGTAAGACTGGTATAAGTCAAAAAACCCAACTGATGGGAAATCGCATTTAAAGATTTTCGACTTCTTTGTTGTTCTATAACAGTCATCTGAACGAATTTTTTTAATATCTCAAGGGTCTACGGCACTCATATACTATTTAACTATCATGTGCTATACCAAAATTGCTTCGTTACCTCTTCATTTGCGACCAGCATGCTTAAATTGATCAAATTCCTATGATGTACCACTATTACCCCAAGAAATAGTGGAACATCTCAAAATAAACCAGAGTTGTAATTCTAAAAGTGGAACCAATACATGACTTTTCGGATCAAAAGTGGTACATCTCATATTATACCAACGTTACAACATGCAGACCAAAGAGAAATTCCATTTTGTTTTGGAGAAATACTGGTGCATCTCAAAATAAACCAGTTGCAAATTTAAAACTAGATCAACCACTCTAATTATTGTTGGATCAAAAGCGGTACATCTGATATATACCAGTATTACACATACCTTGAGTTCATCACACTTCGGCGTCTGGCGCATAACTGAAGTGATCCAGTCTTGCTCCGACGCCATGGTAGAAGAATGGCTCAGAACCATACTGGTTTATCTGCTCTCTAGCGGCCAATAACTAAGTTATCGTTAAACCCGTTCTACCCCCGTGTAGAGCTCGACGAGAGCTATCTGGTGGAATATATAACTCAAAACCGCCAATTTCGGACTTATACCAGTCTTACTCCGGATGTGCGATTTGTTTGATTTTATTGAGTTTGTGAACTCCATGGACTTGGACCTACTATAAGTGGGAAGAGGAACTTATTAGCAGTACCCTGTGGTTTATTTTGAAACCTATTTTATTCTGTTAAATCATGTTGATGTTCATTTTATAAAAGTTAGGAATGTAAACCGCCTGTATTCAGTGATGGGAGCAGGCTGAATAAATTCCCTAGTTGAAGGGTAACTTTAACTAGGAAAAAAAAAACTACTACAGAGCCAAAACTGTAACTGGTCAGCTTTGTTGTTGATGAAACAACTTGACCGTGTTAATCGCTTCATAGACAGACGCAACAAAGAACGGCGGATGGATTGGATTGATTTTATCATAATCAGGTGGATTTCCCACACCAGGATCTGACTCGTTGTCACTCAACCCTTTCTGTTCCGTCCCATTGCAAAGGTGAACCCACGGGGTCGCGGTTGCCACCTTCACTTTTTCACCTTGCACAATACGGACATTTCAATCTCGTTTGTTTTTCTATAAAGTCCGCACTGTGCGCACTATCTGATTCAATTACGCAGGCTTGAAAAGCGCGTTCAGCCGTCTTGACCGGCTTCGGCCTAATTGACAGCACTGAGGTCCTTCAGACGTGTGAATGAGCGGACCAACATGCTTAGAAACTGCTGAATCCCATTACGATGAACACCTTCAGACCGGAGATCGCAGTATTGGCGGTTTTTTGTCCCCACCATCGACCAAGGTTTCTGTAACAGCTAATTGGTCGGTTTCACAAGGCCTGAAAGTGTCAGACATAATGGGTAACACGGAATGGCCGTATACGGAGCGTTAGTATGGAAGTTTATTCATCAGAATGTTTTTTAATCATTCAGTTTTTACGTCAACAAGACAAAACCAGAGAAAACCACTACATTCAACGGTTGTTCAGAAACGAGTAGAATCAAGAATTCAATGCAAGAAAAACAACATGACCGCTATTCATCTCCCGACTTTCCAACAATTCTCACGTATGATGTAGTAATCTACAAGAAGGTTCTTATAATTTTACCTTATTCTCTCATCGAGTGTTTAAATGTCCAAAGGTATACCTCTGGAAACAACCGAAAGAGTCAGTTAACTTCAATCATGTTTCTTCTTGTATTTTATTGGGCATTCATCATAACGTGCTCAAGGAAGGTGTATCTTTATAAAGAAGACGTGGGCAATTGACTATAATGCTGGATCTGAGCGTCTTTATACGATCGCTTTTACGGTTATTAGACTTCATTTTCTATTTGAAATGTTAAAGAGGTACTTTGTATGTTTCTTTCCGTCAACTCGTTGTTGAATTGAAGTTGTCCAGAATTCATTTCATGTTTCCATAACAGACTGATGGCAGAACGAGTGTTTCTGACTAGATAAGTCAAGATCACTGATTATGAGATAGGTAATTTTTCGAAGGACCACTCTAGTTGCCCACAGGGGACGCACAAGAACACCTTCATGTACCTCTGATACTATTGCACTTTTACTTGACACCCTCGGGAGTTATGACTATGAATAAAAAAAAAAAAATTATTTGGCATCAGCCTTCAGCCATAGTATTTCTATCACATTCAACATTACAATACAGTAAATAAGTGCGAGTAATACAGTTGTCGCGAAAGTGATACTTCAATATGTTTAAATAATTTTTGGCATCAAAATGTAATATTCAACTTTTAAGGTTGAATTTCTTCTTGCGATAATTTTGGCCAAAAATTAGTTTTTATGTGATTATATAAATTGGTAGTCTTGAAATGTTTACTTGACTGAAAAAGTTCAGAGTTAAAGAATAAAAATGTTTAACCAAATAACGAAGTGCTATGAGTGTTTTGAAGAAGAGGAAGAATTAGATAAACACAAATTCACTTCGAAAATTCTACTATGAAGGTTAGGAACTACACTGTGCTTCTGTGCTGTGTGTATGCTAACTACCAATCATGTTGTGGATGACCAGGGAGCTATGTGCCACACCTATTGGGCAGGCTATTCTTCCATCAACAAGCTATTCGATTTACCTCATACTTAGTAGGGTACTTGCGAGTTCTGACGGCCTCAAATCAGGTCAAATACCCTATTAAGTTGAAGATGAAGTTATCTGCTATGTGAGCATGCTTTCATCACCTCATTGTTCGATTTTTCTCTAACTTGGAAGTTCTGAAGACCTCCCATCAGATCACCTACCACACCATATGAATGACGAAGAAGCTATGTGCGCACCCATTCCTCAGACAACTCATTTATCATCTAATTGTTCAATTTTCCTCATATTTAGGAGGGTTCTTGGTAGTTCAGCCGACCTCATAGAAGAACGCCTATCCAATATAGCTATAGTCGACGAAGGATCTATGTGCTACACCCACTTGGCAGGCTGCTCGACATCACCTTATTGCTCAATTCTCCTCATACTTGGTTGGGTATTTGGTAGTTCTGACGTCCTCCAGTCAGATCTGAGTAGAGCCGGTTCGGGCAGACGAGCATGTAGGAACAATAGTGCCCCAGAATCGGCAAATCTGATCAACTCTGCAGTATCTTTTCAGCCATGAGGATGTGACAAGACGGTGTGAACTACAAGCTTCCAGTTCAGAAGCTGGCCACTAGGGAGCAGGTCAAAACATCTCAAGATGGCTTCCAGAAACCTATGTGCTGAACAAAGTTGATTGTTGATTACCCCTGTTCAACATTCAACATGATATTTTCTGGATGTAAATGATTTTGTCTTTCGTCTGAAATCACAATCCATGAGTTTTTAAATCATTGTAAACCTTATATTCAACTGATCAGTTTCTGAATTACGTGTACATTGCCTTCCACTAATATCGAACTAGTGATGGGTTCCTAATGTGTCAATAGTGCCGTATTAGGACAAAGTCAGTTATTCGGCTCTCTCTTTGACGGTGTTTCGATCTGATAATTGAGATAGAATTGAACGACATTATTGAAATTATCTCAATATTAAAGTTTCTGATTAATTGTCTGCATGATGATTTGTAGATGGAAGACGAATCCAACGATCAAGCACCAAAGAAACGGGGAGGTTGGGTGAGGGAATTCAAAGAAAAAAGAAATGGAATTTTCTAAAATTTAAGAATGTCTTGTCCACGTTTTACATTTTTTATTCGAATGTTCCATCGGTTTTTTTCGTATTTTGCTTCCGAGTCTACCAAGGTGGCGGAAGCTTTGTTTTCACTTTTCAAGGTTAAAAAAAGTTCTCCTAAATCAAAATGTCCACTCGCGTTTTACGTTTCAGACCTTCGTGAACAATTTTGGTTCCGTGTCTGTCATGAAATCCTTGCCGCAGCCATAACTTCTACAATTCTCATCTGATTTCGATGAAATCTTCAGGGAATGTGCGGCTTGGCGTGTAGATGGTCCCCTATGGAAATAACTACCCCCGGACTGATAGTAGCCGCTGCGCATGCGCAAAAGTGTATCTCAATATGGCACTAGAGCCACAATATGAACTCCTGAAAGGTCATTTTGCTGTTTTCGGTAAAGAAAACTGACATTTTTGCAAAATGCTCTCAGTAACCGCTTTTACCGAAACATTGAGGACTTCGAGCCAAGATTCTGGAAAAGAAGAAGTATACGTATGTAATTTTGGTACACAAAATTTGGACCAATGAGTGGTTCAAAAAGCGATTTTAAGAAAGGTGTACCAAATTAGGGAATATCAATTTACAAAGCCAGAGGAATTAGGGATTCCCTATTGGGGGGTGCGCCTTGATTTTTTCAAAATTTTTCATCGAAAGTAGACTACATCCTGAGAATTTTGGCACCAACCGCGACCTTCTAGCGTGAGTAGATCTGTTTCTATGATTTTTCAAAGTTTCGAACGTTTATGACGTCACGCGCCCCTCTCGCCTGAGCGGGACCCCCCAGCCCACTGTGACGTCATAAACGGTCGAAACTTTGAAAATTCATAGGTAAAGATTTACACACGCTAGAAGGTCGCGGTTGGTACCAAAATTCTCAGAATGAGGTCTACCTTAGATTAAAAATAACAATAAACAATTTTTCCTACCAAGGCGCACACCCTATTGAGACCCCTGGTGTTACAAATTAAGCGTTAAGTTTTCAAATTCAAGTGTTTTTTTTTCTTTTTCAAGTAAGATAATATGATGTATGTTTTCCTTACTCCAGCGAGTTCAACTTCTCAATTCTCAAGTAGCCAAATTTAAACAAATTTTGGTGTTCTGAAATTAATTATCCGTATTTTCAAAAACTCAAAGAGCGGGTCGTACAAATTGTAACTTGTCATTCTAAGATTTATGCAGCACTGCACATTTTGAAGGACGTCCTTAGAAAGAGGGAGTTTTTCATAAAACAGCGAAAGTAATTTATTGCAGCGGAGTCGTGGTTTTCTGGGTGCTCTCGCGTCGGCGAACTCAATCCACTTGCAGGGGATCATGAACTATTTCACGAATACCAGATAGTGAGGCATGCACTTGTAATTGGGTATTTCGTTATTGTTCTGGGGAGTTGAAACACTCTGAGCAACGACGGGGCAATCTCGAACGTGACGAGGCGGTCATGAACAACTTTCCCGCGTAGTGCTAACTACCCTCACATCAGGTAATATAAACTGTCAGAGCCGAATGATTTATGCGCCCTGCCGAATTGTGGGTGAAATGGGATTTAATTGTGTCGAGAAGATGGGCGGAGCTGATGATCATCGCACAACTTTCTACTTTTGTTGCGCAACCGAGCCATGTTCCTTGCAGAATGATGTTCATGATTCGGAAATACTTTTGATTTGGATTAAGCATCCGCCGTGAGAGTTAATTTCCAGTTGAGTAGAAAAAAAAGCTGCACATTATTACACAATATGGGATTATTTCTTGGTGGGAGGGGAGTTTGTAACACATTGGAAAATTTAATATGGGTCATTTTCCCAGAAAGGGCCAATCGTTGTCCAGAGAAGATTCCGAATGCCCATTTATGATTTAGGCGTTTAAAAAAATTCTCCACAAACTATCAACTTTGTTCTACTTCGGGCAATCAATAAAATATGCACTTATTCACGCTAAAATATAGAAATCAAAGTTTAAACTGCTAAATGTCCAGTGATCTGCCATGTCCGGACCCCTAGGTAGTCAACTTTGCTTGAACACTGTGAATCACCTATGAAAGCAGCGGCCTGAATTTGCAGTGATTCTTTATTCCATATACCTAGACATGAAAAAAGTGTGTTTGCAGATTTTTTCAGAAGCAAATAAAGCGACTAGGAGGATGAAATGTGCTTGTCCGGAGGTTTCTGTCTTTAATCTGCCTTTTTGGGTTTTCGTATTTTGGCGGCTTTTTATCGTTTCCCGCTGTTTCACTACCACTGTAAGAGGTGAGGTTAGTCGTTAGGTTATCAAAGAAAGCGGCGGGAATCGAATTTCTTCTACGTGGAGGAGTGCACAAGTGGTTTCAGTTGCAAAAACGTGGTGTCACAGTCACCGTCTGTCTTTCATCTGCCCTCTGTGAAACGGTAAGAAATCGAAATTATTTTTTCTTTTTGGTCTCCAGTTCTTGTTTCTACCGAGCTGGTACCAGCGATATGGTTACACTTCAGCAGAACAGCACCAGAATGCGGGAAAAGCTGAAAAACCTAAGTGCCACCCAGGAACTTGTGTCTTTCATATGCCTTTTTCAAAAGACAAAAAAATACTTTTTTCAAGTTGTTAACCATTTAATTTGAATTTTCCGTTGCGATTTAAAAACTTTACATTTTTCGACCTCAAAACTGTATTCAGCAACCGTTTCGGAGGTTTCTAGTTGCTATCAGAAAAACCGTGTTCCACACTGGTTTAACCCTTTCCTACACCTGCGTCCCGCCCTGGTTCAATTTTTGGAATAACTCCCAGTTCTCGCTCCTCATGGAGATGGGGTTCCAACTATTCTCCTATACGCGGAAACCACGCCAATAGGTTTCTTTCGATAGGTTTTCTTCTCTAATTTCTAATTAATTAACTAAGCGTCCCACTGTGTGTTCTTTCGTCGAAATTCAATCAGTATGGTGTGAGGTTAATCCCTGATTCTTGGCAGAACTTGAGTCGGACTTTAAGTTTTTTGAAATCTTGGGATACCGATTGTCGCTTTCTAGGAAAATGACCCACATAGCCCAGAGAGCGATCCTGTAAGTAATTTTAAGAAAGTCAAGATGGCAGCAAAGATGGATATTTTTATTACACTGTATGATTTTATAAAAATGCGAGGCATTATCCTGTAAAAATTATTTTTGTAAATAAGTAGGTACTATCCATTATGTTTTTTATCAGTTTGTAACGGCTGTAAATCTTTAAAAGCCAATAAAAAAATTTTAAAAAAAGTCAATTAGGTATACAAGCTCTCACTTGTAATTAAAGTTTTACCCCTAGATAGCTAGGTATACATAAAGTCACTCCTCCTTGTTGCGGCCAACTATTCAAGTAGCTACATGTCGCAGAATTTGTTAATTATTAAAATCTTCTTTGATACAAGTATGGTATTTTATATTTGCCTGTACTAAGTATACATTTTGGATGCTTGGAAATGACTCTTGAGAGGAGCTACGAGCAAGGCGTATTGCCTCTCAATAATGTTTCATGTGCATGGTGAAGACGAGCTTTCTTTTTGAATGTTTGTATTGACTTAAATAAACACAAAAGTTTATTATTTTCTATATAAATCACTCGTCAGCAAAGAACACGGATTGTCGCCAACTACATACATACTTCACAATCAAGTTTATTTTGAAGGAATAAACGCTTCACACTCAATTCGAAAAAATAGAGAGTCGTGGGTGCCTCCATTAGGAAATTCGATTACTAGTTGGTAAAGACGCAAAACTGAGTACCTACACTGAGTACTCGAAGAAGCGAACAGCGAGCAATTAGGTCAGATGCAATAAATTTCAACGGAGTTTAGGCCTCTTTTGCGATTTACAGTCGTGTCCAACCCTTAAATTCTTGTAGGGACCGAACGATTGGTCCTACAGAGCTCAGGGTGGTCTCATTCGATTCTAGAAATTCAATACTGAAGTGACTGAAATCAAACAAAAGCTTTGAGGACGAGACCCACAATTTGATGAAATTTGGTCCATGGGAACTAAGGAAAGTGCCGCGCTCGGCAAAATTTTTATTCGATTTTCGGATTTTAGGTATCTTGAAACCAACTTGAACCAATCTTGAAAACCAACAAATTATGAGGCGGGTTGAATTGTTTAGCATGGAACATGCTTTAGCCTCGACCTAACTGGCAAAAAGCCTTACGTTTTTCGGGAACGGTATCGAGTCATGAAATTTTGCTTAGTCGTTGATCAGGAACTAAGGATCGTGTAACGCGGAGTAACCTATAGGAACATACTTTAGCCATCACCTAACTGAGCAAAAACGTGACGAAACTGTGGTACGATAGTAGCGCGGGATTTTGTAACGATTTTTACTTACAACCGACCCGTTTCTAGGGAAATGTATCCCCGTTTTCATCCCACGAAAATCGTTCGCCGCTCACTGAAAAGCCCTCAATTTATGCGTAAATTATAATATAATTTACTATAATATAATATAATTTACTATAATATAATATAAGTATATTATACTGCCAAAACAGCTGTAAATATGGACGAAGCTGAGATATACCTCTGATTTAAAAGAACTGTAAACAATATTATTGTAAACAGTATTGTAGTTGGTTGGCTTGGTTAAACCCTTTCGGGTTAAAAATGTAATCGAAGGATCTTGAAACCTAGGCGAGATAATAATAATAATTTCTTTATTTGCCAAAAACACAAGCATTACAGGCATGTAGGGCAATTGTCAAAGTCAGATAATTTAAATATCGTATAGAGAAAAACTTGTCAACAGCGTACAGTTCCCTCTCCACCAGATACCTCTTAATAGATCTCTTGAAGGTAGGTCCTGGGGCGTCCACAGTGCAAACCGAAGATTCCAGTCGCAACACGTAGAAGTTCCAAAGCCAAACTGCACTAAACTCCACGCTTCTCTTATAGAACTACAGACGATGGTCAGGGACTTGCAGTAAGTGCGGTGTTCGGGTGCTATAACCATGCGTAAATGCATGCATCCGCCGAAGCTCGGGGTCTTGGTGAATGAACAGCAATGCTTCCAAAACAAACAGCGATGGCAACGTAAGCAAGCCTTCCTGGCGAAATTTTCCTCTGCAGGATGAGCGTGGTGCCGGATGTTGTTATGAACGCGGGCTTTCAGTTGTGATTTGTTCTTTGACGCTTTAGATGTTCTCGATTTCTTAATAATAAGAATACCTTTGTTGTGATTGAGACTGCGTTACAAAGTAGTGAGTCATCGTCTACTTCCACGGAAGAGCGTGTAAGGAAGCTCATTTGCAAACTTGTATTATACCAAGAACATGCGAGAAGCTTCGACCGCTAAAGGAACGGCTAAAGCATGTTCCATGCTTCTTGAATTTTAACAGAAGGCTCTAAGCAGTAACCATCCGGGGGTCCGAGTTTTTCTTCCGAGATTTTTGTCTTGAGCACAAAAACGTCTTCGTCCTTATTTCAAGTAGTCGGACTCAATCTCGGGAACTACATCTTTCTTCGGAAATGACCATACTTGGAAAATTGAAACGCAGGAAAACGACTCCCACTAAACACTGTCAGGTAGCAGTTGGAGCGGCATGCATAATGCAATCCGCTCCGGATACGATGCAGTAACAATCTTAATGGGCGAACTACATTGGTGAGCTATTTTTCCGATTCATCGAATCGAAGGTCAGTTGATCAAAACAGATGGATGACTTCAGCACTTCTGCATAAAGAGACGCATTTCCTCGCATTGATTAGCTCGGTATTCCAACGATGTTTAAGGGGTAAACTAATGATTTTTCGCCTTTTCCCTTTAACGGCTTCGAATAAATTCTTAATGCAGCTCTGATCCGGGTTTAGCGGATCGGCGATGCAAATGAGGGTGTAAATAAATTGGAGCTGGTCCGCAATAGCGGTGCCGAACGGAGCACTGATTGATTCTTTGCGGCCTTGGCTCGTTTCGTCCAACAATTGAAATATGATCGCCTGTTGGGACGAATGAGAAGGAATTGAAGGGAGAAAATCAGCATACTGCATAATAACGCAGGTCTGGGCGAAGGTTACAATGCACCTGCTAGCACCCACAACCAACCAACGCAGTCCCGCACCAACTTCTAGATTGATGGGGAATTTTGAACTGGTATTCAAGAACAATCGAGTGATTGATGTTCATAACTGAAGGGTACAGGGGAAAAACCCCATCATCGTCAAAAGCTGACGAGAGAAACGGAATTGAAAGTTTACGAATGAGAAAGTATAAACCACCGTTACAATTTTGCAGTACTTTACCATTACTATCTAAAATAGCGCTGGTTAAAAAAAGAATAACCCGATTTTATAGAAGGTCCGATTCATAACAGTTAATCTCAAAACATCAATCTCTAAGTACCTTGCACTACCCTCATAGGGGAACATCAACATGCTAATCTGAACAATCCTGAGAAATTTCGACGAAATCGGATGGAAAATGTAAAAGTTTGTAGCTGGCTGTTATAAGGATTTCACGCGCATGCGCACAAAATACATTCAATTTGGGGGCCATAATTTACATAGGGGACCATATACACGCCAACAAGCACACTCCCTGAAAATTCCATCGAAATTAGATGGGGACTGTAGAAGTTATGGATGTAACCAGAGATGGGCGAATTCTTATTCATAAATACAAATTTTATGATTATAAATACGAATACAAGTTCATAGTTTGAATACGATTTTATGATTCTTTCTATGATTTCCCTACAAATCGAATTTTTTTACGATTTTTCCTGAAAATCATACTTTTTTAAATGATTTTCTCCCGATCTTTGGACATACGATCGTATTTATGGCCTAACTTTGTCAAAATAATCGATCAAAATTCGAAACGCTCGCAAATTTCTATAGGATTTTTCACGCAGAATCGAATGAGACCACCCCCAGGTCGCTAAGACCAACCGTATAGAAACTACGAGGTAATTTCCATTGAAAATCGTATTTTTTACAATTTCCTCTGAAAATCATAGAAAACGTATGATTTTCAGGGAAAATCGTTTTTAAAAAATCGATTTTTAGGGAAATTATAGAAAAAAAATCATTAAATTGTATTCAAAATTCATATTCATATTCATACCTGTATCACAGATAGTATTTGAATAGCTAGGAATCGTATTCATGAAAATTCATTCATGCAGCATGAATTATTGAGCGAATTTTCAAAGAAATCTTCCAGTTGGAGGTATGGTTAAGAAAAGGAACAACGGTGTTGAAATTTCTTTTTAAACGTTTTTTTTCACTCTTCTTAGTTTTTTCGATTTTCAGTATAGCATACCAACATACTGTATGCACTGGGTATGCTTTGAAGATGTTAGGAGTCCATATTCATGTTCTACTCGTCTCCAAGAAATCATACCCACACGGTACCCACACGGATATAGTTGGTTTTTTCGATTTTCAGTATACCTACCATACCAACATACTGTATGCACTGGGTATGCTTTGAAGATGTTAGGAGTCCATATTCACGTTCTACTCGTCTCCAAGAAATCATACCCACACGGCTACTGCATTTCTGGGTACAACAAATATACGCACGTTTTCACTAGATATAAATACATACATACATGTATTTATATATATACTATTTATTTATATATATACATGTATTTATAGATGTATGTAGATATAAATACATACATACTTTCTTAATTTCGGACAATTTTCATTTTTGAAAAACGCATTGATATCAGAAATTTTGTGCTGAATCCAAATATACCATATCTAATATAATAAAACGCCAACCGTACGTACGTACGTACGTACGTACGTACGTATGCACGGAGGGGTCGTGGGAGGCGGGACGAGTCGGAGGGGCGGAAGGGGGGGAATCGGAGGCGGGAGGAGCCGGAGGGAGTGGGATGCGGGGAGAGTCGGAAGAAGCGTTTTGCCTACTTTTAGTAGGCTTTTCAGCTAGTATTACTATGATTGTGAAGGTAATAACCACAAAAAACGGGGAAACCCCGTTTTTTGGACTACTTACTTTTGAAATTTGGACCGCTTTGGGTTGTCCAAAATTTCTGGCTAACGAACTCGTCCTTTTGTTTGTTGTTGCAAACATTTTGGCGAAAACTAAAAAAAAATTGCTAGACAATTACTCAAGTCACCATCCAAACATATGATGATGTATTTATCATATTATGATGAATACACATATGATTTTTGGAAAAACTGCAGGGATCCTTTCAGAATGTTCAAAACAGAGAAATTTTTTTTGATAAAGTCCATACTAAAACATTTTGAGGCCATTGCAATAGCTTCATTTTTTTTTTAAATTCGCTGATAAGAATTCGCCCATCTCTGGCTGTAACAAGGAAATACATGTTTGGGCATGAGCAGTTAGATATTATCAGTCAGGGGTGATGATTTTCATAGGGGACCATCTGCACGCCAACCCACACAATCCCGGAGAATCTCATCGAAATCGTATGAAAATGTAGAAGTTATGGCTGTGGCAAGGAATTCATGACAGACACACACACCGACAGACATACAGATGAAGGCCTAAAAACGTAAAACGTGAGTGAGAATTTTGATTTTGGAGAATTTTTTTTTTCAACCTTGAAAACTGAAAACAAAGCTTCCGCTTCCTTGGTAGACTCGGAAGCAAAAGAGTCCCTTAGATCGCTTCCCCCCAAACGAGATCAGGCTTTACAAGTTCATTTTTGGTTTATTATTTTCAATGATGAACCTTTGGAATCGACCAAGAAAAAAAAAATTCTAACACCCCCTCAAAATTTGATGGTTTACGTTTCAAGGTACGTAGAATCCAAAAATCGAATAAAAATTTGGCCGTCCGTCCGCCGTACGCGGCACTTTTGCCACTTAGCATTGACCGATTTTGATGAAATTTGGTATGTAGGCTCCATTTGGGGTCTAGTTGTGCCCCGAAGCTTTTGGTTGATGTAGGTCACTTCTAAGGGTTCCAAAATCAATTTTGAAATTTTGAAAACGCCCTAACTCAAAAAATTTTGATATAAAGGTATTGTTTTTCCTTCAAATTAAGATTCTATAGAATTTTAAGAATTTTTTGAGACCACGCGGAGCTCTGTAGGACAAACCGTTTGCTCCCTACGAAAATTTAAGGGTTTATATTGAAATACATATACATATAAATCAAAACACGAGTGTGAATCGCAAAAGAGGCCTAATCTCCGTTCAAATTAGAGCTGACCAAAATGCAATCGATGGTTGGTGATTTTTATTTTAACACAGAATGTGTTTTTGCGATGACCTACCGAAAAAAAATCGTCACGAAAAAGCGACAGAAAAACCCGTTACGCGCCTTTTATAATGATTTTCACGTGCAACCAAGCCGTTGGTAAGGAAATAGAACTCCCGCAGTGTTCATTGCACAGAAATTGTTCACCATTCGTTGGAAAGCTCTCAATTTATATAGTATTTTTCTTGTAGTTACATATTTATTTATATAACATTTATAGGGTTTTAGACCAAATTAAATGTCTAACAATTATTTATTTTATTATTGCCAAAGACTCCACATTTATTATTGTTGTTTTTTATTTAACGGATGACTAGCATCGCAAAAACACATTCTGTGTTCCTATGATTTCATACAGAGTATGGAAAAAGAAATAAACCGGGGGGTGCAGGGGGCGGAGCCCCCCGCCGAGGCGCAAAGCGCCGAGTTTTTTTTTGATTTTTTATTTTTTTTTAAATTATTTTTCTTTTGTTTTCTTCTCTTTATATTGGATGGTTGGTGGCTTTGCAGACGAGTGATCTATATAAAAATAATGAACCATTGTGTAATAATTTGCAGCGTTTTTGAATAATTGATAACAAACTTTAAAATACGAAAATTTCTCATTATAATATAGATTTTTAGTTCATTTAAATAATATTTCAAATTTTAAAAAAAACCGTATTGTATTACGATACTTACTAGAGCGTTTTTTACAAGTATTTTCTAAAACTGAACCGACAGAGCAGACGGGCGAAAAGAAAGGAACTAGGAGGGTTCCAGCCGATTCACCCCAAGAGGCCTTTGATGAGAATGTTAAAATTTGATTGGACCTCCGAATTCCAAATTGAGGCCCAACCCAGAGCGGCGGATCCAGAATGTCAGGGAGCCATTTCACTGCCCGAGGACCCTTCTCGACGCCCGGATTTCCAACGCCCCGACGATGCCCACCGGCCGACAACTTGTAAACGCTAATAGCTCGCCCAAATTTCCAGGGTTTTTATCAACACTTCAAAAACGCCTGAGACTTAATTTGAAAGATGGCCGAGGGAGAAAGAGCGAAATGGTAGAAAAATTACCGACCACTCTCAAATTAGACACGAATTGGAGGCAGCTGTCTTCGTTTTGAGAACTTGATGCAAGTTGATTTCTTTTTTCGAATATTAATTTTTCGCTTGACGAGTGTGAAATTTATGAGTGGTTTTTTTATTCCTTGGGCACCTTCTCCGACAAAATGGGCATGTTGTGGACGTGGGTCGCGGTGTAGTACCCTACGGGGATCCTTCCTGGGAGGGCCTCCGAAAACTCCAATTTATTTGCACTGAGCTCTCACTTCGGACGTACGCGGATTTGAATATTGAATTCGCCAAGAGCTTTATATTTGTGCAGCAGTTCAAAAAAAGTGGATCCTCTCATGAATCATTGTCTGATTTTTATCAAATTCCCAGGGTTGATGCGGGTTAATCTCGAGACGGTCCCTTATAGATTTCATCAACATCCAAAAAATCGATTTTTTCACGATCCAATACCAAACTTTTTCTCAAATTAATGCTACCTCAATACGATTTATTCGGAATAGTGAAAACTTGGAAACATAATAATTGCAAGACTCAAAAACCATCAACACGATTGTGAATAGAATAGGAAAAATAGAAAGGGATCCGAGCCAAGGTCACAGGGCCCGCAAACCTGTTCACACGTGTGAACATCCCCACACACATACTGCTGCGCAATGGGGGGTGCGCCTTGATTTTTTAAAGATTTTTAATTGAAAGTAGACTACATTCTGATAATTTTGGCACCAACCGCGACCTTCTAGCGTGAGTAGATCTGTTTCTATGATTTTTCAAAGTTTCGACCGTTTATGACCTCACGCGCCCCTCTCGCCTGGGCGGGACCCCCCAGCCCTCTGTGACGTCATAAACGGTCGAAACTTTAAAAATTCATAGGAAAAGATTTACACACGCTAGAAGGTCGCGGTTGGTACCAAAATTCTCAGAATGAGGTCTACCTTAGATTAAAAATAACAATAAACAGTTTTTCCTACTCAGGCGCACACCCTATTGGGGTATTTCGGTGGGTCGGAAATTCAGGTTTTTGACCTCAAATTTGGATTCAGCACCCTTGAAAACCTATATACTATAAATTTAAGCCCAATGATACTATAACATGTGGTAGAAAAATTAATTAAAGAGATCACACGTTTGAAAAAGGCGGGCCGCTATAAATGCACACACACTAGGCAAGGACTACGCCCGCGCGCGTGTGAGTAGAATTTTGTAGTATCCAAGAGGTCCTCCAAGGGTTTCTGTGCATGGATACTTTTTTCAAAGACAGTTGGCTAGCTACGTCACACCATTCAAATCTTCAACTTTCCTTAGCTTCTCTGATTTTTTAAAAACATTTTTGACGAACAGACCCGATTACCGTTATTCCTGAGCCTTACTCTTTTGAAAAAAAAAAAAAAAAAAAAAAAAAAAAAAAAAAAAAAAAAAAAAAAATTGACTGAAATACCCCATTATTCAGTCAAAGAATAAACTACTGAAGAATAACTACTGGAAGTGAACAAATTCGCAAAAT
Source organism: Apolygus lucorum (assembly GCA_009739505.2). NCBI lineage: Eukaryota > Metazoa > Arthropoda > Insecta > Hemiptera > Miridae > Apolygus > Apolygus lucorum. The sequence continues at coordinate 42,489,099 of CM019176.2, forward strand.
AATTTTTTTAAAAATATCTCCCCTCTAAGACAAATCGTCTTTTGTGACGGAGGGGGCACGCCATAAATAAATCATTAATGGGGAGGACGCCCAGGACTCACCCGACGCCGGCGCTAGGGATGAGGGAAGATGAGGAAGGTGGTGGAGGGTGAGAGGGATGAAGGGAAGTGCCTCTATAATACGACCACCAGTTCAAATATGAGCCGAGCAGGACGAGGGTGGTGATACCACGGAGTACGCCTACCGAGATGCCCTACTCGCGCAACTCCGCGGCACTTTTCCCGCACCACGACAAGGGTTCCAGCGATCACCCTGATGTAGTTGGGTACCACTCCTTTTAGCTCCGATACCGCCTGCCGTAAATCATCTCTATCATACTTTCTTTTTCTTTAATTTATTACAACTAGTTATGTACTTATTACAGTTTTTCAGAAGAAAAAGGTGATTCTAGTGATGACAGCGAAAATACCCGTCCTTTTAACCAGCGATGGGGCCTAAATAATTCGTATAGCAGAAAAAGGTAAAAAATAAAATGTGTAGCAAATTTAACAAGCTTTTATTCCGCATACACACTTTTATAGCCATAATTTGATCGTTTCTGAGTTATAGGCAAAACATCACTTTTTTCGTCTTTTAGCGAATTTTCAAGGAAAATGAAGCTATTGCAATGGCCTCAAAATTTTTAGAATCGACTTTTTCGAAAAATTTTCACACTGAAATCCGTTTTGGAACATTCTGAAACGATCCCTGAAGTTTTTCCAAAAATCATATGTATATATATATATATATATACACATATGTGTCATTCCGGACGATAACTTGAGTAAATGTTTAAAAATTTTTTTTTAGTTTTTGCCAAAATGTTTGTAGCACCAAACCATAGGTCAAGTTCGTTAACCAGCAATTTTGGACAATCCAAAGTGGTCCAAAATTCAAAAAACTCCCAAAAAATGGGTTTTTTCCCGTTTTTTGTGGTTTTTACATTGAAAATCATGGTAATATATGGTATATTCGGATTCAGCACAAAATTTCTGATATGAATGCATTTTTCAAAAATGAAAATTGTCCAAAATTAAGAAAAGTTTGTAGCTATATATATATATAATGAATACGTGCATATATTTGTTGTACCCAGAAATGCAGTAGCCGTGTGGGTACTCTATGAGTTCGTAGAGACGACTAGAACATGAATATGGACTCCTAACATCTTCAAAGCATACCCAGCAATAATTTGCAGCGTATTATTAGCGAATTTTCAAGGAAAATGAAGCTATTGCAATGGCCTCAAAATTTTTAGAATCGACTTTTTCGAAAAATTTTCACACTGAAATCCGTTTTGGAACATTCTGAAACGATCCCTGAAGTTTTTCCAAAAATCATATGTATATATATATATATATATACACATATGTGTCATTCCGGACGATAACTTGAGTAAATGTTTAAAAATTTTTTTTAGTTTTTGCCAAAATGTTTGTAGCACCAAACCATAGGTCAAGTTCGTTAACCAGCAATTTTGGACAATCCAAAGTGGTCCAAAATTCAAAAAAACTCCCAAAAAAATGGGTTTTTCCCGTTTTTTGTGGTTTTTACATTGAAAATCATGGTAATATATGGTATATTCGGATTCAGCACAAAATTTCTGATATGAATGCATTTTTCAAAAATGAAAATTGTCCAAAATTAAGAAAAGTTTGTAGCTATATATATATATAATGAATACGTGCATATATTTGTTGTACCCAGAAATGCAGTAGCCGTGTGGGTACTCTATGAGTTCGTAGAGACGACTAGAACATGAATATGGACTCCTAACATCTTCAAAGCATACCCAGCAATAATTTGCAGCGTATTATTAGCGAATTTTCAAGGAAAATGAAGCTATTGCAATGGCCTCAAAATTTTTAGAATCGACTTTTTCGAAAAATTTTCACACTGAAATCCGTTTTGGAACATTCTGAAACGATCCCTGAAGTTTTTCCAAAAATCATATGTATATATATATATATATATACACATATGTGTCATTCCGGACGATAACTTGAGTAAATGTTTAAAAATTTTTTTTTAGTTTTTGCCAAAATGTTTGTAGCACCAAACCATAGGTCAAGTTCGTTAACCAGCAATTTTGGACAATCCAAAGTGGTCCAAAATTCAAAAAAACTCCCAAAAAAATGGGTTTTTCCCGTTTTTTGTGGTTTTTACATTGAAAATCATGGTAATATATGGTATATTCGGATTCAGCACAAAATTTCTGATATGAATGCATTTTTCAAAAATGAAAATTGTCCAAAATTAAGAAAAGTTTGTAGCTATATATATATATAATGAATACGTGCATATATTTGTTGTACCCAGAAATGCAGTAGCCGTGTGGGTACTCTATGAGTTCGTAGAGACGACTAGAACATGAATATGGACTCCTAACATCTTCAAAGCATACCCAGCAATAATTTGCAGCGTATTATTAGCGAATTTTCAAGGAAAATGAAGCTATTGCAATGGCCTCAAAATTTTTAGAATCGACTTTTTCGAAAAATTTTCACACTGAAATCCGTTTTGGAACATTCTGAAACGATCCCTGAAGTTTTTCCAAAAATCATATGTATATATATATATATATATACACATATGTGTCATTCCGGACGATAACTTGAGTAAATGTTTAAAAATTTTTTTTTAGTTTTTGCCAAAATGTTTGTAGCACCAAACCATAGGTCAAGTTCGTTAACCAGCAATTTTGGACAATCCAAAGTGGTCCAAAATTCAAAAAAACTCCCAAAAAAATGGGTTTTTCCCGTTTTTTGTGGTTTTTACATTGAAAATCATGGTAATATATGGTATATTCGGATTCAGCACAAAATTTCTGATATGAATGCATTTTTCAAAAATGAAAATTGTCCAAAATTAAGAAAAGTTTGTAGCTATATATATATATAATGAATACGTGCATATATTTGTTGTACCCAGAAATGCAGTAGCCGTGTGGGTACTCTATGAGTTCGTAGAGACGACTAGAACATGAATATGGACTCCTAACATCTTCAAAGCATACCCAGCAATAATTTGCAGCGTATTATTAGCGAATTTTCATGCGAAAATCATGTTTTGGGGAAAGAAAAAAGAAAAGAAAGAAAGAAAGAAAGAAAGAAAGAAAGAAAGAAAGAAAAAAAAAAAAAAAAAAGAGTCCTCGTTCAAATATTTTATCGACAACTGCCACCGATAGAAACGTTTAAAACCCAGTGTATTATTGAAAATCGCACGATTTTTTCGTACATATCGCGAATATAACTAAATGTTATCAAATTAATTACTTAGATGCGGTAACGCATCAAGGAGAAAAATGTGTGATAAACAAAAGGTGGCTTGTTGTTATGAGGTTGGGAACATACGAGCATGAACGCGATCTGTCGCACTCATCTTTAACTACGTCCTGGAGCTTCCACAATCAGAACGCTTCTCGGGCTCCCAGATTCAGCTTTCAGCCCAGTGATTTCACGTCTTCCAGGACGTCGATTATTGGTGTAAAAGTATGTAATAAAAACATATATACATATATATAAACCAAGAATCGAAAAAAAAAACTTTCTACAACAAATTGCAACACCATTGGTCCTTTCCTTAACCACACCTTAAACTGAATGATTTCTTTGAAAATTCGCTCATTAATTCATGCTGCATGAATGGACTTTTAAAATTTTATTTTCAATGTTCCATCGCGAAATTTTGGTGGGAAACCACAGATTGGGATTCAAAACCCACAAAACTTTCCTGCGAGGGTCTGTTTTGAACACATTTTGACTGGACTATAACTTATAGTCTATAAGTTTGGTCATCGCTGACGACGTGACACGTGGATCGCATCGGACCTCCCAGAGGTACATCCGCGACGCCAGGAATGGCAGCTGGATAAAACTTTACAACTTTACTACTGCTTTACTTTGCTACTTTACTTTATTTTTTTTACGCTGGTTTACAACTTTACTAAAGGTGGGTATGGACAAAAAATTGGGACCCAGAGATGGAGGTTTATTCTTTTTTCGGCAGGCACGTGAGGAAATCTTCAAGACCCACAGAGATTTTCTACATCTAGGGATGAAGGTAAACTACGAATAAACGGGTGGAGACGTCATTGATGTAGTATAGAGAACTATTACGGGGAAGAAGAATAGTCACCATTTGAAACCGGACTTTACTAACGACGTAGACCGAAGTTTGACAGTACAGAGCAATCCACGACCAGCATTCAAGGTGGAGAGATTTTTGTGAGGGTGAAGAGGTCTGGGTTCAAAACCCATTGACTGGTTTCAAGAAAGGGAGGATAGTGAGGAAAACAGGGAGTGTATAGAAGGGGTATCAAGAAGGAAACATGCAGATCAACTGAAGGCAGCTTGAGGAATATTGAAGAGGGGGAGTAATATAGTATTGTTACGACTATTCAGCCGCACCACATTTGCACCATCAGGTGGCCAGTCCTAGCATGGGTAGAGTTCGGGGGGGTTCGTGCCTTATAGGATTATATAGGTACCAAAAAAAATTGAAAATGGGCGCCACTCCTCTGATATGATTTGCTTACGCCCTTAGCTAGAGAAGAAACTATAGGGCCATTCAATATAAATGCAAAAGAAATACAAAAAACAGTTTATTCAGTTTTGAAATGTCATCAAAATCGGTAGGATGCCAATCAGCCTGCAGCACCGCTCTAAATCGCCCTAGCCCAAGTCCTAATTCCATAGTGTCCCTATTTTCTCTTAACAAACTAATTATCAATAAGTTGGCGTCAGGAGTGCTGAGTGTAATGACTCATACTCTTAACCATGTTAGTTTTCCAATAAAGGACAAGGGAAACCCTGAGTGACTCATCATGCCAGGTAGGTAAGGTGAGGTACGGGGAACAATGACATCACTTGACGTCACCTTTTTCCACTCTCCCCTTAACTTGTTCAACCAATATAAAAGGAGGACTCAGGGCTTACCCTTCTGTCATTCATGCATTCGTCTTCGAAAACTCGACTTGATTATTTCTCGCTCTACCTCGCCTTCTCTCTGAAGCTCACAGTTCCTCAGAAGGTCTCGGTATGCGATAAAGCTCATCGCGCCGGCTTCTGCTCCCATTTACCCTAAGAGGTTGTCTGCCCTCAACTAGGCATGATGCAAAATGTGGTGCATTCCCCTGGTCGGCGAGCAATCGCGCCTAGGTATGTGTCCGAGCTGAAGTCCTTAAGCACTCTTGCACACGGTCTGCGGTAACCCGCGCCGGGCATCGAGTGTTGTCCCGTCCTTTGTCTTCGTTGAGTAGGAAACCAATCAAATCGACAAACCGACGTGAAGCCGATCGCCTTCACACGCCGACACGCCGTCATAACACTGAAGATTACGGCGTCACAGGTATTGTAAGTACGAGGAAACCACGTACGTTGAATAGAAGAGTAGGAAATATACTCGGAGAATTGAACCCCCAAAACAATATTCAATACATGGTTTTAGATGATGAAAAAAAAAAAGAAATGACTCACTTTGGCAGGAAGTATTCCAACAGGTTCATAATATTAATGCCTCACCATTCATGGGGTTCCGGCCAATAACTTTTCCTATCCAAGTAGGAAGTTGGTAGAATTATCGAGAGACTCAATGTAGAATAGAAGAACCCAGAAGGTTACAGGAATCCTGAAGATAGATGACATTCTGCTTGAGAAGGTACAAGCCAGAATATCGTGCTGAGACGCAGCTCCAGCACAGCAAATACGATAAATTGAAAAAGGGCTTTCAGCAGTGACAACACTTTCAAAGAATTATGCCAAAAGGCAATACTGATACAAACTTGAAAATTAAAATCCTGCACTTGCAGAGAAGAACCACCTGAATTTTACTACTATCCTGCCTAGCAGAAGTGCGAGATGCGAGATTCAGGGCGGTACTGACTGATGGCTACCGAATAACTTAGCAGCTTGGGGTCCAAATCAACAAGATAATGAGATGAAGGCAAGACGGGCGCACGGGACTTATCGGGGATTATTGGGGCCCCCTTTGGGTCTGACCGCCTAACTATTTGCGAATAAATGTTACTCGCGTAACAGTATATCGACAGATGATAGAAACCTGTTTCTAGGAAGTATCAGTGGTACAAACAATATTTCAATAAAATGTTCAGATTCTTTCCAGACATTGATGTTTCAATATATTTTAAGTGATTTGTATGAGAAAATAACTGTTGGGAGCATTTTCGAGATTCCTTCTCAACCAAATGATTGTGATGCGGATGAAACAGCAAATAAATGATTGTGTTGGTGGACAAAGAAGTGCCAACAAGTGGGAGGTCACCCCTAGTACACGTGTACCTGGAAGTGGAGGAACGGGAGAGGAAAACCTGTAACCCCAAGGAGACAAAAGATATACCGTACATGGAAGAGTCTAGTTTCGGCTGAGACGTCACAGAAACTTATGGAAGGATCCCAGCGTTGATCACCTTGGAAGTTTATCACTGGAACTTGAAAGATGAAGTAGGAGCTCGGGACCCCCTCTCGTTCGCATCGGAGAACGGAATCTTCCGTTTGTATTTTAGACTACTTTCAGAGAACGGGAGGACGAAAAAAAAAAAAAAAAATTGTTATAGAGCGAGTTGGAGCGATTATATCGGAAACACAAACTGGATTGAAAAACTAGTCCATTCATGCAGTATGAGTTAATAAGCAAATTTTCAAAGCTATGGACGAGAAAATCAAAATATTAGCTACAAGAATGAGTAGTCAGCCTTGCAGGTCAGCCGTGCGTGAACACAAAGCACGAATCGTTGAAATTTTACTGTTAACTTCTAAATTAAATATTACTTCTAGGTTAAATATTTTCAAAAATACTCTTCTCGTCTCCACGAACTAATAGATAACCAACCCAGTTGAAAACAATTTTAGGTACAACAAATTTTCGTTTTCGTTGTTCACATATTTATATTTGAAATTTTTGGACACTTTAATTTTTGAAAAGGTACCTATATGAGAAATTTTGTGCTGAATCCGAATATGAAAATGATAACATTACTGTGATTATGATGGTAATATCCACACAAAAACCATGAAGATTTTGTGGTCAATTTTAAGAAATTAGAACCTCAAGGGATTGTCCGAAATTCGTGGCTGACGAACGAGTCTTTTCGTATGTTATTACGAAAATTTTGATAAAACATTGAAATTTTTGCCAAAAATTCAATCAAGTTATCGTGCGGACACAAAAACACACGTACATACACGATTTATGGAAAAACTTCAAGAATCTTTTTAGAATGTTTCAAAACGGATTTCACTGCAAAAAAATTGCAAAAACGTCCATGCTGAAAATTGCACCATTGCAGAGCATTTCACTAGCTGGATTTTACTTGAAAATTCGCTTACGACATTTTGATGTTGAACCTAATAGTTTTGATGATTTGACCATATTTCTCGGCTTTTTCAGTCAATTGAAGGTGAAAACAACCACTTGAAGCTGTCATGTTTCTCGAGTAAACCAACTGGATTTCGATGATTTCGACCTTCTTTTTTTCTCGAATTTTTCAGTCAATTGAAGGCAAAAACAAGCATTTGAAGCTGTAGTCTCTCTAGTAAACCAACTAGTTTAGATCTCAAAAGAGCAGCGAACGTCTCCTTATTGCGCCATTGGAAACACGAATTCCACGCAGAAAGTATAAGGAGCTTTTCCCTAATCCTACCAAAAAGCCGTGTTTCGAATCGGTTACTGGAACAAAAACTAGAGCTTTATTCAAAACCATTACCAGGCTACTCACTGGACATGCAAAAACCCACCAATACCTTCACAAAGTAGATGAGAACCCTTCTCCAATTTGCCAAACATGCTACCTCGCGGAAGAAACGCCCTACCACATAATTTTGGAATACAGCTCACGAACGTCTCCTCCAAGTAACTTAAAGCTCCACGACTCACCCCTTCAACCTGACACCCTACTGGCCGAGAACAACATGGAAGTTTACTCTGTAATTCATGACTTTTTCATTGAAATTGGCATGTCAATCTGAACAGCTAATGTATCTATAATTTTCCTGTAAACCTGCAATCATCCCCTTATTTTCTTGTAAATGTATGTGCAATTATCTTTAAATTAGCTTTTTCATATTGGCGCGGCTCTATAGATTAATTTTGAAGTAAAAAAAAAAAATAATAATAATAATAAATAACTAGTTTAGATGATTTCGACCTTGTTTCCCGAGTTTTTCAGTCAATTGAAGGTGAAAAGGCTTGGAAGCCCTGCTGTAAAAAGTTTCCACAACCTCCAACTAGTTCAGTCGATGTTACAACAGATTCATTATGTAGAAACTGAGGATACTCCTCCACATGAACCTGGATTGTATTGAAAAACATTTGTCATTTCACTAAGAAAAAGAAAAGAAAAGAATAAAGTTGTACAAGCTTGGAGAGAACGTTGCGTAAATGCTATAAGACTATAATCGATTGATGACCAGATCGATAAGTAAGCACTCAGGTTTGTTTTTTCTTTTCTTATTGCAATCAATCCATAGTAGGTATGTTCATGTTTCAAAATCGTCCAAACAAAAATTTTCCCCATTTTTCACCAAAGCGATAGCTGACCCCCAAGGAACAATTTTCTCAATGCATCAGAATTATTATGTTTGTATTTACAGAGATGTATTTTTTCCAAGCTTCAAGTTTTTTCCAGTTACATAGAAGAATCATTATTTGTATAATACCTACTGAAGAAGGCCTGCCGAGTAGGTTGCTCAGCGTAGAGTAAACTTGGGCATAAAGATTTTATGAAATAAGAAAAATAATAATTCATGGAAAAATATAGTTTATAACCCCCATCTGGGTGGAAATATCCTGTGTATTCCATCTCCAACGACGAATTCTGGGCATACTTTCAGAAAACGGGAGGACAAATATTTCGATAGTCGAGTGGAACCCTCAGCATGGGGTCTGGTCCGAAAACGATAGTGGTTCCCCGAGTGCAGACCGTTTATGGTGGGCCGCATCTCATCAGAGGGACCAGAGGCGACTTCTCCAGCGTCGACCTGAGAAATGTTTTTGTCGTTTACCGTTCGTTACGGCGTCGTTCCTATCTACGGTAGTTTACCGGATTCCGCCTTGCATCCCATTTTGAATAATAAAGTGGTGAAGAAGAATTTATGAAAGACTTCGAGGAAAACGGTACCAGTTTCTGCGAGTGACGCGGTTTACAATAATATTGGAAGTGAAATTATCATTTCCTGTATTGCTTGAAGAATTCAATTCGTAAAGATGTTTGAGTTACAACGAATAAATACGCAGGTTCTCACCATCCATCTAAACTCTTTACATTATTATTTACAATATTTTTTGACAATTTTTAATTTCTGAATTTGTATTTATATAAGAAATTTTGTGCTGAACCAGAATATACTAATTTATTGTGATAATTATATGGACTTGATAGAAAAACGCTTAAAACACGTTTTTGGCCCATTTTGGTTTATTATTTTTAATACTGAAACTTTGGTATCGACCAAGAAAAATGTTTAACCCCCCCCCCCCCTCAAAATTTGTTGGTTTACGTTTCAAGGTACGTAGAATCCGAAAATCAAATAACAATTTTGTAGTTCCACTTTCCTTAGTTCCCATGGACCGATTTTGATGATATGTCGTTTATGGACTCCATTTGTGGTCTAGTTGTGCCCCGATGCTTTTGGTTGATGTCAGTCACTTCTGGGGTTGAAACTTTGAAAACGCCCTAGCTCAAATATTCTGATATAGAGGTATTGTTTTTGTCTTCAATTTAAAATAGTAATGAATTTTTAGAATCAAATGAAACTATCCGGACCTCTGTAGGACCAACCATTCGCTCCCTATGAAAACTTAAGGGTTTACTTCGATAAAACAGAAACACGAGCGTAAATCACCGAACAAGACTAATCTCCGTTCAAATTCTAGCTGACTAAAATGCGATCGCTGATCGTTTCTTCGAGTTGTATTCAGTTTTGCTTGCTTAGCAACCAGTATTCAAATTTCCCATATGAAACTCACATGACCAGGGTAAGAAGCCCGACCAGTCTTGCATTGTCTTGGATGTGCAAGTTGTCAATGGCAGCTTGGACGTGGAGCAGACCTGGCGGGCTAAGATGAGAAAATATGATAGAGATGATACAGTGGTCCTAATTACTGGCGATACATGGAATGAGGTTTTCTCTGATGCGCAGCATGTACTTAGTACCCTTGCAAATTGGTTCTCCCGTAGTCTATTAACACTGAATATGAGTAAAACGAAATATCTACTCATTGGGAGTGGGAAGGAGGGCATAAATATCGAATCTCATTTCATGGTTTTTCATTGTTGTGGTGGTACCACCCTTGTTGTGGTGGTAGTACCCCCCCCCCCTTCCAGCTGTTCGTGTCGCAAATTGGACAGGGTGACTAGTTTTCGTTACCTCGGTATTATGATTGAAGAGGATCTAACGTGGAAAACGCATGTAGATGTTATCCATAAAAAGTTGAGGATTCTTCTTGATGTTTTTTATTATGTTAGAAGAGTATTCAGACGAGACAAGCTTCGTCAACTTTATACTGCACTTGTTCAATCAATCATCCAATACGGCATTGTAGCATGGGGGTGTACATATCCGACGCATTTAGAAAGAATAAAATTTATTCTATAACATTTAATGTTATGCAAAGATATATCTTGAAGGTTATTATGAAAAAAAAAAAAAACGCTGCTTTACTCTAGCGTAGATCTTTTAAACGAGTTTAAGGTATTCACCCCCCGCCAACTGTTTTTAAAATCGCTTCTACTAATGTTCCATCGCAACCCAGGTATAGTCCGTGATAGCCATCAACATGACCATCATACCCGTTTCAGATTGATTGGGAATGTGGTTACGCCTAAGCATGCGCTTTCACGAACTGCTAGATCCCCACAGTATGTTATGTATTTAGTTCATCGTATTTGAGTTCAACCCTTAAATCCCCAAGTAAACTTACACGCTCTGAATATAGAAAAGAAGTAATTGAGTGGATACTGATATTAGGAGTTGTGGAAGCAGAGAACATAATTCGTAGTATATATGTATAAACATAGGAGCAGTAATGTGATCGATTGAGAGGAAATAACTGTTTTGTTTGTTTTTTCTGACTTGTATAATCAAATTTTAGTTTGGCGCGGCTCTTGTGGGGCGCTACAGGCATTTTGCCTTCTGCCTTGCAATAAAGTTGTTTTATTTTCTAAGTGCAAAGGTGTTTGAATTAATTTATATGATGAATTGTACAACTTAAGAAATAAATAAATAAAATGATTCATGGCAAGCAGTGTCGGAACTAAAAGGAGAGGTACGCAACAACTTCAGGGTGATGGCTGCAACCTTGAGGGGGCGCGGAGTGTGGTGCGGGAAAAGTGCCACAGATTTGCGCGAGTTGGGCATCTCGGTAGGTGTACTCGGTGGTATCACCACCCTCGTCCTGCTAGGCTCATATTTCAACTGGTGGTCGTTTTATAGAGGCACTTCCCTTCATCCCCCTCTCCCACCCCCACCTTCCTCATCTTCCCTCATCCCTAGGGCTGGCGTCGGGTGAGTCCTCGGCGTTTTCCCCATTAATATTTCATTTGTTCTTATATTTTACATAATGGCGTGTCCCCTGCTTTTTCAGGAGAGTTTAAAAAAAGTGACAATGGCAAAGCTGTGATCTTTACAGACGAGTGAACTATACAAAAAAAATAGTAACTTTTGTGAAATAATTCGCAGGGTTTTTTTTCATTCGATTTTCGTATTCTACTTACCTTGAAACGTGAAACATCAAAACAGGGGGAGGGGTTAACTTTTTTTTTCTTGCTCGATTCCAATGGTTCCTAATTGAAAATAATAAGCCAAAAGAACTAAAGACTCTGGCAAGAGCGTGGAGCGATACGTAAAATGGAGCGGAAGTTCCCGACTTTGACACCAGAGTGAGCTCGAAAACATCACTGGGTCGCTTTAGATTGGTAAAGTCTGAAGAAGAACAAATTTGGCTACCGGTTTGTAAAACCCATTTTATTTCTAAGTAAAGAAGCCGAATGAACAGGTTCGATAAATATTTTCATCTTATCTGTTAAGGTTTAGGATAATGAAGTTTATAGAGTTCAATTTTTTTTACTCAGACATTTCAGGCAAGAAATTTCATAATGCTCGCAAGTGATTGTGCAAATTGTGGACCACCCAGACATGGTATTGCCATGCAGAAAGGCACATCTACCTCCTCCTGTGTCCAACATCCGCAGGTAATTTCCCCGACGGTGAGTGGGCTGGCGGATATGATTGAAACTATCTTTCGTCGTCGACAAGTGAATATCTGACCTAGCCGTCATAAGAATAGGTTCGGAAATAACAGTAGAGGGTCGGCCTCGATGAATGAAAGGCTCCCATTGTCTACAATTGGTTTCACCGACCACTCAAAAGGCCCACACGGTCTTTCTGAGCTCTCAATCGCTCCTGTCATCACTCAACATCCTCTATTTTCTAAGCACGACCATACATCGAGGGTGACAAGAATAAACAGTGGGTATCACTCGTCAACCAGTGTGGGTTACAGATAAGATGATAAAAACAAAAATGCCAATATGGTAAGTAGGGAGAGGACTTTTATGTGATCAAAAAATCTAAATACGTTCACGGAATATTGTGCATTAAAACATGAACGTGGGACTATAATAGCAGTTGAACTACAAAATAACACGATTCAAGAAACATGGAACATGCTTTAGCCATGCCTTCAGCGGTCGAAGCTTCTCGAACGTTCTTGGTATAATACAAGTTTGCAAATGAGCTTCCTCACTCGCTCTTCCGTGGAAGTAGACGATGACTCAATCTGTAAAGCAGTCTCAATCGCAACAAAGGTATTCTTATTATTAAGAAATCGAGAACATCCAAAGCGTCGAAGAACAAATCACAACTAAAAGCCCGCGTTCATAACAACATCTCGCCTAGGTTTCAAGATCCTTTGATTACATTCGTAAAAACCGAGCCAACCAACAACATCAATATTGTTAGGGATTGAGATACATCCAAATGTAATTGTAATTATGATGAGAGATCCAACGTGATCTAATATTGTTTAGGATCATCAATAAAAACTCTAGTTCCGTGTTTGACTCCGATTGTCTTGTTCTCAGTAGAAAATTCGTATTTCACTATATTCTTAACAGTGGTGGCAGCGGTGGGATAGTGAATCCGTGAAGTCGTTAGGGAGAAGAGTTACCATTCTTGAACTTGAAAAGCACAATTCAATTACAAAATGATTGATGGTGGTTTACCTCTTGGAGAACTGGAGACACGAGATGTCCTAAGCGATGTCATGCACAAGATCGAGGGCATGGCAAGGCTGACTATAGAACAATACTTGAATGCTGGTAAAATTGCACTAAAGTTGCCGGATGGATCAGGTGAAGATGATTCATCTTGTACTAAGCAGCCAAGAGTAAAATCGCGTTCGATTGCTATAATATTGGCAGAAGCCCTCAGTATGGCCTCAAAGATTGAAGTAAGGTCTAATACAGAGCTACTGATACGTGAGTGTGCTAACACGACTAACAAGTCAGTTGAAGTTCTGCAATATCGTCCTCATGTTACACGGGAAATTCCACAAAATTGGAAATATACCAACCGACATCTGGTATGTTGGGAATGTGGAGTTGATGGACATACGAGAAGAGGTTGCCCTTTTCGGATTTCAGGTACGCAGCGAAGAGTTGGAATTGAGAGTTCGTTTTGTTAGAATTGTGGAAAGGGAGGCCTCAAGCGTATGAATTGTTATAGCAGAAGACGCAACAAGAGCTCTGGGAAAGAGGAACCAGAGCGGAATGAGAAGCTAGAGAATAGCTTCGCAGGTCATAGAAAAGAGGATTCGATGACGGAAAATGAGGAATTGACTACAGCGAAATCGGGTCGAGTGGGCAGTGAGCAGCTTAAAAAGAGTGATTGGAGGATCGAACCACAACTAACGAATGAGGAGGTGGAAATCGAAGGTGTAGATGTTTTAAAATTGGGGCAGGAAGTTGTTGAGCTTTATCGGTGTCTGGGAAAGAAATATGAAAATATGATAGACCTTGAAAATGTAGAAACAAAGTTGGAATTGGAAGGAGGACTTGGAATCGGGATCAATAAAAGAGTCGAGCTAGAACCTCGAGAAGTTGAGAAGAAAGAGCATCAATGGAAGGTTGACGAAAGAAGAAAAGAGGAAAGAGGCATGAAAAAATCTATTGCGGTACAAAAATTCATATCTGAAGATCTGATCGGAAATTATAAAGGACAAGGGTCATAAACGGAGAATAATAAAGGAAAACAACACAAGGTAATACCAGTCATATCTGAACCAAACAATGAAGCGAAGAAACCTGTAATTCTAACTACTGATGATTGGAGTTGGCCGCGCTTTGAAGACTCAGAGTACGGGAAGAACTTGAAGTGAAGGATCCCAAACTCTACAAACAGATTCTGGAACGGAGAAAAACGGTACGTAGATAAAGATGGAAAAGTCGTTCCAAAGAACTCCGAATCGAACGTAGTGCAGAATAGTTGGACCAGGGTCTCTTGAAAGAACAAGAATTGTTAGTATCCATGGCTATTCACAAAACATATGGATACCGAATTCGAAAACAGAAAAAAAGGGGAAGCGTTAGGGATTGAGATACATCCAAATGTTATTGTAATTATGACGAGAGATCCAAGGTGATCTAATATTGTTTAGGATCATCAATAAAAACTTTAGTTCTGTGTTTGACCCCGATTGTCTTGATCTCAGTAGAAAATTCGTATTTCACTATATTCTTAACAATATAATCCAATAAATCGATGTTGGTTTTTACCGCGAATGTTGTTTACAGTTCTTTAAAATCGGCGGTATATCTCAACTTCGTCCATATTTACAGCTGTTCTGGCAAGATATAATTTACGCATAAATTGAGGGCTTTTCAACGAGTGGCGAACTATTTTCATGAAATTAAATGTGTTATTGGCGGATCATATAAAATGCTTTCAAAATGTCCATTATAACGATCAATTCAACGGAGGAATAAGGATTGGGCTGGAACCTCCCTGTCGAGAAACTGTCTTTCTCAGCTAGGTATTTGATTCAACTCAACGAAGGAAGAGGTTTTATCGACTGAGAGAACAGTTTGGACTTTTTAGCATGTTCATCGAGTCAGACATCGTATAGGAAATCATACATTTTTTAAATAAATTTACACAGAATGTTATCAGGAATCGATGTAAAGTAGTCTGGAATCGATTCCCATGAATAAAAAATGTATAAATTCTCCATTCCAAAGAATTCGTGGCCACTACAATAGCTTCGTATCCCTGGAGAACAGGTTGTCCTGGAGAAAGAAGAATCCCACTCATGGATGTCACATTTTCCACTCAAGAAGGTTTTTGAATCAGTCAGGAATGATGGGCTGAACTCAGGAATCCCAATAACCCAGATCCATTCTAATCCAGGATTCCTCATAGATCACAATAGTCAGATATCGATCCGTACGCCAACTCTTCTACGCCATGATGTGTTGGACTTGCGTTGAAAATTGGCTCATCAATCTCGAAAGACTTGTCAGGTCGAGCTGTTTGATCTGCCAGCCAAGATCGGGCCTCGCAGACATCAAAACCGGACCATTCCGATCACGATAAAAGTTTTCTCTCCAGAATTATTAACCGGAAGAAAAAATACTTTTGGCGGAGGACGGGAACATCTTCCTACATATCGGCCTCGCGTCATTCATATCAGACGAGAAGAACCTTCACCTTGAAGCTTCCCCTTTTGTTGACTCCTGGCCAGGCCCGTTTTAGGCTATCTAGATCGTAATGGGAATTTTTTTGGTGCACTCTTTTGTACGACCAGCTCCGCGTGGGACACCGCACCCGTATTATTTGCTTAGCGCCTTCTCAGATTAAACGCTCGTAACGAGGTATCAGAGTCGATAAGGATTTCACAGCCTTGCACGCCTCCAACACAAGAGTTAAGAACCAACCAATACCCTGGCTGCAAGAGCTGGTGCATCAAGTGAGAATCTTGCTACTCTAAAACAAGAGTGTGTGGCACACAACAGACCTTATCCGTAGGTACCACGACAGACGAGTTGATTCCAGAAAGAATAGCAAATACGATGATCATTCCAACAAACAATTCTCTTTCAATGGAGGCGTGAGATCCTCAGTAATAAAACTCCTCCTTTGCCGAGCTTTCGGTACATTTATCACCTTCCTCAGAGCTCGATGGATGTGTTACCGAGTGAACATCACATCAACGTCATTTTGAAACCGGGTAGTTACTGGTGGGAAATGAAGATTTGGAGCTACCGCAGGTGAAATGCAGAAAAGGGGGGGGAGGATTTAAAACATCAATTCCAGATTTAAGTATGAAGTAATAAATATGAGGATCCACGGCTTACATAACAGAACAGTATTAACACCGAGAGAACATTGTTCTCGCCAAGCAGTGGATTCTCACATTTTTTACTTCACATTAAATATGAATAGATTTTATAACTGGAAATGATTTTTTTTTTTTTCATTCCTTTTTTTAAAAAGGGGGGATTTAAAAAACGTCTACCAAGTGGGTGTGGCATGTAGCATCCTCTTATCTATAACCCGATTGTATAGATGATCCGATGCATAATAGTTAATCTCATAATACAATCTCTAAGTACCTACCTTGCACTACCCTCTTTGGGGACCCTACATTGATGGAAAATGTAGAAGTTATGGCTATTACAAGGATTTAATGTTGCCCATGCGCTAAAAATACATTCGATTTGGGGGCGGTGATTTTCATTTACAGCCCAATTCGCATAATCCCTGAAAATTTCATCGAAATTAGATGGAAATGTAGAAGTTATGGCTGTAACAAGGACATACACGTTTATCATATCAGCATAATATCATCGTTTATAATATCAGTCCGGGAGTGATGATTTTTATGGAGGACCATATAGAGGACGCCAACCAGCACAATCTCTGAGAATCCCATCGCAATCGGATGAAAAATGTAGAAGTTATGGCTGTGGCAAGGATTTCACGTTTGCGCATGCGCAGCTATCAGCGCAGGCTACTATCAGTCCGGGTGTAATGATTTTCATAGGGGACCATCTACACGCCAACCCGCACAATCCCCAAAAATTTCATCAATCGGATGAAAAATTTGGAAGTTATGGCTGTGACAAGGAATTCATGACAGAAAGACAGACACGGAACAAAATTTGTTCAGGAAAGTCTAAAACGTAAAAATCGAGTGGAAAATTTGATTTTGGATAACTTTTGTTTTCCAATCTTGAAAAGTGAAAACAAAGCTTCCGCTAACTTGGTAGACTCGGAAGCAATATGAGGATCCGCAACTTACAGAACAGAACAGTCTTAACACCAAGAGAACACTGCTCTCTCCACATTTTAACCTTGAAAAGGTTTTAGCGATGGGACCCCCCGCCGAAAAACGACAGGAAAAATCGACAGTAAAAAGCGACAGGAAAGTAGCGCTATGATTTATCATATGCTTGACGACAAATATGCTTGACAACCTGATGTTATTATGAATAAGGAGGTATCTTAAATATTACAGTGGAATAAAGATAAAGAGGGAGAGGGAGCAAAAACCTTTTCAAGGTATGTCACATTTTAGCCATTAGGCTCTAAGCGGAAATCATCCGGGGGTGCAGGGGGCGAAGTTTTACTTCATATTTTGCAGGCGAGTTTTACTTCATATTTAAATCCGAAATTAATATTTTAACCCCCCTTATTATTTTCTTATTATTTTATTTTATAGTTTATTATTTTCAATAAAGCACCTTTGGAATCGACCAAGTATTCTTTTTAACCTCCCTCAAATATGTTGGTTTACTTTTCAAGGTGAGTAGGTACGTAGAATCCAATAATTCTGCCCGCAATCCTCGGCACTTTCTTCAGTTAGCATGAGCAGATTTTGATGAAATTTTGTATATGGGCTCCATTTATGGTCTAGTTGAGCCCCGAAGCTTTTGGTTGATGTAAGTCACTTCTAAGGGATGAAAAATAAGGGTTGAAATTTTGATAACTACCTAACTCAAAAAATGTACGATATAAAGGTAGTGGTTTTCCATTAATTTAAGATAGTATTGAATTTTTAGAGACCAAGCGGAGCCCTGTAGGACAAACCGTTCGCTCCCTACGAGAACTTAAGGGTTGGCCTTCGATAAATCAGAAACAAGAGTGTGAATCGCAAGAGGTCTAATCTCCGTTCAAATTTTAGCTGACCGAAATGCGATCGATGTATTTCTTTATGTTGGTTGGTGGTAACAATGGCAAAGTCGTGTTCTTTGCAGACGAGTGATCCATATAGAAAAATAATAAATCTTTGTGTAATAATTGGCAGAGTTTCATTTTACCTGCAATAGCTCCAAATCTTCATTTCCCACCAGTAACTACCCGGTTTTAAAATGACGTTGATGTGATGTTCACTCGGTAACAGTGCTAATCGAGCTCTGAGGAAGGTGATAAATGTACCGAAAGCTCGGCAAAGGATGAGTTTCATTCCTGAGGACTTCATTCCCAATCAATTTGACAGGGTATTATGGAACTCGAAGGACTAATAATAATGGGGTATTTCAGTCAATTAAAAAAAAAAAAAATTTCAAAAGGTTTTTTTTAAAAGAGTTCAGGAATAACGGTAATCGGGTCTGTTCGTCGAGAAGTTAGAAGAAATTTTGATATACAGGTATTGGTTTTCCATTAATTTAAGATAGTACTGAATTTTTAGAGACCAAGCGGAGCCCTGTAGGACTTACGGTAAGTCAGAATCACGAGTGTGAATCGCAAAAGAGGCCTAATCTCCGTTCAAATTTTCTGTCTGTTTAGAAGAAATTTTCTGTCTGTTTAGAAGAAATTAGGGAAGCTAATGAAAGTTAAAGATTTGAATGAAATGAGGTGGCAACTTGTTGTGACGTATTAACTTGCTGACCTTGGATCGAGACATTCGTATTAACTTGTCTCCAGTACACTGTGCATTCCACTAATCCCGTGTGGTCTCGAACGCCTCGTGGCCTTGGATACTACAAAATACTACGCATACACGCCCATGGCATAGTATGTGTGTTAATGGAGGCCCGCCTTTTTTAAAACGTGTGATCTCTTTATTTAATTTTTCTAGCACATGTTATAGTATCAATGGGCAAAAATTTGGAGTATAGAGGTTTTCAATGGTGCTGAATCCAAATTTGAGGTCAAAAACCTGAATTCCCGACCAACCGAAATACCCCATTGTTTTGACTGATTTTTGAGAGCGTAGTTCACAATTTAAGTTCAGAATTTCAGACAAATCCGACAGAGGGGGTGAGAGTTGGGCAAGTGGCGGGAGAGGCCGGAGTGAGGGGGTGAGGCAAGTGACTTCTAATGGGGGGCCTCACGACTCGGCTTCTTGATCCCCAGCCCGAGATAGCCTGACACTAACCGATCCACGAAGTTCCCCTCACAGCTAATGAGTAGTAGGTACCCCCTTAATAACCCAGAAGAGACTTGAACATGATCTTCCGTTTTGAGTAGTTTTACAGACGGAAGGAGCCCAAAATATCGATACCTTAAAGCACAAAGGCGTTATGTCCAAAAATCTTACTTTTGAGATAAATGGGTCAGTCACATCATAGGACTATACTCCTTCATAAGGATACATGATTGTAGCTTTAAAAACTTTGAAAATGACTTAAAACGGAAAAATTGACAGGGTTCTATGTGCTTCTATGCCATTCTATGGTTCTATGCCATTTTATAGCATTTTCTTTTCCGTATCCAAACCGCTGATATTGGTTTGTATGTCAATTTGCTTAGTTTTTAGGACTTAAACAAACAAAAACATATAAGTTAAGGGGTGGGCGAGTTAGATTCTCAACAGGATCGCATTCGACGATTTCTGACCCGGTTCCTGGTGGAGTTGATGTCATGTTCACTTGATACGAGAAAGTAAATGAGTGGAATCGCAAGGTCGGATTATAACTGATGAGGGTCCTCCGGGGGAATTGCAAACAACCCCATTCGCCTAGCTGAAAAGTCTTCAACTTTCCTTCAAACAAGTACGTCAGATTCGTCAAGACCAAAAGGTTGTGAAATTTAGAACTCATAATTTTGGTCTCGGTCAACTACGTTAGAACCCTTTAAGCGAAAGGCCAATTTTATTCAAAATTCTAATTTTCCCAAAAATTGGCCCTACTAGTTAGGAAATTGTAGGAAACCGTAAACACGTTTACGTTTACTAATGAACTATTGACAATTCACAACTTAACCACCAAGAGATCGATAAGCTTCACTGGAAGCAGATTATATACCTAAGTGAATAAAAAATGGTACGTTGTACTGCGATATTAGAGAGTTTTTGCAGCCCACTAACGTGCCCGTGGAACCTTCTCACAAAGCGCAGTATCCACGGAACCCGTGAACTTTTCGAAACGTTGACTATTGGTGACGATCAAGCTGCCAATTTTGGCGGAGTCCGTTTAGAATCCCTGAACGTGGCTGGCCCGTGGCAAACCTTCCTATAGCATTTCAAAGCCAAATGAAACCTTTTCCAAGTCAAATGAAACTTTTTCCTAGTCAAATGAAACTTTTTCCAAGTCAAATGAAACCTTTTCAAACCAAATGAAACCTTTTCCAAACCAAATGAAACCTTTTCCAAACCAAATGAAACCTTTTCCAAGTCAAATGAAACCTTTTCCAAGTCAAATGAAACCTTTTCCAAATCAAATGAAACCTTTTCCAAGTCAAATGAAACCTTTTCCAAACCAAATGAAACCTTTTCCAAACCAAATGAAACCTTTTCCAAGTCAGATGAAACCTTTTCCAAGTCAAATGAAACCTTTTCCAAATCAAATGAAACCTTTTCCAAGTCAAATGAAACCTTTTCCAAATCAAATGAAACCTTTTCCAAGTCAAATGAAACCTTTTCCAAGTCAAATGAAACCTTTTCCAAATCAAATGAAACCTTTTCCAAGTAAAATGAAACCTTTTCCAAGTCAAATGAAACCTTTTCCAAGTCAAATGAAACCTTTTCCAAATCAAATGAAACCTTTTCCAAGTCAAATGAAACCTTTTCCAAACCAAATGAAACCTTTTCCAAACCAAATGAAACCTTTTCCAAGTCAAATGAAACCTTTTCCAAGTCAAATGAAACCCTTTTCCAAGTCAAATGAAACCCTTTTCCAAGTCAAATGAAACCTTTTCCAAATCAAATGAAACCATTTTCAAACCAAATGAAACCTTTTCCAAACCAAATGAAACCTTTTCCAAGTCAAATGAAACCTTTTCCAAACCAAATGAAACCTTTTCCAAGTCAAATGAAACCCTTTTCCAAGTCAAATGAAACCTTTTCCAAGTCAAATGAAACCTTTTCCAAGTCAAATGAAACCCTTTTCCAAGTCAAATGAAACCTTTTCCAAGTCAAATGAAACCGTTTCCAAGTTAAATGAAACCTTTTCCAAACCAAATGAAACCTTTTCCAAGTCAAATGAAACCCTTTTCCAAGTTAAATGAAACCTTTTCCAAGTCAAATGAAACCTTTTCCAAGTCAAATGAAACCTTTTCCAAATCAAATGAAACCTTTTTCAAACCAAATGAAACTTTTTCCAAGTCAAATGAAACCTTTTCCAAGTCAAATGAAACCTTTTCCAAGTCAAATGAAACCCTTTTCCAAGTCAAATGAAACCTTTTCCAAGTTAAATGAAACCTTTTCCAAACCAAATGAAACCGTTTCCAAGCCAAATGAAACCTTTTCCAAACCAAATGAAACCTTTTCCAAGTCAAATGAAACCTTTTCAAACCAAATGAAACCTTTTCCAAACCAAATGAAACCTTTTCCAAACCAAATGAAACCTTTTCCAAGTCAAATGAAACCTTTTCCAAGTCAAATGAAACCTTTTCCAAATCAAATGAAACCTTTTCCAAGTCAAATGAAACCTTTTCCAAACCAAATGAAACCTTTTCCAAACCAAATAAAACCTTTTCCAAGTCAAATGAAACCTTTTCCAAGTCAAATGAAACCTTTTCCAAATCAAATGAAACCTTTTCCAAGTCAAATGAAACCTTTTCCAAGTCAAATGAAACCTTTTCCAAGTCAAATGAAACCTTTTCCAAGTCAAATGAAACCTTTTCCAAATCAAATGAAACCTTTTCCAAGTAAAATGAAACCTTTTCCAAGTCAAATGAAACCTTTTCCAAGTCAAATGAAACCTTTTCCAAATCAAATGAAACCTTTTCCAAGTCAAATGAAACCTTTTCCAAACCTTATGAAACCTTTTCCAAACCAAATGAAACCTTTTCCAAGTCAAATGAAACCTTTTCCAAGTCAAATGAAACCCTTTTCCAAGTCAAATGAAACCCTTTTCCAAGTCAAATGAAACCTTTTCCAAATCAAATGAAACCATTTTCAAACCAAATGAAACCTTTTCCAAACCAAATGAAACCTTTTCCAAGTCAAATGAAACCTTTTCCAAACCAAATGAAACCTTTTCCAAGTCAAATGAAACCCTTTTCCAAGTCAAATGAAACCTTTTCCAAGTCAAATGAAACCTTTTCCAAGTCAAATGAAACCCTTTTCCAAGTCAAATGAAACCTTTTCCAAGTTAAATGAAACCTTTTCCAAACCAAATGAAACCGTTTCCAAGCCAAATGAAACCTTTTCCAAACCAAATGAAACCTTTTCCAAGTCAAATGAAACCTTTTCCAAACCAAATGAAACCTTTTCCAAGTCAAATGAAACCTTTTCCAAATCAAATGAAACCTTTTTCAAACCAAATGAAACTTTTTCCAAGTCAAATGAAACCTTTTCCAAGTCAAATGAAACCTTTTCCAAGTCAAATGAAACCCTTTTCCAAGTCAAATGAAACCTTTTCCAAGTTAAATGAAACCTTTTCCAAACCAAATGAAACCGTTTCCAAGCCAAATGAAACCTTTTCCAAACCAAATGAAACCTTTTCCAAGTCAAATGAAACCTTTTCCAAACCAAATGAAACCTTTTCCAAGTCAAATGAAACCTTTTCCAAGTCAAATGAAACCTTTTCCAAGTCAAATGAAACCCTTTTCCAAGTCAAATGAAACCTTTTCCAAGTTAAATGAAACCTTTTCCAAACCAAATGAAACCGTTTCCAAGTTAAATGAAACCTTTTCCAAACCAAATGAAACCTTTTCCAAACCAAATGAAACCTTTTCCAAGTCAAATGAAACCTTTTCCAAACCAAATGAAACCTTTTCCAAGTCAAATGAAACCTTTTCCAATTCAAATGAAATCTTTTCCAAGTCAAATGAAACCCTTTTCCAAGTCAAATGAAACCTTTTCCAAATCAAATGAAACCTTTTTCAAACCAAATGAAACCTTTTCCAAACCAAATGAAACCTTTTCCAAACCAAATGAAACTTTTCCCAAACCAAATGAAACTTTTGACATGGATATGTCTTAGTTCTGGGGTCATTCCAAAATTTTCGACACACAAACAATGCAACGTTTTTTTTCTGATGCTGTTGAACGCAGGAAGGAATGAGATGTTACTCACGATCATATGTTAGTAAACATACGCATAATTCAGCTTTCCGTACAGGTACATTCATATTAGGGACCATGTACCATGTTTAATAAATTGAGAGCTTTCCAATGAGTGGTGAACGATTTTTGTGGGGTGGAAAATGAGGAAGTTAGTTTTCCCTAGGAACGATTGGTTGTACGTGAAAAGCATCAGAAAAGCTGATCAGTGATCATCAACTTTGATGATGTATAGAAGTATGTATCGACTGACCCTGCCTCTCAAATTTCAGCTTCCTGCGTTCAACAGCATCAGAAAAAAAACGTTGCATTGTTTGTGTGTCGAAAATTTTGGAATGACCCCCAGAACAAAGACATATCCATGTCAAAAGTTTCATTTGGTTTGGGAAAAGTTTCATTTGGTTTGGAAAAGGTTTCATTTGGTTTGGAAAAGGTTTCATTTGGTTTGAAAAAGGTTTCGTTTGATTTGGAAAAGGTTTCATTTGGTTTGGAAAAGGTTTCATTTGACTTGGAAAAGGTTTCATTTGGTTTGGAAAAGGTTTTATTTGATTTGGAAAACGTTTCATTTGGTTTGGAAAAGGTTTCATTTGACTTGGAAAAGGTTTCATTTGGTTTGGAAAAGGTTTCATTTGGCTTGGAAATGCTATATTTATAACAGTACATTTTTTTAAATCGTCAATTGGACGATAAAAAATGACAACGGACGAACAACTTTTCCAGCTGGCTTTACTCGGGGGCAGTTAGCAACGTGATTGCGCGCTCTAGGTAGACGGTCCAAGGCTCATTAAGCTGAAGTTTCCCATTGGCTACAAACACTTTCTTAACGTTTACAGAGATGATTCAATATGAAACCCTCACTCCAGAAATGGTGAATGGTTGTATAAACAACTTTTTTTTCTGCTCGCCATGGTACTGGTGGTACAGTTTTCCCAAAAATACGAGTTGGAAGCCACAACTGGCAGTCCCCATTACTCTCAATCAAATGGAGAACCCGAGAATGTCAAATCAAATCGATTATTATTGAAAAAAACTCGGCGTTCCGTGGCAAGCCCCCTGGACCCCCGGTTACCTCTATTTACTTACTTCGGACAAAATTATTGAAACACAGAATGTGTTTTCTAGTAGTAGTTTCTTGTTTCTAGTAGTACTTTCCTCCCACTAAATCAGAATCTCAATCAGAATTAGAATCACCAGGTTACACGATCCTGAGTTCCGTATCATCGGTATCCATTTTCACATACCTAATTTCGCTACTTTCCTCCTACTAAATCAGAATCTCAATCAGAATCACTAGGTTACACGATCCTTAGTTCCGTATCATCGGTATCCATGTTGTCGTCCCGGATTTCGTAAGCTTTTTCTCTAGTTACCTAGTCCATGGCTAAAACACATTCTGTGTTAAAATACCTAATCTCGGTTTGCTAGCCTACTGAACCACCTATGTAGGCTGGATTGTCGTGTTATGCAGTCAAATGTTAGCTTTTCGGTATTCAAACAAAATGAACCTTTTAGAACGTTACTTTGGTTTATCTAATCAAATACTAACATCGGAGTACCTTCTCTCTGCCCAGAGCTCAGATAATTTTAAATTCTACAGTACATTGAGAGATGGGTTCGTTAGAAGGAGTACAGGACTGAGTCATAATGCGCTCAAATTTCTGGTAAAGGTGAGGTGCGAACAACTTAATCTAAACGCCAGGTTGTGGACGCGAGGAAAGCAGGAGGCTCAATGTTCGCTTTGTAATCTGGGCATGGAAGAGGTCATTTTTCATTTTTTATGCAAATGCCCTATAATTTCAGAAATTAGAGTTCGGCATTTGCAAAAAAATTATTTCGAGGGTTTTGAGGTGGTAGCTATGTTAAACAGCACCAACGTTGAGGTTTTGAGGAATTTTTATCATTGTTTTAATGATGCCATCAAATACAGAAACTTTTTGGTAGAGCAATTTAATTTTTAAAATTCGTATCTAATAATTTCTTAAATTTATATATTAAGGAAAAATGAAGTGTACACTTAAGTTGATTTATACAGGACGAGATATTCAAAATTTTAAAAAATCCAAGTTTTTTTTCTTTATTTTCTATTCTATGAACCTCTGTACATTTAGTACTAAGTAAGTACTAGCAGTAAGTTAAATATAAGTTATAACTAACGGACAAAGTGCGCAGACCCGGACTGACGGCGGAATGCCAAATCCTATTTGTATGTTTTCCAAAACTATTTTGTAGTCTTTTATTTTGAATAAATATGTTTCTTCTTCTTCTAATCAAATACTAACTTGACAAAAAAAAAATCACCAAATTAAATTAATCACCAAATATTTATGGTACAATTGTGTAACAAAATGTGAGGTTCACAGTAAGAAATCCTATCATTTACTAAAGTTATTAAGCGCGAACTTTTAATGAAATTTTTATATAAAAATGTTTGCATATAGGATGGGACAAATTTAACTTTCTAACCATAGAAATATAGTGATGAAATGTTTACCTACTTTTCAAACTGAGAGAAAACACAAACCAAGGAAAGTTTATTTTTCAGGCTCACGAGAATCAAGAAAGTATTTTTACACTTACTCATTCTTCCTTGGAAAATAACAATGGTAAGGCGAGAATTACTTCAGAAAATGGAGACGATGAAGGCAACTCGAGTTTTCCACGGCTGAACTGAGTTGTTATCAAATTATAACCGACCTGATGCGCCCAAAACACGCCTTGTCGTAGAAACACCATTATTGTGGGTACAGAGGCTCAGGTGTCATGGAAGAACGAGGAGAGCATGCGAAGAGAGGAGATTGCTTCTAAGCCTTCTGTAGGGAAGGATAATAGGGACCGGAGGGACTATAAGTGGCAGATTCAACTAAGACCATTATACTGCCGTTCGATGGGACGGCAGATTCTAAGGGACGATAACGGAAAACACTGACACACCGGACGATTGAATTGTTATCGTGGAGCTGATGGTAACCACGGCGAAGATAAACTATCTAACCACCTACGTCCGTCGTGCCTTACTCTAACGACATGCTGTAAAAATAGAGACGTTTCGCTACCACAATAATCTCACCGTTGAACGTAAATTAGTTTCATAAAGAAAAATTCCGATCTCCTTCCGATACCTATATCCTTTTCCGTAAATACCAACACCATTTTTATGAAAATTTAATGAGCTCAGACACAGACCGCTTAATAGGCCTTCAATGTGGATATATGCCGGTACAGTACCGACCTCTAAAATTTACTGTGCCGATACACATGGAAATTCAATTTTTCTCATCTCTCTGCTCATCTCATTTTTTTAGAATCAAATAAGAAGATGATGAAATCGCGTATTGTGTATACGTTGAATAATAGTGAGGGATTAGTGGACACATCGTTTCATTTTGATTCTTCTCGGTACGAGTAAAAAAGTCTGCCAAGTGGGTGTGGCACATAGCTTCCTCGTATCCACAACCCGATTATATATAGGATTTCCAAGTCAGATTGAGAATTTTCCAAATCAAATTTAGAATCTTCCAAATCAAAATAAGAACTTTCCAAATCAAATTGAGAACTTTCCATTTCTAACGACGAAACTACGAACAGTGATTATCCGTTAGTATAGCACAATCCAAAAGTTGCTGAACAATTAAAAAAAATTTCTTTTTAAATCCGACCAGCCGTTTAGGCCTTAATTTGGTACCCACATTATGTTATACATTAGGTTATCTATCCTATTGCACTTAGCCCGTCTGCAGCCCCTTCCCTCACATTGTCGCTACCTACCTTCGTCCAGACGGCTGGAAACAATAAACAACATGTTCCTTTTTGGAGAGGATTCGCTAACATCTTCGGTCGTTGACCCATTTACTAGTTGCGATCTGTACTTCAACGATGAACGATCCCGGGAGAGAAAGTGGCAGTGAGATCTTTTTCGTCTCTTCTACAAAATATTATACCTGTGTCAAAAAATTCTGAGTTCTCAATTTGATTTGGAAAATTCTCAATTTGATTTGGAAAGTTCTCAATCTGACTTGGAAAACCTATAGATGATCCGATGCATAGTAGTTAATCTCAAAACCAATCTCTAAGTACCTTCCACTACCCTCATAGGGGACCATCTACACGCTAATCAGGACAATCCTAGAAAATTTCATCAAATTCGGATAAAAAATGTAAGTTTTATAGCTGTTACAAGGGTTGCGCAGATACTTCTGTAAATTTTAAGGCCTTGATCTTCATTGGGGACCATCTACAACCTAATCAATTACAAGGTAATTCACGTTTGCGCATGCGCAGTGGCTACTATCAGTCCGGGGATGATGCTCTTCATTGGGGACCATCTAAAACCTAATCCGCATAATCCCTGAAAATTTCATCGAAATCGGGTAGAAAATGTGGAAGTTATGGCCGTTACAAGGTAATTCACGTTTGCGCAAGCGCAGTGGCTACTATCAGTCCGAAGGTGATGATTTTCATAGGGGACCGTCTACACACCAGCCCGCACAATCCCTGAAAATTCATAGAAATCGGACTATAACTTCGTATAGTTATGCCCGTTACAAGGAATTCATGACAGACACACAGACAGACACAGAACCAAAATTGTTCAGAAAGGTCTAAAACGCAAAACGCTAGTGAAAATTTTGATTTTGGAAAACTTTTTTTTTCATCCTTGAAAAGTGAAAACAAAGCTTCCGCTACCTTGGTAGACTCGGAAGCAAAATACATGAAAATGATTAGGACTAGTAAGTTGAGGAGAAACAACGCGGTGCGGGTTAGCATTCTCATTAGCTGCAAGTTTGCCCTTGTTACCACTTATAGCGAATTCTCGAGGAAAAAATTAAGCAATTGCAACGGCATTATAAATTGTAATGACAAAAATTAAAAAAAAAAAATTAAACAAAAAATCTACATATTTGAAATATAGTAGACAATAAGTTTTTCGTTTGGAACATCTATAATTGAAAGGAAAATGCTACTGAAACAGTACTCAAACTTCCTCAGACTGCCGGAACTTCCCACAGTGTTCAGCACTCAGGCTTTTTCGGTAGAAAAATAAAATTCCCTGAGTTTTCCAGTAGAGTACAATTCCCAGAGTATTTCGGACCCTGCTCACTAGGATGAACGAACGGACATTTATCCACTTAGTTATAAGTAGTTTGGGAACGAATAATGCAATTCCATTAGGTACCTAATGCACATGAACAAGAATGATTGTTGTTAATTTTGAAAAATTGTAGGTCTCGACAGGCTCGTTAGTCGAAATACTCGTGCGTTCTCGATAACAGCTTTAAATAACACGTTATCTCGAAGCCGCGATTTGTTTTCAGAGCGATTTCGTGACTGCAGGCGACCGTTCCGGACTGGGGAAAACACTCCCGAAATTTTAAATGTTCCTCCGAGAAACCGTTTCCAACCCCTCGAGAGGCGTCATTGTTCAAATATGCCGGCGGTACGAGCGGATCACGCGCAAAAAAGAATTCGTTTACTCTAAAAAAAAAAAAAAAAAAAACAAGAAATAACCTTGAAAAAGAAGCCTCTACGGAATTTATCCATTAGGCTTCTCAACCCCCCCGTCGTGTCGGTTCTCACGGTTCGTGTAACCCCAGAAGCAGTTCAGCTCCCCGAGAAAAATTTATCAGGTCTTAAAAATACTTTCGTGACCGCAAATCGTCGTAGTGAGTACTTACAGGGGTTTCGAGTAAGGAAACCGCTCAAGAACATTTCGATTAGGCATCATTTCGTCGCTTTGGGGCTTCCAGGAAAATAAAAACCTATGATGGGCGAAACGTATTAAAAGACCGTGGAACCCTGAAAGGCAAATACTGAGGAAAGATGCGAAACGGAAGCATCTGGCTTTCATTCGCATTTTCAACTGTCAGTTTTGATGATGTTTGTGACAATTTTTTTGTTTTTCGATTCTCAACATAATAAAGTATTTATTGTTGAATTTCAAAATTTTCAATTTTTTAGCACTGGAGAATTATAAATTTTAATAGCTTATAATACCCCTAGAGAATTTATGAAGTGGGAAGAATTCCACGAGTCTCTGGGTGAGATACGGATGCATTTTTTAATACAATGTTCATTTGATGCAATAGATACATTTCTCAAAATTTTCGATTCTTGGGTTTCTGAAGAAGAAACTCTTGGAGGGCTAGAAACTAGTGCATGAAGGTCACTTCTATGCTTGCAAGGCCTTGAGTGCATTGTCGTACTACCTCCTGTAAAATATTAGTGGAAACAGTGATCACCAAATACAACTGACTTGGAGCTATGTCACTATTGCAAATGAGCGATATTACATCTCAACGGTTTCCAGATGGGAAGGTTGTCAAGTTTTCTCCAAAAATGTACCAAGTACTGGTGAGACATTCTTTGCAAGGAAACTGTTTTCTAACATACATCCTGCATCCCAGTACTATAAGTCCTTCCATATTGTCGTAGTAATGTTATTGAGTAAAGTTTAAAATTTTCCTTCTGACATTTTATGCCTTAACTTTGGCACATAGAATTTAAAAAAATTACCAACACCGGAAAGCGTTACTTTTGGTGACATTAATGGGAACAAATTAGTTTCACAAATTTCACGAAATTTCAAATTTCGACGAATTCAAAAACACGAAAAAAAATCTTAACCCTAGTTAAACAATGATGTCAATAGTGTCACCGAAAACATCTAAGGAACTTCAAGGCTGTCTTAAAAAAGTCACCGGAGTAACCAAATTCAATTACAATTTTCAATTTAATGGACAGCAGAATTTTTTTGTGGGCTATTGGAAGTCTCAAATAGTGTGATGACAAAAATTTCCAAAAAATCGATAAAAAAAGTTTTTAATTTTTGTTTTTAACATCATTTTTTGACTTCTTGTAACTTACAACAAATTGTTGAAAAATTCGGCTCTGCCCATTAATTTTTAAAATGCGGTTTTAATCTAGTTAATCTACCTTGAGACAGCAGTGGAATTCCCAAGATGTTTTCGGTGACACTAGTGGCACCATGGTCCAAAGAGGGTTAAAACTGTAAAATCCTGGAAAAACAAGGGGTTAAAACAAAATTGGCAGTAGAAATTTTTGTTGGAAATACCTAGTCGAACTGAAACCTGGATTTGTGTCCAGCATTAGTAAAATAGTCACCCAGTGGGTAGGTTTGCAAGGGGCAAAGGTTCTCACGGAAGTTTGAAAATGACCGGTAAGAGTTTTGGGAGGAATCAGATAGGAGGTGCACTTGTTTTGTTTAAGTCAGTTGCCTTAAGAAACCTCAGAGAGTCAAGATCATCTCGTGTTGATAAAATGAGACAAGTGTATTTTTAACATGGAACATGCTAAGCCTTGGATTAACTACCCGAAAAACTTCACGCGCGGGGGTTATTCTCGACCCGTCCACCCCATCCCTAATCCGCCGAAAAGGGCGGCTAAAGCATGTTCCAAGATTCTTGAACGTTAGCCAAAGGCTCTAAGCGGTTTTTGATTTAATGTTTCCCAACTTTTCATGATTTGTCAACACTGCACATGGGTGCAAACAGCTTTGAGCATATTTGTGAATACTAGAGGAGTAAATAAACCTTCAAATCCTACAATTAGTTCTGGGGTTTTCGCAAGCATAAACCTTCAAATCCTACAATTAGTTCTGGGGTTTTCGCAAGTACAATGCCGAGGATTTGTTGAACACTGAAACCTCCTTGATGGGGCAAAAGTTTGCAGCCTTCATGGGGTTCTATTTCTATATTCAGTTTTTTCAGGGAAAGCCTCGTTAAGAAGCAGGTATAAGTTAATAAAGTTGAAGGTTTCTCTACTTTAATTTGTAATTCAATGAGACCAAGTCTGATACACTTAGATGTTTCCAAGTAGTGATTTTCGATAATAATTGAGCCTTGCATGGCCCAAAACCTAGGTTTTGTTACCCAGTTACTTTTGCTACCTAATAAAGTTATTTTTTCAATCATTTGTGAGATTCTGTGCCTCCCAAGATCTAAATTTACGATAGAGAAAAAGGTTTGCAGAGCAAACCTGGCAAAAGTTCGCAAAGAAGTAAAATGGAAAATTCGGCATCAAATCATTCGAGACAATCATTCTTTTTGTGGAAGTGGGAGAGATGAATAATTACAAAAAACAAACCATTTTTTGTGAATCAAGTAGTCAAGGGGGCTCACAAAAATCGAATCGAATTACCCCCACCCGCCCTATAATATCCCGATACTGTTTATTGGTATCGCGTTACTTTTTTTCCGCGTAACAAAATTGATCATGACATTAAGACATGTTTATGTCCAAAAAAATGGTCGCCATCGCGGCGACTAATTGCAATCAAGAAGATGAGCAAAGGAGTCGTAAAATTTTTAGTTGAGATGATTCCCCTCGCCGTGAGGTATGCAGCGGATTGCTCTTCTCAACGCGGAAATCTCTAGGACGGCAGTAAAGTCGTTCTTATTTCCTTTAGGACGACCTTCGCAAAAGTATAATAATTCTAAATCATTCTGGGAGTACTCGACGTTCATTGGATTCTCCCGGTGTTTTCACGGTATGAAAGGGTGAGTCGAGAATTCCCGGGAGCATTCGGAACGTTCTCATACGGTGGAGAACGCGTTCTCGTGACGAGTTTCATCGCAACAATTACAGATCGTGTTGAGATTGGAATTAGTTGGAGTCGTAAACATGAGCAGTTTATCACGAAGTTCTTAGCGTAGTAAAAATGTCTCCAGAAGTTACTGGTGAAGGAGATCAAGTTAGATCAACTCAGAGGAGCGGCCAGCAATGAATCACAAGTAAGAATAGGTAATAAGCGGAGTTTTGACTGTTCTTTGAGTTTACTTTGGTCAGGGATGAAGGAGTTGAAAGAAAGGCCACAGTCTTGATAGCCTCTTGTATTTAAATATAAAAGGAAAAGAAAAATGAAAAATTGTAAGTCTCACACAGCTCAGAAGACCTCACGTCCCAGAAGGCAAACAGAAACCCAGAGTTGAATATCTCAGTAACCAGGCGATCCTTCGCTGGGCTCCATCTCCAGCACTTGTAACCATTGTAGAACAGTCCCACAGCCGCACACAGAACTCAAATCACCAAGGATGTGGAAGAGATAAAAATTAATTAATATGGTTAAAAGAAGGTAAACTAAGTAAACTCTTAGGGAGGAGTATAGCATGCGGATACTCCTCTGTGTTCAGGCTTGTGAGGGTTCCGGTTGATGTAGAATACGAAGTTTTCAGGGCAGCTGCTCGGTCAGTCCTGTGTTATGGTGCCCAGGTCTGGGGCTGCAAGCAGTATCAGGTGGTCGAGCGGGTCTTCAAGTACTTCGTTAAAAGAATATTCCATCTGCCTCGAAATACCCCGGACTATGTGCTCTATCTGGAAACAGGCGTACCTCCTCTCTTCGTTTTCACACTCAGTTTGCACTGCAAATATCTCTCGCGAGTGATGAAGATGCCTGTATGTCGATTCCCTCGGGTGGTGGCCTCTGAGATTGTACGGGCGGGCCTGTTTTGGTTTCGTGAGCTGAAAGGATTGAGCGAACAGCATGATGTCCCATTTTGCAGAGGCTTCGAAGATTGCAATGAGTGGAGGATGCAATTAGAAAGGTTACAGGAGAAAGTGATGTCCTCATGCATGGAAACCGCAAAAACAAGGGCACTTGCTTCATCGAACCGATTTTATAGGTTTTTGGACCTTAACGTGCGGTGTATCGACCTGACGGTGGATGATCAGAGGGCGTCAATGTTTGTCCTAGGTACGTTGGGTTTGCAGGGTTCGTGCAGACGTGCTCGATCTCAATTGCCGGCCTCACGCTCCTGGTGACAGTCAAAATGTAGTTTGCTCTCTCTGTAATACGGGTGATCCCGAGGATCTTGGGCATTTTTTGGCTACGTGCCCGGTTCTTGCGGGATTTCGAATGAATGCCTTTGGAGTAGCAAGTCTGTCTCGCGAATCGCTATTGCGCATTCTGAATGGAGCCAATTGGATCCAACTTGCGAAGTATTGCCAGTCAGCATGGGCCTTTAGAGCTGAATTGATTCGAGAATTTAATTGGGACAACGTGTTTTAAATTATATGTAAAGTTGTGTTTATAGTATACAAATTAATAAATATAACTAATAAATTTATTATTAAACATTTGTAAACCAAATATACGTACATGAACGATACTCTGACAAACGGGCATAGCCCATTGTCAAAACTCATGTACCTAAGTCGTTATTTTGTCTGTAAATATTCTTGTAATAATTTTGTAATAAATACATGTTTTCTCTCTCTCTCTCTCTAAGTAAACTCTTATCGTCTCTGCCACTCCAATAACCGAGAGTTGTAATAAGAGGGGTCTTCAGAAGTTTCTGTTTGGAATAGGCAGGCCTCCTAAATTTCTCGCTT
This sequence comes from Apolygus lucorum, assembly GCA_009739505.2. NCBI lineage: Eukaryota > Metazoa > Arthropoda > Insecta > Hemiptera > Miridae > Apolygus > Apolygus lucorum. Next base: position 42,522,948 of record CM019176.2, read on the forward strand.
CTGAACTCTTATTTCTACTTATATTCCACCCCCAGGAGTGATAGGATCGGTAACGGGTAGGATCTTTCGAAGTTAGATAGAATTCTTTGATGTGCTCTCGGAATCCTCGCAATCATTCCAAATTGTCGATTGATCTATTTAAAATTCATTTGCATTGTAAGTAGAGTTCACTCATCAGCATCCGCTTAGGGAAATATTAATCATTTCTTCACAAAGCCTTTGATGTGATGGCTTCTTGACTGTAGCAGACCGGACTTCCAGAGGAAGTACCTAAGTATTATCGGCATTCTGCCGTAGAGGGTTCCGAATCTGGTCCTTACTTCTTTCAGACGTAATTCTGGGCACCAAGGACCAAAGCCGGTCACCTTCCTCGAAGTCGAACAGTCGGACTTACGATCTGCTTCGTACGTTTGTTAACCTGGTTCTCGTAAAGTTCGAGGCCTGGTCAAAATCCTCCATTTTTTACTTTCGTAATTGCCATCAGGTGTTGAGTAGGATGACAAGGAGAAATTCAATTTAATTTTAAGATTAAATATTAAGGATTGTTATTAAGGACATTGTTATTTTTTTAAATAAGTAGGGAGTTCATTTTTCTAAATCACTCACGGTTCTACAAGCATCAAGTACAGTGTCAAGTGAAGACTTCTGGGATCTAAGGGGTATGAGAGAATCTTATATTTCAAAATCATGTCACGGATTTCTGCATCTTCTCTCATGATTTTCATCATGCTGATAAACGACACCAAAACTATTAATAATATTAATTAACATATTATGTTTGTTGCTGACAGATTGATAGGCAGCAAGCTAAATTCCCTCCTGTTTAATTCACGAAGCTGAAATTTTACGAGGAGCCTCCCTGGAACAGCTGAGTAAGAATGGCAAACTGACCCCCCCCCCCCACCCTGATCAGCTGGACGAGGTATATTCGCTCCTACTGACCACACGAAGCTGAAATTTTAAAGAGAGCGCTTCAAATTGATAAAGTTGCTTGTATGAGACATACTCGACCGACTTTGAAAGTACCCAAGTGAAACATGAAATCGGAAATCATTTTTTCATGTTCATTCTACGTAAACATTTCATAAGATGTTCAGAAACGGGCACGTTTTGAATCCCGGTTAATGTGTTGAACATTCCAAAGAACACAGTGTAATGTAGAAATTCCTATTCATCTTCAAGATAGCAAACAGGGCCTACAAGCTGGAGGTCTTAAAATACTGAGATCTATTTCCTCAGAGAAGACATTCCGAACTCGTCTTACACACGAAGAGATTCGAATAGATGGGAGAGAAGTTCGTGAAGTTGGATTGCGTGGCCGACGCGCCGTGTACTTGCCCAACGGGCTCTGGATGATTGCCGATCACACGGAAGGTATCGGCACGAACAATATCAGTCGTCCCCGCCGTGAAATGCATCTCCGATCCCTAATCTAATCCCAGCACTGGCTAGTGGGGACAATCTGACTAGTCCGAACACGGCAGGTCTGTTTTATGCAACTGCTGTGTCGACGTTCGGAGCATTTCTCTCGAGTGGACTCCACTTGCCGCTTGACCTGAATTTTTCACTGTACTCACCATCTACACATACCTAACTGGTTATAAATCTTTACGCACCTACTTACAAAAATACCCTCGATGGAAAGTACAAACAAACCACGGAAGGTTTTTTGTAGTCTATGGATTGCCGATCGTCAACAGGACCCAGGATGGACGCGACCAACCATTGCTCCTAAGAACAACACTCCCAAATCACGAAACAAACCAGATCTGACCTCTCTTCCAAACTCTTGCCGAGATTTGCTCCTGAACAGTTCAGTTCTCAGATCCAAGCCCAATCGTCCTGCTCTATCATATTTCTTTCGCCCAAGACGCCTTCTTATCTGGATCAAATGCTTCTCAGCAGTAGATCCATACCACAGCAATAGAATCAGGACCTAACGGAGCTTCCAAGACTGAAGGTGTATCCATTCCCAGGAGTCCAGATTAGACACCACAAAGTCAGTTGGCTTCAAGAACTGGGCCGTTACATAACACAACACTTGGAGCTATCCAAATGTATCTATAGAGCAAATAAATTTTTACGAACTAATTTAGGATTCAAAATTTGGGCGATTTTAAACCATCGAACCGAAAGGACCTCAGTAGGTCTTGGAACAAAGATCGGACCACTGATAGACCGACACAGTAAGGATTAAATTCGAGAATCGTCACTCTCTGGAGACAGAGCTAAGAACTCTGAAAACGTCTACTCTCGGGTTGCATTATGCCTAATGGGGAATTTGCCTCAATTTTAGATTCTGGAATTTCAAGTCAAATTGTATAATGGGGCCCTAGAATAACGTTTAACACCAGGAATACCCAAGGAAAAAAATTACCATAGAAGAAAATGCCTAACAAGCGAAGCCTCTGTCAAAAAACACCGCGAAAATCGAGGAATATCGTTCAGGTCACACGAAAAAAACGACGCGAAAAGTGATCGGATTCACATAGTGAGCGCTCTGACGTAGAACTCCAGATAGTACCGCAGAGCGACAGCAAATAGAATTCTAAACGCCCTTCTAAGTTCTAAGCGCGACCACACGAAACGATCCAGTCAAATGACCACTCAAATAATGTGATTCAAATAACGAAACTAACTTAATATAGAAACTAATAAGAAAGGATAAAGACTAACAATGCATAATAAACTAATAAGTAGAATCGGATTGTAAAAAGAGTGAGTGAAATTGCTTTTTTTGGTCACTTGCACGTCTGTTTTTCCTCTTCCCCCAGTCGCGCGCTTCTGTGTTCAATCACGTGAGCTACAGCTTCATTTGAATTTCCAGAGGTAGCGCTACCTCAAAGGGGTACTATGAAGTCAGATTGGCCAGAAAATCCGTTACGTTGCAACCCCATACGTTACCCCATGCCCCAATGAACAAATTGCCGCTTCTTTTAAAATTTCCATCTTCCTTAAATTCTCTAATTTTTTAGATGCTTTTTCGAGCAGCAATCTATGTTTTCTTTAATACCGGTAAACCCTCTTTCGAAAAAGATAAATAAAACAAATTTGAGGCTAATTCCCCATTACCAGACTTGAGAGTACGCCAGATTTCCTAAAATAGTCAGAAGAGGAATAGGTATTGTCACGTATAGGTTCGCACTTGGGCCATTTTCAATGTATAAAGGTTCGCACTTGGGCCATGCTTCAATGTATAAAGATAGGGAAAATAATTACACAACGATTAATCATTTTACTGTAAAGATCACCCAACTACCTTCCAAGGACTTGTTTTCTATAGTTTGGGTCCTAAGAGCAAGGCCTGAGATTTAACTTTCTGGGGGGGGGGGGGGGGGGTATCATTCGTTTCTTAAAATTGAACATCTTAAATCGATTAAAAAACGCCATGGAACATTCTTCAATTAGGTAATTAACTTTCGTCATTAAGCGAACGGTTGGTCCCAAAAAGCTCTAGGTGGTGCCAAAAAATTCTTTAAAATTTATGAAATTTCAAAGGCTTTCAAAAGCTTTTGAGCAGGGTCGTTTTGAATACGTTTTATCCCACTTTTTACCCCCTTTAGACCTGACTGACAATAATAACAATCTTCAACAAAAATCTACGGGGCACAATTAGAACAAAATGTCGTCAAAATCCGTCCATGAGAACTGGGCAAAGTGGGAGTACGACGGACGGACGGAAAATATTGTATTTAATTTTCGGATTCTACATTCTACACGTAAACCATCAAATTTTGAGGGGTTACCATTTTTAATTCCTTGCTCGATTCCAAAGGTTCATTATTGGAAAAACCAAATAGAGATTTTTAAAAAGTTAGTTTTGCGAAAACCTCAGTTGAGGTCAATTTAGAGATTCTTGAGGAATTTGTAAAACCGTGCTCAGCATGAAATTTCCCATGAGAATAATAAGTAAACGTTTTTGTGGGCTACAATGGATGTGAATGGATGCATACGAATGGGTACTATGATAGAACGAATATGAAGGGAGCTGGGTGGATACTATGATTGAATAAGTATGAAAAGAGCTGGAGTCCATTCTCTACATATTCAATTTTCTTCAAATAGTATACCAGGGTTAATTTTTTAACAAATTTCATAAATTCGTGTTTATGAGGTTTTTGGACCAAAAATATGATAAAAAGTTATTATGAAATAGAAACAAAGTTAATTGGAGCAAAGCACATTAAGAAATAAAATGTACACAACAATATAGTAGATAATATAGAAAAATATCCACCCAGATCATAATTAAAAATCTGTGGTTGATTTTTCAATGGCACTAAATGGGTAACTCTATCTAATTTTTAATCATCTGTAGCACTTACACAACGTTATATCAATTATTATCTCGATATGATTTGCATGTAATCACCACATCTTTTCCAAAACTTAGATTCAGCTGATTCGCCCTAAGGGCGGAATTCATAGACAAGGCTTGAGTGTGAGCAAGCACTAAATTATCTGAGCTGAGGGTCGGCCTCGACTCAACAGTCCGTGTTCATAGTTGATTGAGACGGCCCACTTAAGTGTTGTGGTCGCCTGAGTGCACACTGAGCCTGAGGGGACGCTCAGGGGCTACTCAACTCATTTTCACCTTAAGTAGGCAGCCTCGTTGGGGATATTTCCCTGTTTTATGGATATTTTGGGTAAAAAGCACGGGGAAATTTCCCTCTCGTATTCTGCACTGAATGTGAGTTACAACCTTGTCACCGGTTCTCTGTGGTTAGTACAGTAGGTAATGCAAAGTTTCTTATTACATTTTTGGTACTGTGGATGTGCATGCTAATTTCTCTATTTTGTCCGATTTCCTACAAGTAACCATTAGTTTTGAGTTACAAGCAGAGGTGAATCAATCAAATTGAAGTCTGAGGGTGCGGACATTTGGTTTCAGAGATTTGTAACTCGATTTCTATCTCTTCAATTTCATCAGTTGAAATGAATTTCCTGCCATGGGACATGACTATATTGCTCTGAAGAAGGTAAGAAATTATGATATCCTTAAATTAGCAGCAAAAGGATCTATCTATCATTAGCTAAATAAATAGGTTACCTACCTACCATAAACAAGACGGTTTATCAAGTTCTTGCAATTTAGAAAGATCGGCCGCCGCTGCAGGCACGATACGAAAGAAAGAACCGTTATTCAAAGTAATAAACACAAAAAGAAATGTTGGTATCATTTTTTGAGTGGTCTTAGGCATCATTTAACAAAATCAACCCATTGATTGTTTCAGACGAAATAAACTTCTCCCGGCCAAATGAAGAAGCACAAGCAAATATACGAATATTTATGACGTTTGGAACCCTTCAAAACCTTTACCT